>VYZV01019366.1:22350-83479 GCA_013401275.1 Pandion haliaetus
GGTCCTTTCCGCGGGCTGCTCTCCAGTCTCACACTGCTTCAGCGCGAGCTTTCCCATGGAGTCACAGCCATCTTGGGGAGCCTCTGCTCCACTGTTCATCATCCCCTCCTCAGGCGCCCCTCCTCCCCCTCCTTCTTCACTGACCTCAGGATCTGCAGAGGGGTTCCTCTCATGTTCCAATCCCCCCACTCCCTGCCGGTTCCCCTTCTTCAATCTGTTCTCCCAGAGGTGCTCCCACCATCATTGATGGGGTCGGCCTGGGCCAGAGGTGGGTCTGACTTGGAGCCGGGGGAGCTTCTAGCAGCTTTTCACAGGAGCCACCGCTGCAGCCCCCTCCCCCGCTACCACCACACAAACCCAAAACATCACGTCACTCACGATCCTCTGCCCTTATGCATATCACTGCCTATCAAATCCAGTCAACCCAGCAAAACACAGGCAAAACATCTTGAAATGCTATATGCCTCTACAGAACAGAGACCTTTCCTGAAAACATACATTACTATGGCTCTCTCATCCTGTAAGGTGTAACACTTAACTGCATTAAACTGTCAGTTTAAATATGCTGCAGAGCTGTGGAAAGAGAGCTGTGACCTCTCCTGATGGAGATAAACACATAGGTCACTGGGCGTTTTTTTCAAGGCGAACCTTCATTAGCACAAAAACCTTTGTTGGTTGAGATCTGACACTTGCCAGCTGAAGAATTTGGTCAAGAAGATTGCTCATATTCTTTGTAAATGGCAATAAATTATTTTTAATGTATATCAGCAATTTAGAGATGTGAAAGTGTGTCCCATCTTCTGGCTTTATAAAATACATTTATACAAAATCTGCAATTATTACATCTACATTATTAGTTGTGAAATTTGAGGTTAACTATTATGCTGTTTGGACGAGTGAAACTAAATTTCTCTGCGTGTTCTTGAAAACAATACTGTTCTTTTTGTGAATCACAGTGATTTAATTCATTGAGTAAATTCCTATGTAGCAGCACAGAGAACAGGTAATCTTGCTATATAGTTACTTTGCTATATAACCTTGCTATACTCTTGCATGTTTTGTTATATCTGTTTCCTGAAAAACTGTTTATGTCATAAATGTGATTATTTCTTGTGGATTTTGTATCAGGGTGACCCTGGTTCTTCTGCTGCAGGAATTAAGGTAATTTAGTTTTAAAGCCATTGTACAGGGTGAAGAGGGGTGGTTGGTCCGTGTTACTTTGTAGTGTCACAGACATTTCGGGTACTGTTAATGTTATGGTTTTCCCCAGCTTTATTTTTAGTTCATATCTCATGTCTTTCATCTCTTTTCTTTTAGGGTGAACCTGGTGAATCTGGGCGGCCTGGACAAAAGGTATTAGTTGGAAAAGTCCAGTTTTCCTTTTCTTCTCTCTTTGATTTGTGATAATTTTACACAGATGTTACCAGTGGCACTTACCCGTATTAGGATGAGCCCAAGGCAGTACAAATTCGGTGTATGATCATTCTGTATTTTAAAAAAGCACAGGAATGATGATACTAGTTAACAGAAAAAGCAGTATTAGACTAATCCATCTCCCCTTCTAGCCACAGAATGCTTCTTGCATTGAAAGCTTACCCAATTGCAGCTGGTGAAACTAACAAAGAATGGCTCTGCTTGTTGAGTGAGCACAAGTTAACCCTGCATGTTTGACTGAGTATTAACCTTCAGACTATGGTACATTATTAGATCTCATTAGGAAGAAAATAAATATTGACTAGAATCCCTTTCACATGTACCTGTAAGGGGAATCGAACCGTCAGAGGCACACAGTATGCTTGGAAAGACATAGACCAGTTAATGCTGCTCTGTTCTTTCCAGGGGAAGAAATTCCCCTGGGTGCTGTGTAGCTGAGGCTGCTTTTGCAAGTAAAGGTCCCGCAGGAGCTGTAATAACTCTGTGCTGTATGAGGCCCTCTGAAGCTGGGGAGTTTCCTCTTTGAATCCGTAGTACATTGGACACAGTGAATGCTGTGCCTTCAGCTACCTTTCATGAGAGTAGGAGGCAAGTCCTGGTGAGGCACCTGGTAAAAGGGCAAACAGAAGAGACAATGAGGGAACCAGAGCTGTCCACCTGAATATTATTGACATGAAATGAAATGTGATGATATTTCAATGGCCTGTCAAGGCTGTTGTGAGCCGTATGTATTGCAGAGGTGATAGAATGACCTGCCCTGCCAACCTGAGCATTATGAGATGGAGTTAGTACACAGCCTTCGTTTCTTTAAAAATCATTCTTCTCATAATGAGTTTTTGTATCAGGAAAGGTCCAGAAAAGAAAATACTATGCATTCATTTACAATACTAATTCTAATGAAGCATCAGTGATTTCATTGTGTTTCATGTTGTTGAATGTATCTTTGAGGTGCATTTTAATTGTTTTAGAGTACTGTGACTCTGAACGGGCTTTGCTGGATCCTTTCTGTTTGTTATGTGTGGGTCTATGGGGGTTAGCTCTGTCCCAAGGCTAAACAGTGACCTACCGCAGCAATACTAATAGATTATCAGTTACAATTATTTAAATGCTGTGCTTAGAAGTGAAATTTAGTGCTTCCACAATTAGATGAGAAAAGGTCACGGTAATAGTGTGCTATGTATGGCTACTCAAATAAGAAAACAAAAGACAGAGGAATAAGGTTTTCAAGATAGCATTTTGTCAGGAATGAGTGCAGTGGAGGCCTTTCATAGGGTTATTCTTTTGCAAGAGTGACAACTCATTTTCTGCTTTAGAAAGTGTTAAGCAACATACCGAGATAAAATAGCATCTATTGAAAATGGTATCCTAGCCTCTATTCTTTCATCTGATTTTATAGTTAATATTTTGAGACTGGAATCTTTCCTGTGCTTTTAGGCAATATGAACAGTTAAAATTTTGGAGTAACTGAAACAGACAAAGAAGCTGCGATTTGCAGACCCTCTATTATGTTTTTTAGTTTGTGGCAGAATGTAATTTTGTTACTAGCGCTTCAAGTCTATTTAATATTACTGCCTCAAAGAAGTGGTTTTGGGTACTGTAGTCTGATGAACATCTATATTATGTATACATGTGTTTATGTTTGTGTATGTATACACGTGTATATGTCTGTATGTATACACTTGTATATGTGAGTGTATGAATGTATGTGTGTGTGTATACACACACGTAAAATATTTTAATAGCACAGTCTGTATGAATCAGCCCAAACCACAGAGTTGAAATCTGGATTTCTATAACGCTCCAAAGTGTACAAAATCTGGAATGTAGTTCAACTCATTATAAAGGTAAAAGTTGGCTTCAGAGTTCAGACCTGAGCTTCCACAAAGTTCAGGGAATATTCAGATCCAAGGTGCTGGTTAGAATCCATCTCTGTATTAAAATAAAATCTCCAGCCTTTAAAATAATGTTTTCTTCATGTGTTATTGCTCTTTTTTTTTTTTCTGTTCATCTTTATTTCCCCAGACAACATCTTTCCATTTAGCTGATATCTCAAAACGACCATTTGTGCAAACGTTGTCATTCTTGTTCTAGACTAATAACAACTTCATTTCAATATTAATACATTCAGTTTTCAATTCCTGTTACAAAATTACCCTTGCAAATGCAGTACTATAGGTCTTTTCATTGGAATTTTAAATAAGCAAGGTGTTTCTGGGTAAAGCAATAGAAGGTTACATTCCTACTATCCTTCATGACACCATGTATATTCACACATAAATAGGAAACACTGAAATGATGCTATGGATAGCTCTATAAAAATGATGGCCCAGTTATAATTAGGCAGTCCTGCCTGGATTGCACATTTTAAACCAAGCTGTTCTGAATTGCTTTGTAGCTAAATCAGACAGTTACACAGCACAATATCTAGCTCAGAGTTGAAAATGGAACAGAATTAAACAACTGTCGTAAGTATGGAACTGAAATGGCAGCGTGTAAAATGAACCAGTGCTGCTTGTTTTCTTTTCTTTTGGTGAAGGCTAACCTGAATTCATTTTTGGCTTTCCCGACGTTGATTTTCAACCTGGGTGTCATCTTCACATCCAAGGTTCCCAGAAGATACTTAAGTTCTTAACAGACTCTTACTAATTGTACATTTAAGTCACTCATTTTGAAAATACCAGTCCTGCTTGAACCAACTAGCAGTCATCTATGCTCTTTTATCTTGCTGCAGAATATACAGGGGTGTTCACTGGATAGTGACCATAACTGAATAATGTCTGTAATATTATGTAATTTTCCTGTATAGGGTGAACCAGGTCTTCCTGGGCTTCCTGGACTCCCTGGGATAAAGGTAAATAAACTGTAGTCTCTGTTGTACTGGGGGGGACACCACAAAGAGGGGGAGACTGCAAGAATGGGGCTAAAATGGACTTATTGTACTTGTGCTATGTCTTCTTCTGAGTCTCTGGTATTGAACTGGGGATTGTCACAGAAAGGTTTCTCATGGAAAATTCATTAAAGTGTCTATGAGTAAGCAAACAGTACATCGTAAATTAAAATGTGAAGTAGAACATTGCATTCTAGTGCTTTAAAAAATGATCTAATATAGTAGGTTTTTACATTTTTATTTAATGGAAGAGGCTTGTCTTCAAAGTTTTACTTGGTTTCCACTCTGATGGGTGTTTTCCAGTAGCAATAGTCTACTGAATTTACCAAGCCTCCAGCTAGAGAACTGCATTAGTTATACACAGGTTGTGGAGAACTGGCTCTGTCGACAAAAATACTCTGTGCTTCATTACACAGCAGTGATTTCCACTGACAAGTCAACATGTTTCAATAAGATTCTCTTCAGTATTAGCTACAGTCCCTGACCTAATACCTGATTTAGTCCCTGGCTTCCGGTTTGTCTGGGATCTTTAGGCATGTTGATAGAAAAGACATGTGGTTGGTTTAGTTCTAGCATAAGTGGTTGCACTGGGAGTTGCAGACACTTCCACAGTTTGAGCTGTAACTGTATAATGCTGCACAAAGTGAGTGGATTCACATATTCTGAGTGCAGATTAGAGTGGTTGCTTCTGCTTCGTGGCAAAGACTGTTCTTTCAGAAAACAAAAATCTCTTTGAAATTTTCACTTTGTGTTCCGGCATGGGCCTACGTATACCTCAGGAGATAGTTTATATCATTTCTCCAGTAACAAGGGGGATAAGCCAGAGGCCAAACTCTTGTCCATTTTGGTAGGATTCGGGATTTATCTCATGGAATGTAACATTTGCAGTGGTTTTCTCAAGGGACCTGTGAATAGCCACAGCGTTGAAGCATAATGTCCCTTCTCTGCTACTAGTGAATTATGGGAAGAATTGAACATGCATATTAAATTTTGTATGTTGTAATACCTGAAAATGTAGTTCCCAGGGAGGTTGTTAATTTTCTGTGAGAATGAACCCTATATTGACTACTGAAGATAATGTTGGAGCAGAGTCCTTCGTGTGATGAAACTGTATTTTTTTAAGGACAGCAATCCCTATACTGTTGTCCTGGTTTCAGCTGGGATAGAGTTAATTGTCTTCCTAGTGGCTGGTACAGTGCTATGTTTTTGAGTTAGGTATGAGAAGAATGTTGGTAACGCACTGATGTTTTCAGTTGTTGCTAAGTAATGTTTAGTCTTAAGGTTTTTTGGCCTCTGATGCCCAGCCAGCAAGAAGGCTGGAGGGGCACAAGAAGCTGGGAGGGAACACAGTCAGGGCAGGTGACCCAGAGTGGCCAACGGAGTATTCCATACCGTGTGATGTTTTAGGAACTGGGGGAGGCATCGGGGCTTGGGGACTTCCGGGTGCGTTGGTCAGCGGGTGGTGAGCAACTGCATTGTGCATCGTTTGTATATTCCAATTCTTTTATTATTACTGTTGTCATTTCATTAGTGTTGTATTAACTGTGAGCAAACAGGTAGCTCAGTTGGAGGTCAGTGCCAGTGTTCTGAGGGCACTTGCCAAAACCAGCTGGAGTTACAGCTGGTCTTTGGGGACTCCATGTTCATGTAGACCATGCCTGTCCATGTATATCATCAGTAAGTAAATAAAAAAAGTCTAAATCTGTGTCTCTGCTCTGGGAGAATTATTGCTGTTAAGCTTTGTTTGTTGGTGGTAAGAACGGCTTAGAAGGGCAGCTTTCAGATTCACCTGAAAGGCAAGATATGAAGTGACAAATGGATGAAGTGTGGGGGATTTGCCCAGTGAAAATTTGTTTCAGAAGTCAGTGGATACAGTGGAAAAATAGTACAGTTGCCTGCAGAATAAAACGGAATAATTTGGTCAAATATCAATCCTTGAGGAGAATGCTAACTTCTATTAAAAATCTAGGCCAGAGGGAGACTAGTTGTGGTTCAGTGAAGAAATTCCATCTAGTGCAATTCTGCATTGAGGTGGCTAGATGCACCCTAGGTGGTAACAAGCAAGCTAGCAGAGCATGCATAGGAGAGAGCAAAGAAGATCTGGTCACATCAGACTTGCAGGATGAGTGTTGCTTGATTCAAGATATTTTTAAACTCTGTTTAATTAATGAGTCTGTAGAAAAAAAGCCTAGATTTTTCTGTCACAGAGACTACATCTGTGGTATGAGAAGTGGTAGCAGAAACCACAGAATAGCTTGAGTTAGGAATATGAGCACTCATCAGCAAAGAAAAAGCAGTAGTTTAGCCCCTTTTCTCACCCTCAGTTTTAGCAAAGATTTATGTATCACCATGGTAAAATCATCTCATCGATTCCCAGGAACAACCTCAGTGATATCCCAATTCCAGTGAACTGATGTTGATTGAGAGCTACTTTGAAATAACAGTGACTGGATGAGAAACTTGAGCATGGAGGGAATCCAATTGTCTGGACTTGCAATCTGTTGGTGCTGTCATGGTGTTTCCCCAGAAAATTGAAAGGAATCTTATTTGGAGCAATGCCTTTTTTTTTTTTTTTTCCCCTGATTGTTCCTTGTTGTTTGTTACATTTTTTTCAGGGCTTCTGGGGTCTGTTTCCATCAGGACTTTATAAAACTGTGGAAGATACGTCTTTGCTATTCTATTCTAATAGTGATATGCAGCGGTGGCGTAATGCAACAGACAGTACAAACCTCGCACAATGTCATTGCAACATCTAGGGGCTTCTTAAAACGTGTAAGAAGTTTCCGTAAGGGAAGTTTTTCCTAAGACTTAAATGGATTACAGAGTTCTTGTACATTTGCATGCCAGCACATTAGCTGTCAGCAGGGATTTTGCAGGCTCTTCCCAAACTTTGTGAGATGGACATCTGGCAACCCAAGCAAAGCGCTAGCAGGGACATGTAGGAGAAAGTGACAGGGTTCAATAAAAGGCAGTTGCCATTTAATCTCTTTCCCAGTAGGAAAACCTAAATATTCTTGTATTGCTGGTATTATGTTGCTACTATTCTTGGTTTTGGCAGTATTTTCCCCTTCAGTTTCTGTTACATTATGCGAGCATGCATATGCACACCCAAAAGTCTTCTACAAAATTTTCTGTTGAGGTTCCTTGCAGCTAAAAATCTTTATGGTTCTCACTGCACTTTTTGATCTTTCTTCAGTCTTGTATAATTGAAATTACAGAACATTCTCCAAATTTATGTCTTCCTGTGATGTTCTAGAAATTAACACATGCTATTTGTTTTTTGGCTTTTGCCCTGAGTTATTGGTAAAACACATTTCCCAAGCAGGTTTGAAAGGTTAGCCCTAGGTGGTAAGTGCATCTGAAATGCATTAATTCCTTTAGATGAATGGATATAGCTTAACCATTTGTTCAACTGGCCAAGTAGTCAAGGAATGGGGAAAATATATTTTCTGGAAATTAGATAAATAAATAGCAGAAGTTCATATCCATTTCATATACAGTAAGTCAAATCACACAGGTGATTTCAAATGAACAAACTAGTTGTCTGAGGATCATGTTTACAGAGCTTTTATGTTCTAAACAGCTTTGGAATTGTTGGATGTTGATGGACTGATACGTACAGGCATCTTCGAGAGGTGAGAAGAAAGAGGCAAGAGAAGTCTCCATGTTGCCTAATTTTGAAAGAATTTCCGTTAGTATCTTCTAGTACTTCCATGTAAAGAAAAGAAGATCTAGGTACAGGGATAGTCTACACATAGGAAACTCTTGGATATAGTTCTGGTATGAAATATTTACTGTTTGACTATTGCGTAAGGAATTGAAGTCTCCTTTTCTTTAAATCTGTTAGTTGAACTACAAATTTGCTTTCTTGTGAATGAATCTCTTGACAGTGACAGGCTGTACTATGAAATGTTTTAGGTAACTATGCACATACATAGCACTCTACAAATGTTAAACCAGCCTGTGAAAACATAAATGCCATGCCAGGCAGTGGACCATATCTTTCCAGCTACATCTCATCTTTCTTCTCATGGTTGAAGAAGCTTCCCAAGGCATGCAGTCCAGTATGCTTGAACATGTAGCCAAACTACTTAAAGGATTAATAAATACTAATCACTGGGAAGGTTTCAGCTTCTTGTAATGCCATTTCAATTAATTAATCAATGTTCCCAGGAACCTGTTAGAGCTTGGTTGAATGTGATACTGGAGTCTGAATGGACAGCAATATTGGACGGACATGCAAGTATCGTATCTGAATTCAGAGTATGCAGCAGGGTCTTTTATTACTTACTTTTCTAGACCCGTTCACTACACACATGCGGATGTTTTGAGAGTTCTTCCTGTTCTTTTTCATTCTCTCCTCATTGTCAGTTGGTGCCATGGAGGAAACACAAGCACAGTCAGTTATTTCCAAGACAGTGATGAAGCTGTCTGTGACATGCTGGAGAAACGTTTCTCAAGCACCTGTTGCTGTTTAGGAATGGCTGGAAACTTAATGAGCCCCTGAATGTGTTCCACCATGTCACTTGGGAAGTGAGTAAGGCACCTAAACACAGAATATTAACTCATCACTCTGATATCCCCCAACTGACACCAAGCAGACGCAGAATACTTTCTATGAAACACAAACTTTATGTATCTGTTTTATCTCATAACTTTCATGGGATGATACATACAAAGCAGCACTCACTCACTGTAATGGAAATCATGCATGCTCTTATCCATTTTAATGTCAGACATCTCTCAAATCCATTGTGTTGAATTTTCTGGCATTTGGGCAGTACAGTCCTCAACTTCATCACTGCAGTGGGAAGCCTTCACGGAACACAAGTCTCTACTCAGTAGCAGCACTTGATGCAGGATCTGGCTTTTCTTTAGCATTTCTGGCATTTCTCCCTCTGTTTTTAAAACAAATACTGAAAGAAAGCTTATTAGTGCACCTAAGCTTTTATTCTATGGTGTTCATGAAAACTGCTGTTGAATGATTTGGCACGAGAAAAGAAAGGCTGCTTAGCCCTTCTGCTTTTGGGAGGTAGGGAAAGTTTTTGGCGTTTTCAAATCCAGTGGAACTAGCTGATTCAATAGACTTGCCAGTATGCAGCATCTTGTATCTTTTTATACAGTTACTTTGGATTGACTTCCCTGGGACTGTGCCTGAGCAAGGTTTCAGAAGAACCTGTATAAGGGTATAGGAATTTGAATAATTGGTTTTTTCTTTTCTTTTTATGAAAGCAAAAGCAGTTCTAATTTTCATCTGTTCTCTACTTAAATTTCTTTTTTTCTGTTCATACTCAAAGGTCTTATCCTGTGACTTTCCTAATTCCATGTAAAGACTGAAAAACTCGCTGCTCCACAGAACTTATTTTTTTAGCTCCAGAAGAGTTGATATTCCTTTCATCCAGTGGGTTCTGCTACAAAAGAAAACTTCCAGAGAAAATGAGAAGCAGAATTTTCAAGATACATAGAATTTATTCTCCTACTTAAACTCTTTTAGAAAAGAGGGCAACTCTTGTTGAAGCTCAAGAGTTTGGATGTTGCCCTTGTCATCTGGTAACAAAATGAAAGGGAATCTGCAGTAAATGGTAGTTCCAAGCATTTCATTTTGGAGTCAACAGCGTTCACCACCTATAGGCAAATTCTTCAAACTCCCCTTTTCCCCCAGGAGTTCTTAGGAAGGCTGTGCACATATTCCTAATTCATTTTTCCTTTTCCATATTTCCATTCTTCTTCCTGTTTTTCGTCCTTGTTAGTGACTGTTACCAGGAAACCTGCAGGGCCTATATCTATCTCTGTTTTTTCCAGGACTCAGATATTCTTGCCCAGGCTTCAGTTCATCTTTATCCTATAGGTCACCGTACTCAGAACTCTTCTAGCCTGAACTCAGGAGCTGGGAGGGACCAGCTGACCTTGTGACAGGCATCTCTGAATCCTGGATACAGAGATGTGCTGAACGTGTTAATTGCAGCAATTGAAAATTGTGGGAATTCAGCTTCAAACCCTGCTTCATAGAAACTTAGATTTGTCCCTTATATGCACTTGCCTTAGCTGATATGTATTTTGAAATCTTCAAGTGTGAACTAATTTCCAACCTTTCATCACTCACCTAGAGTGTTCTTAAGAGTGGGTCATCTGCCTCAGCACAGGAAAATATGCAGTGTAGTATAGATCAAATACTGAAAAGCAGACTACAAGGATGCATATTCTGGGTGAAAATGGGAACTGATCTAAAAGAATAGGACTTAGTACCTGCATTTGGAGGGCTAGTTTTCAGAAGTAGCTCTATGCATGGGTAGGCAAAATATAAAATAAAAAAAACTTACACAACTGTGCGATTAGTTTTCAGTATTCAGTTTGAGAGTGAAACTATATATACAGCATATGTCTGTGTGTATGTAGTTACATATCTAGCTTTGTTTGTTCATGCCTAGCTGTCTGGTCTCCATATGTTACAGCAGTAATCACTTGCATAGGGTAGATGTGTAATTTCCCAGAACTAATTTT
Organism: Pandion haliaetus; assembly: GCA_013401275.1. Lineage (NCBI taxonomy): Eukaryota > Metazoa > Chordata > Aves > Accipitriformes > Pandionidae > Pandion > Pandion haliaetus. The sequence continues at coordinate 33,173 of VYZV01019366.1, forward strand.
GAGAATCAAGGCCAGAAAATGAAATTATCATTAACATTGGATGGTATGCATGTGTCAGGAGTGTTTACTGGAGCGTTCTTTGAGATATATGCAGTTCTTATTAATCCATCAGAAACTGCATCCTCTAAACTGTGAAAGCTCTCATTTTCTTTCCTGGAAAAGGCTAAAACATAAGTAACTGAAATGCAGGATGTTGTTTCCTCTAAAGGTATTACTAGTTGGAAGACTGAGATTATAAGGATCTATTTCACAGCATCTGTTTTATAGCATAGTTTAATTTTCCTTTGTAAAAAATAAAAAAATTTTAAAAATCCAAAATTTTGAAAACAGCTGAATAAGCTGAGAGTCCAATATTCTGCTGTATTCAGAAATCAAGTATTTTGTCATCCACAAAGAAGACTTGACATCAGTAATCTGAAAGTATTTCTGACTCAAATACACAATTGTAGATGGTCAGAAATCAGTGCATGCAATAAAGTCGTTTATTTTCAGAGTAGCAACAAAAATTCCTTAGATTTGTCATCTCCCCGTTTTCTAAAGAAAAGAATTTGGGGCCAGACTCCTCATAATTTAGCAGTTCAGTCATCGCAAAGAATTAAAAACGAGGCGCTCATTACAACAAGTGTTTTTATTCTAATCCTCAAAACTAGGTACTATGCTGACTTGAATTATAATTAGCCTCTAAGTAAGAAGTCCTTGATATGACTAATGCATGCAGAATTAATCAGAATTATTACTGGTTCTGTTAGCACTCTTCCAAAGCAGCATACCATCTAAGCAGGCAGAACTGAGAAGCAATGAGAAAATAGGCTCACTAAAAAGCAATGAATGTTGTACGAAGTAGGGCTCATTGTGAAGCTTCAGGGTTTTAACCAGGTTGTAAGGTTTTATTTCTCTAACTCTAAATGAATCAAAAAGGCTAAACATGCATTTGGAAATTCTAAACCAGAATTGTTTTTCTAAGTTTAGAGACTGATTAGGGAGTAAAGATACTGTTTCAAATGCGATGAGTGAGCCAGACAACCTGTTTTAACTGGCCGTTTCTGGAGCCAGTTCTGAACTGGTATGAAAAGCCTTAAGAAAGACCTTATAAAACAGGGTTAGTTTTTTTTTCAGATTTCCTTTTACCTTGCTCATTTCCTTCGTATGAGCTGAAAACTGTAGTCCTCCCGAGAGCAAAATTCCCATGGACATCAGGCTATGTATAAGTCCCTTTAATGCCCTTCATAGTGAGAAAGTATAAGGTGCCATACTCTCTGACTTGTATAGACTGAGGCCAGCTGAGTTTCTGAGAAATTGCTTCACTGGAACCGAGTGCCGCAGGCGCAGGCAGGGCACAAGCAAGCACAGCTTCACCAATTGCCATGCATTACTATGTTCCAGACTCCTGAGAATTTGGCCCTCGCTGCTCTCCAGAGTGGAAAGGTTGCAGTATTTCTGGTTAGATAGCAAACTCAGAAACGAAGTCTGAGGGCAGCAAATGGCAATTTCTGGAAAATCAACACAGGCACCAGTGAACCAGATGTAATTTACTATACCTTCATAGCTGTTCTCCCAACTGTCTTGCATCTGGGTTTTAGGGGGGTTTTTTGCTAGCTCTTCTTCTATATATGTCCACCTTCACAGGATTCTTTCAGTAGAGTTAGGCAAGGAAAGGACATCATACTGGGTTTTTTTTAAATATGCCTACGAGTGAGTCAGGGTAACATTTAAGACAAGCATACCTTGGTCTCCTGATGTGATTAAAATGAGGACCCTTCCACACTAGTGCTTGTCAGAAAGGACGCTTTGGGCTCTCCCAAGGTCTGTGACTGTTGAGGAGTTTGCAGGCTGCCCCATGCCAGATGCAGGAATTTTTGGAGAACCACTAGACCTACAGGCAGGTATTTGGAAGCTCCAGGCCTGCCCCCGAGTTGTGTGTTGGAGCATGTCAGGGTTCTCGTCTAGCCGAGACAGCTAGGTTTTCCGTGTATGGAAACTATGGGGTGGGCCCACATTACCAGAATGCTCCACAGAAATGCTGGATGCTTTGGCATGGTTTGCCAAACCAGAGGTGCGCACGTGAAGAGTCCTGGCCGTGGCACGTTCGCACTTGGAGGTTAACGCCAGGGAAAGGTGTGTGCGTCCTGGCTCTGCAGCAGACCTGCTAGTCAGTCCTGGAGGCACAGAACTGCCATGGTCCCAGCACTGGGGCAGACACCAAATAAAATATTTCAGGACTAATGAACTATGCAATAAAAGTGAGAGTTTGACATTCAGCCTTCTCTGGCTGTAGTTCTAGTGCATAGCGCTAGATAAGGATAAGGATTGAAATGACATTGTTCCTTATAAATTCATGGTCTAAAGGTTGGTTTAGTCTCATTTCTATAGCATAGAGAAAATAATGCAGTAATCTGATGTAGAAGGAAAATAGTAAGGTGGCCATGAGACTTTAAAAAAAAAAAAATATTTAAGAGCTCTTGCACAGTTTATATCCGTAAAGGGAATAACTCACTCGTGTTTTATGGCTTCAGCAACAATAAAATACTTTATCAGTGATTTCAAATGTAGGATAGTAATTTCAGAAATGGAAGTGAATGTATTTCATTGTTACAGAAAGATGACGGTTTGGGCGCTTTTTTGCAGCACAGGTTTTCTTTTTGGGCAAACATTGATCTGGATGGGAAAATGTGTGTTATATTAATTAAAAGAATAATTATAGAAAGAAGAGCCTTCTGTCAGAAAACAGTGTATCCAACAACTGCTGTTCTCTACTGACTGCTTGTATCAGCATAGAGCTGTGTATTTCAGGCTCTGGAAGTGGACTAGGCCTGTCTGTGAGAACAAAGTTTCAAATAATTATGTTGTTGTGTGTCTCAGCTGTGCAATGAAAGCTAATTCTAGCTGAATATGGTATTAGAACTACATTGTTAATAAATGTTTGCCAAATTAGTGGTGTTTAAAATGGCAGCTAGCATTGCAAATGGGATTTCAACTGTTGCAGCTTTTTAAGCGAAAGTCCAAGTTTAGCCAATTACAGGTTCTATAAAAGTTAAAAGACAGTGACAGCAAACAGTGTGTCTTAGGGTTAATCTCTAGTATCAAAGCTAGCCTCTGCCTCAGCCCATAAAAGCTTTGATCATCATGAAAACCAGTTATGAATATGTCTAGGTAATAATGCTCATAAAAATTTGACTATCCTCTGAAGTAAATTACAAGGTGGCTTTTTTACTATTAAATTCTGATGGAGCTCACATTACGCTAGGTGTACAGCATGCCTTTTCTGTTTCAGACATTTTATGGTAAGAGGTGAAAGTGAACATTACCAAGGTTTGTGAATAGTAGTATGTCATTTGCTGTCTGACCCATTAGTATTTCTACAGTTGACAAACATTTGAGGGTGAAAATGAGCATGCATAGAGGTAGTCTCTGAGTCTTCTAAAGCATTAACGTATCAAGCCATTTAAAATTATCCTTTAAAAGATAACAAATCAGTCCTGTAAACTGGAAGCAATTCACAAGCTTGTTGATTTTCTTTTTATAATACCAAGTTGCCTGTGTTGTATGACTGATACAAATTGCTCCAAGCCCTAACAGTAGATGAAGTTCTAATGCTAAAATTCATCCTGTTCACTTCCTGTGCAATGTGGTGGTTTCTAAGCAGTGACTTCATAACTGTACCAAATGGTTAAACTAAAATGCACAGAGTCCTCACTTGCTGATGGCTTTCTATGCAGCTGCCAAACAGTGTTTCAAATGGGGGAGTTCCTTACTCTTCTTTCAAAACCTACCTGTTTAACTCCTCTTTCCAGATTTTGCGTTCCTGCCCCTGCTTTCGCAGGCAAAGAAGCTAGTGGTAGATTCTTACTAGATAAAACTTTGGTTTTATTGTAAGAAGTTGTAGTGAGATGTTTAGAAAAGTATTATAAATCTTGGTTACTCCAATTCCTTGCATTCCTCTCAGCGTTTCACAGTAGTTTGGAACAAATTCTGAATTCATTTAAGCAGGAGACTTAAGATCAGGAGATGCTTCAGTGAATCTCAGAGCTACAATGTTGTCAAATCAAAGTGCCATCCCAAGCAAGCCTTTACTCTTGCTTTCCTGCAGTGATGTGCCAGCTAAATCACAAATGTCATATATTTAAAACAAAGACTAAAACCTTTAGTCCTTGATTTCCTAACCACATTCCTCTATGGCTCTGGCATCATGTTTGCGTGATGGACTAATTAGAATGGTCTCTCCCTTGCCTTTGCATAGCAGGGACATCAGCATGCCTTACTGAGAGGAAACTGTTTTCTTTACATTTCACACATCATTGGCAGTGCTAATTTTGATAGATTCTCATTTCTTTTTTTGCTATCTGGGTGGCATATAGGATAACATAAAGTTGGAAGCCAGCAATTTTTGCAGAATATAGTTGCAGGATACAGTAGGTACGAGGAATGGGCATTGCTTCTCAGGTAAAAGTTTCTCTTGTGAGTAACTGAGACAGAAATGCCAGAGACAAACCTGATATAGTTGTTACCTCCACCAACTTTGAATGGTGCAGAAGTACACCCAATGAGCATTTTAGTTAATGCCTTATGCTGTGGTTACCCTCAGGAGATTTGAAATATTAGAGAGGGCATGCCTTAGTTTCAAATCATCCAAACATGTTGTCTTTCTACTTAGAAGCTTAGTTCAGATGGCAAATCAGATCTGTCTTTTAATCTACTTAGCCTGACTAGCACTAGGTAGAGGGAGGGTTGCATGTTTTTCTTAATGTAGCCAGGTCTTAACTACTGCATTTTTTTTCATGCATGGTAAGAAATACACTGTTGGATCATGTTCAGCTTGGCATCCACCATAACCACCACATCTTTCTCAGCAGAGCTGCTACTCAGCCAGTCAGTTCCCAGTCTCTACTGACACACCACTTCTTCCATTCCACATTTGATAATGTTTTAAAGCTCTGTGTCATTTAAGATCTATTTTCTACTTGTGCTAATTAAGCCATCAGCTTCTTCCATTATCAATTCCACTAGCTATTGCAAAGCACCTTTTTCCTATTTGTTCAGAGATTTTGGGGTAAGGTGGGACTTCTTTCTGGACTTTGGCCAGAAGTTTTATTGTGGTATGCAACTAGTATAATCCTGAGCAAAGTGTGAGAATTTGGCTCAAAAGCTGTGCATCGACCTCTGAATGACACTTCTAAGCCTTACCACAGAAAAGATTGAATCATGTAGTCACTGCATGTTTCTTCTACCTGAAGTCATAATTAGCTGATCAAGAAATTAGCCCTGGTAAAGCCAGTATTAAAACAATCTGGGGCTATCGAGTCCCTTCTCATTCTAAAATAAATGAGTGAAGCTGCATTGTTCTTCGTTTACTGACATTAAAGTGCTTCCATCTGCAATGACAACCTTATGTTAATCTTGCTGGTGTGCACTAGTACAAAGACTTATGTAAACTGTAAGGTTATTTTCCTATGACAGAAAAAAAAACATGCTTCTCTGTGACATGTTTGTCTTGGTTTAGTCCTTTGTTATCATATTTTGAACCATGGCCAGCTGGAAGTTCCTGTGAGAAAACTCATTATTTAATTGTATTTTTTGATAATCTAAATTGAGGTCACTGAGAGCTTGCTATGGCCCTCGATATAGCCACAGGAAAGGTTTCTTTGGTTATAGGTTTGCCAGAGACCTTCTTTGCTTTGAACTGTTAATGATGGATTGCTGATGAGAGCGCAGACAAATGTGCAAGAATACTTCCTAATTTGCTCACCCTGTGCAGCATACCTGTATTTCTATGGAGGCCAAGAGGTGAAGAGAAATATTATCCAGCTGCTTATACTCACTGTTTCTATATCTTGTCAGTAATTATATCAGTACAGGATTATGACACATCTGTCTTAGCTATTTAAAGAAGCATTTGATGGGTAATTTTTGGTCATTTAAGTTCAGGGATATTGTTAAAAGGCTAATAAATATATCTTTATTAATTGGGTCACACTACTGATTTTAAAATTTACAATAGCTTATGGGTATATCTTCTTGATTCAAACTTATGTGAAAAAAATACAAGATTAAATAGCAGAAAAAACTTGTTCAGGAGAGTTTGTGAAGGAAAACATATGGCTTATTAATCTTCCATTATCCGCCTTCAGGCATGGAGATAGGTAATAAAATATGTCCTTACTCCTCTGCTTAATGCGGCTTCTGCTGCAGCTCAGCTTGATTCCTGCTATATGTCTCTTATGTTTGTACAAATGAATGGGCAGGAAGGTGGCAGAACAGAGAGAGAATGAGGAGAGCTGTGGCTCTTTCCCAGCTGTTCACAACCAGAGAAGTTGTCCGGGTGCAGAGAACTGAAGTATTTTACTGTCAGAATGAGGAGGGAGAGTACCATGGTGCTGGGAGTCTCTGGCTTGAAAGGAGGTTGCTTTTGATCTCCTTTTTGGGGATGATGCAGCTAAGTACCTCCCTTGAAAACACATTGCAACAGTACCACCTGGCCTCTCCATTTGTCATTGCTTTGTCATACCGTTACCCTGTCTGCCATCTATTCACGTGTTGCAGTAGAAAAATATCTCATAACACATGACTGAAATGAATTGTCCCTTTTTAAATTTAGGAGTCACTCAGAACTTCCCTCCTGCCTTCAGACTGCTTTGATATTAGTTTGGTATCTTATATTATAGTCCAGGTTGCATATTAACAGTCCTTAACCTCATAAAAGCTATGTTTGACACCTTCTGCTTCATTTGCATTTCATGTGCTATGTGATGGCTTGCCACAAGAATTTATGCTGATAAAAGTTATCCATGATGAAAAGTATGTCTATATAACTGTTCCATCATAGCTGGAGAGCTGTAAGCAATACAGGGTAAATACTATGCAAAAGAAACTTGTGTTACTGTAATTACCCTACTGCTAAATAAATAATCTAACATTCCTCTCATACTGTATTTTTAAAGGGTGAACCAGGTTTCATTGGTCCACAAGGAGAACCTGGGTTGCCAGGCTTGCCAGGAACAAAGGTAAGCATAATAGGCCAACACTCTGGTGAGAAGCCCTTAGAACCAGTGTCAAATTCAGCTTCCTCAGACTATGCTAATGGAGGAAAATGTGGAAAGTCATAGTTCATGGACCAGTGCTATGATATATGTGTCTTTGTACTGATGCCCTCAAACAATGGGAAGGCAGATGTTATATCCATTCATAACGTAAGTTCATCCATTGCCTTTGTTCATGTTAGCATCCCAAAACTTACTTGTTCAAGAGATATAATATGCATGACTGAAGAAACTATATTTTCATAAATGTTTCTTTAGAAAAAAAGATTGGAAGTGTGTGCAGGTGTTAGAACTGTGATACTACACACCAGACTGAAAATACAGATCCACTAAACCTGTATTTTTTTCTTTCTTCCTGTGGGGTTTTTTTTAGCCACTGTATGGCAGTTAGAACATTATGGATCCTACAAACAGTCTCACGGTTTGGGAATCTTTATTCCAGTCCTTTCAGAGTAGAGAAAAAAAACACCTTACAAATCCCATTTCCATTTTGAAGCCGCCTTCTTTTGCCTTCAAGACTGTATTTACTCAGGGGAGAGTTCCCCAACCCGTTACATGTCATAGATGAACTTGGAAGTGTTTTCTTCTGATGGTTTGGTTTCTTTGGTTGTGCTGAGTTGGTGGTGTGCTGAAGGCTGCCCAGTATTCTGTGATATATGTATATCTGTTGCAATAGGGTGACAGAGGCGAGGCAGGCCCTGTTGGGAAGGGTGAGCGAGGTGAACCTGGAGTCCCTGGACCAAAGGTCAGTCTGATTTTACATTGGAAATGTTTTGTTAGTTTTACACCTAGGAACACATCTTTTCCTGCTGAAAAATAGAACAAAAACTTGGTGAGTGGGCTTTTAAATGAAAATGCTGTCAAGTACTTTAGCTCAGTCCAGAAGACAATGGCAGTTTTGTGTTCATGGCTGTGGAACTGCAGTCTGAACGGACTCTTATTTGGTCTACAAAGTTAAGACACTACCTACATACACTGTCGTGGAGTTGGCCTAATTCATTCCAGCTAAAGTCCTGACCTCCAGGTCCCTAACTTTCAGTGTCGAAGTTTGAACTCTTTGACCAGTGTAGCTATTGAATGCAGAGAAAATCCATTTTGCATGCTGTTTTTTAACTCTGTAAGAAAGAGGTCATTCTAACTACATTTTAGCATTGTCTTAGTATTTTCCACTGCATCAAAACCATCAAGTTTTCCTTTCCTGATACGTCTTGAAAACGATAAGGCAGATTCTGTGATCTTTGGCCAGTTAGTTTGTATTCACCTGAACTGTTGGGTAAAGAAATTGTGGTAACACTTTATTTTAATCTCCTTATTTTGGGATGTTTGACTATCTTCTCTATCTCTTAGCTATCATTCTTCAGGAGCTATAGAATGACATAGGTCATTCCTGCAAATCAGTGTTAATGATGTCTACTCTTTACTAATGCCAATACTACTTTTCCTTTGGAAGGAAGGAATCTGTGGCCTTTGCATGCTGGTGTTAAAGAATATATTACTTTGGGTGCTATTAAATTCAGTGCCTTTACAGATTCATTATCTTGGTCATATAAAATGAAGTATTTCTGCTGTTCTGTACTGTAGTTAGTCATTACTAATTTCTTTTTCTCTGCACTCCCATTTCTCTATCATTTTTCTCCTGTCTGTCTTCCTTCAAACAGGGGAAAACAGGTGAACCTGGAACTAGAGGCCCAAAAGGGTCAAAGGTTAGTAGTAAAGAAACCGTCTTTAGTGGAGTAATTAACACAATTACTTTTAGGATAAATTATTTGTAACATTTCACAGAAACTTCACTTACCTCTTTAAAAGAACCTACAACAGTCTGCGGTGCTCTTTATAAGTGAAACCTTCTGACTTTCAGCTTTAGCTATTAGAGTCAAATCCTGTGTGGTTTAAACACTGTGATTCTAGTTCTTTTCCTGTTACAACATCTATTCCACTCTGCTCTGGTTTTCACTGTGCAACTTGGTTTTTCTCTGTGTAACTGATGTGGGTTAGTCCTCCCACTTGCCAGGAACCAACACTTGACCATGCCTGTTGAGATTTAATTTGTTTTCACAATAATTTTGTGGATCTACATGTCGGTGATTTAGGAATCAGTGGTATTGCACATACAGCAGGCTGAGGTATGATGGCCTGAAGTCCTACAAAGGCAAGACTTGTGGGTTACATTACTTGTTTACCTACTTTAAACTACTTTAATTATATCTATCTATCCATCCATCTTTATACAGGTATAGTTGGTTCACATATATGTAGAGAGAGATAAAATACATGCTTTTCTATTACTTCATGCACCGTGCAAATACTGTGCTCACTGGACTCCATGTTACATTATGGAGTCAAAGCAAAATGAAAATATATCTGTTTAGGCGGTTATTGAGTCTACCGTCAGAATAAAGATGACAAGACAACATAGGCTGGTACTGTTTGCAGTACTTGTAAGGTCCTTGAAGAGCGGCCCATTCACAGTGCTTAAGAATATGATTAAATAAGTGCCACTTAACCTCATTCATTCTCAACAGAAAGAAACATTGAAAAACGAGGTAGCTGGTGAGGGGATTAAAGCATCAGAGTGAGGGTAGAGTACATCAGCCTCTCATTTGCCTACAGTACCTGGGCATCTCCCAGATGTACTAAAAAGATAAAGATATCCCTTTACTTCCCTTTTTATCAAAAAAGGATACACAATTTTCATTTTATCTGCATACCTGTCTTGAAAATCTGGCCCACAGAGGTCAATCTAGTTGTTGAGAACTTAATTTTTTAACAATTCCAGTGACACACTCACTAGCTGCTGCCAAGGCAACACTGAAAGGAAAGGCAGATGGCAGAACCTTGATTATGTCCTGCCGCCAGCCTGCTCTCCATATTCCTTCATTAGCCTTGTGAAAGTTTTCTGGTTTCTGTATTTTCTATCACTGCTGGTGAATTAATCATTCTTCCCTGACTTGTACCGAAGTTCTATAGATTTCAACAGGAGCAAAAGTTGCAGTTCTTAGCCAAATTAATTTTGAGTAATATAAAAATACAAGATCTTGCTATGAAAGTGACTGTGAAATGAAATGAATTGTAGTCACTGGATGTTGGCTTATGAATGCATACATGTTTGAAAGTCCCTCCATCGCTTGAAACATACTACTAATAGCCAGGCAGAAAAAGCTGTGTGCAAGAGAGTAAAGATCTTAAGCGTGTTGCTGTAAGGGAGTAAAGGAACTCTAATGCTGACAATGTTGTGTTTTTAGGGGAGGCAACGACTCAGAGCAGGGAAGTTCAGGAAGTTATTGGAGTCGTGATCGCAGAAAGAAAAAGTCATACTTTGAAACACACCTTTAAAGAAGTTGTTGAGTGTTTTCAGACTGAGTGATTTCATTTCTCTAGGTTTCTCTCGAAGCTTTTGATAAAAGTACCATTAAGAATAGGGAGGTTATACAAATTAGTTAATTGGTAATCTGTTGTTTATTGGTTCTTTGGGATTTCTTATTCCAAACCAATACAGCACTCACAATTCACACAGAACCAAATGCATCATTGTCAACCCTGCCACTACACAGATTTTTAAGGAATTTTTCCTTTAATGAATTAAGATCCACATTCCGTTTGTGATGAGAGATCTTTTAAACCAGTTCGTTTAAGGTAAACATATTTAAAAGGGAAAAACTCTGTGATATATTGTCAAATGGCATGTCTGTTTTCAAATATCATTTTTACATAGGGTGATACCGGTGACAGAGGTGACACGGGATCTGCAGGTCCACGAGTAAGTCTGCTTCTCATTTCAGCTGTTTGTTTTGTACTCTTAGATTCAGTCCACACTATGAATTAAAACTGTAGCAGCAACTCCAGTTAAACTGGTGAAATTTGGCACTTGACTCTGGTGGAACGTGTGTTGCTAACTGGCCTTTAATATGAATATAACAGCCCTTGCTACTATTTGAAGCAGTCTCCTGTTCACAGTTCATGGGCAAGATGTTATATGCCAGATGTTCTGACATTGTTCACAGCCAATACAGAACTAGAGTATAGGAACTGCTTAAATATTTGACCTCAGAGGTTGCATATATTTGCTTTCCCACTGCAGCACAAGACACTGTGTACTGACTTGCTTGTTTATATTTATCTTTTTAAAAAAAATTTGTTTTCCTTTAAAAACAATCTTTAGTTTAATGGTAACTTTTGTGGTTTGTAGTGATATATTTTAAGTACAACAAGATTCCAACACCACACAGTCAATTCAAAGCATGTGTCAGTAGTTAAGTGTCTAGAATAGTCTTTGGCAGGTGTCTCAAAATTTTTGTGAAAATATATTACAGGGACCACCTGGACAGAAGGGTGACCAAGGTGCAACAGAGATAATTGATTATAATGGCAATATCCATGAAGCTCTGCAGGTATGCAAACGTAATAAGGCTGGAGTCGCTTAGTCTGGTCTTGGAAAAAGCAGTCTGACAGCATTGTATTTCTCTTTTGTGTAGACCTTGAAAACATTTTTTGTGTAAAGATTTGATGAGCTTATTAATCAGGAATCTTTCTACACTTGGAAACCAGGTTTTCTGTTCGGTGTTAGACAAACTGTTTCCTTGATAAAATTTAGCTGAGTGAATTAATTTCATTTCCCCTGGAGAGTATTGACATCATCTAATGAGGATAAAGCTGATTCGTTGCTGGCTCTGGTGCTTAGTGCTGAATTCATGTAATAAACCACATACATAGGTTCAACAGAAGCGTCTGCTTTTCAGTTCACATAGTATAATATTGACATTTCTTTTTTTCCTCCTTTTCCCCCTCCTCTTCCTATAAAATACAGAGCGCAGAGTATTTGAGATTTGGAAACCACGTAACATGGTTCCATTAGCAAGCTGTGGATTCAATCAGCAACTTGAGCATGTTAAATAGACCAAGCACCAGTCTTTCCACTTACTCATTTCCAGACAACTTATTTTGACTGGTGTGCAGAAAAGTGTAGAGGATTAAAGCGGAGTTACAAAAAGAATGAATGAGTGTTTGCATAAAAGCAAAGTACCAAGTTGACATATGTCATTGCAGTCAAGGTGATTTACATTGCAGTATACTCAGATGCAAATTCTGTGCAGTATAACTCCACTGAAGTGAATGGCTTGCTTATGTGCAACTGAAGACTGAATTTGGCTCATTGTGCATCTGATCATTTTCTCACTGATGCTGCTGAACTCTTTTTCTTGCATTTACTCCCTGGGAGTGGATAGATGTCTGGCCAGTCATTTGGTTTTCAAGACTCTTTTGAAAAATAAAAAATCTCACTGCCTTTACTAAAATCTAAAAGCCTGTATGTCGTTAAGGCTAAGTCCACTCTTTCATTGTGAGTGGTGTCTGTGGGGAAGTCCACATCAGTATGCTGTGAGGCTCTGCATTATGTCTCTCTCATTTGGTTTACTTTTAAGGGAATTCAAACACACAACTTTCAGTCTTTTAAATCACTCTCCAAGTTAGATGCCTAAAGCAGCCTGAAATTAATGTTGCGCATTACCAGACACAGTTTTACTGGGGGCTTTAGCTCCTGTATCTCCTGCATTCTGTCTTTGTATCTTAACTCTGGCATCAATGTTACTTTCAAGCTTCCTCAGAAAAGCTGGAGCAGGTAGAGTCTTTAAAAGATACTAAAGCCTACTGCAGTGGTTGAAACATACTAGGAGGCCCTTACCCCATTGTAAATCATTTCAAATGTCATCGCCTTCTGATCCAGGGCAACAAATAATTGATATTAATGGGAATAGCTGTGCAAGGATGGTGTAAGTAAGATTACATAGGATCAGTCAAAAATATCCTTGCCAAATCCAGCTCAGTCTTTTCAGGTGGCAAGCACCCGTTCCTAAGTCTCCTGGTGCCAAATTCTTAGGGGCTCTGAGGTTTCCAGCTCTCCCATAGAAGTAAATGAGAACTTTCAGTGCTCAGCACTGAGCTGTGAACTTGCGCAGAATTTGGCCTGCTGATTTAAGAAGTTAACAAGAGTTTGCAAGATCTGGGCAGCCTGTCTGTTTTTTTAGAATTTAGTAATAAATCATCAAGCAGCCTAGAAGCTTCGGAACAATTTAGTTACTTTGCCTTGTGCCTCCTACTCAATCTCACGTGTCACTGAAGAATAAGATGTCTTAGTCCATCAGCACTGAAAATTGCGATCTTAAAATTATCATCATAGTTCAAGCAAGACCCCTGCTGAGTGTAAGTGGCTTTCACTTGGAGGACCAGATACAAAATTCATGTCTCTATCAAAATTGCTCTTCAGACCAATTTTGTAGAATTTCCTAAGGCAAAAGGCAGTAGCTGCAAAAGTTTAACCTTTGTAGGAACTTTCAGTCATCATTTATCTGATCTCTTAAATTGTATGAGAAGCTGCAGTAAGTTTTCACCTATGTAAAATCCTGATTCCCATAGAAGCCAAGCAGCTAGTACAGCTGAGAGTTCAAAATAACATGTTTTTTACTCTTGTTATTTGGAGGCATGGTGTCTCTCAGATCCAGCATAGGTTTTGTGGAGATGATAATTGTAGCAAGCAGAATAATTTATATCTTTGTTCAATTCTGGTAATGGTGTCTCTTGTTAATACATTTTGCCAACAGAGGATTGCCACCCTGACTGTCACGGTAATTCCTATTGCATGACTTACTCTGTGTTGTAGCACTTCTTTGTGTTGTAGCATGTTCATAATTCTGCTAGTTCAGGACATGCCTTCATTGGATGTCGACCTGGTTCATCATCAGATGTATTTATTTATTTGCTTGGTGCTCCCATAACAGAGAACCCATTGTTGAAATCCATTCAACAATGGAACCAGTTCTGCTCCTGCTGAATTAATGGCAAAACTTCAGTTCACTTGAGTAAGACACCAGGTAAATATAGAACTCAGTATTTCTGTAGGTACACAGATAGCTGCTTTGGAATTTTTGGCATATGATCCCCTCTGTGTGTGTCTACATGGGAGTCAAGCGAAAACATGAAACAGGATTTGAGTACCAAACAATTTTCTATTATCCACCTTATTTTCAGGGCAGAAATTCAGTTCTTTCAAATTGGCTTGTGAAGAAACTTCATTTAGGAGTTTTCAGACTGGATGCAAATTAATTATTTTCTGAAAAAAAGGCCTGTCTCAGTTAACTATAAATAAGTAAAGCTAAGTAGAAATCCTAAGTATGAGGAATTCTCTTGTCCCATATTATCAGATCTCAGAAATAAAGATAAATTTTCCAGCACCTCTACCCAAAATGTGCGGATGACTGAATGCTCCAGTTCTCTTACTCCAGCCAATTTCTGTGGGAGGTTTAGCCACATCAGGCCAGACATAATTTCTGAGAATACTGACACCAGCTAGGAGATGCTTATAGTACTGCAGGTTCAGCCTTCCCTCAAAGCTGCAGACTTGGTATAAACAAATAATTTTATTCTTCTTTTTGTTTCAAGTTCTCCTCTGCAAGATTGCTGTTAGTCCTATTTTCCCATCTGTACAAGTGCTGTCTTTATATTAATGGAGGGGATTTGTAAATGTTGGGTTTTTTTAAAAGCATCCCCACTGTGCACCATCGAGACCAATATTCGATACGTGACACTGTTCACAGCCTGAGGTAGAAATGAAAGAAATAGTTCCAACTTATCCCATGGCAATTTCACAAAGCATTGGGTGTCCCCAAATGCACTTAGCATCTTTTAGGAGAATCGTCTTTGCAATCAGTTGGAGATTTCTCCTGACCTTGGGTTGTTTTGGATCAGGATGTGAGGGCTGGCAAATGTGGCGGGGGTGAGTTTTAGTGTCCCTGCCATTAAAAGGAGCTTTGCCATTTTATCAACAGGAGCAGCAGGACTTAATTATAAAATATGAGCTGTACTGTTATTTTACCACTGTTTTTTGTGGTACCCTTCTGGTTGTTGAGAGTTGTCATAAATTAACAACTTGTCTTGGTTCTCCTTGTGTTAAAAATCTAACTCATTTTGTTACGGTAGGTATATTAACATTCACCCTGTGTTTACATGGCATGTCCTGCAAGAATTTATTTAAAAGCTGAGGGGTTTGTATGTTTCTGTTTAGGGGCCACCAGGACCACCAGGACCCCAAGGGCTGCAAGGGCCAAAGGTGATCTTCCTTGTTTTACCCGTTGTATCTTAAGAGTGGAGGTATATTCTGGTTTTTTAACTGTTGTGTGCATACAAGTACATGGAGCTCTCCTGTACAGCATATTTAACTGTAATTTTACCAAACATGGCACGTTTCAAACTGTGTCCTAGCCTTTTGAAAAGTAGCTTTCCAGAATAGGTGCTCTGTTTAGTTGCCACACACAGATGCTCAGCTGAGAACCAGCAAAACTAATTAGTACTGAAACAGGGCAGAAGCCTCTCCCCCATGGATCTGCACTGAGGCTGTTCCGCAGGACTTTGCAAAGTAGCCGCACAACCAGACAGTGGCTCCTATGCGTCAATTCTGGCTGGGTGGGAATGAGGTAGGCAAAACTGTGTGCTAGGCACCACTGGCCACAATGTGAGTGCGTGTGAATGCAGCTTTTATATTACAGCCATGCCCACCCAAATAAGCACAGTATTTTCTGATGTCAGTAAAAATTAAAACATGTACATGTGGGCAGGAGCCTGGCTGCAAACCCAAGCCTGCTAATCCCATCTGGCTGGTGCTATGTGCAGTACCAGAACTGTTAGTGAGCAGCCCACACAGGGGCAATGAATACCATATGCTGCACTGTTCTATAAAATTTAAATAATAAATTTGCCTATACTTTAAAAAAAAAAAAGCATTGCAGTTAGTGGACCCTCCTTAAATTGGTTTTAAATTAGTTGGGATAAATCTCCTATTTCTTAAATACTAGATATATCATATCTTCTGTTAGTGACTCTGAGCTCTTCCAAGAGTAATTACCTGTTGCTTCAATAACAATACTAGAGACTTCAATTTTAGGCTTCATCCAAGGGATCATACGGAAATACATCACATTATACATGTTAATAGTTTTGAGAAATTGTCACAAAACAGAATGGAATACACAGTTAAGTGTGCAGAAATGGCTTTCTGCATTAGGATCTACCCAGCATTTCTGCAGCCTGGAGTATGTTGGAAAACACAAAGGAGTTCGAGTGTGGAAGAGGTTGTGTTCCTTCATATGGGTGAGCATTCTCGTTCAAAATTAATGACATAAAGCAGAATTCAGCCTTACAGGAGTTTGTTTCCAATATCAGAGTCTCTACCCATCAATGTAACTTGCTCTCTTGGAGAATGCCGTCCAGGAACGAGTCACAGGGCAATGTTGTGAACGTGAACTCCTTTGCTGGGTGATTTATATTAGCCAGGGAAAGAAAACACAAAGTTTCTGTCTACCCTACATATGTAGAGAACCATGATTCCATATTTATTCCAGTAACTGACAAGGTTTCCATTACATTGGGGTCTTTTCACCAGGCTTCTGAGTTTCTTCTTTTTCCTTTCTTTTTTATGCTCTTGTCTGGCCTTTATACAACCCAAAGTTTGTGTAATGGCCTAATCAGCAGGGCTATTTATTCAATATGTTGCATATAGGTATTATATATATATGCTGTTCCTTTTGGGCAGAATATTCTCTGGTGGTGGTGTAAATTAGGGCAATTTCTCTGCCTCTTTCCTCTAACATCTGGGACAATTGGGATAATCCAATTCCATCTTGTCTTTTGCAGGGTGAACCAGGATCCCCGGGAACTCCAGGAGTTGATGGGGAGCAGGTACATTATGTGTAAATCATGTAGTGAAGATCATGTGCGCAACTGGTTATTTCAGGAGATTATTTCTGTGATCCCATGTTGTAGCTTAGATTTCATAATCTAAATAATAATATTAATGGTAGTAATTTATAAAGATAATTATTATGTAGCTGCATACTCTGCGGTCTAATAATGGCTGGATTTCTACATACTAATAGCAAAGGTCATTCCATAGAATGACTTACTCTGCTTATTAGGATCAAAGCTAGAATTCTGTTGGTGTCTCTTGGTTTTTTACACGGCTTGCTGAATAAGTACATATTTTAGGGTCCTAAAGGCTCAAAAGGAGATACAGGTGATCCTGGAATGCCTGGAGAAAAGGGAGGAATTGGACTGCCTGGCCTGCCAGTGAGTATGAAAAATAAATTCATTTTAGCTAAAATACTTGTATTTTTTCTCTCTTCCACTATCAGGAGTTTCCAACAGTGCTGATAAATTGCAAATGGGACAGAAAGCACTGAGGAGGAAAATTCTGAGATTGTTCTGCAGCTATTCTAGGACGAGGTGTAAGATTGTCAGAACTTTTCATTGCACTTACAGTCAAACAGAATATTGCTTTGGGACGAGAGAGATTAGTTGGCATGCTGATCAGATTTGTACCTCTCTTGTAATGTGTAGCACAACTTGGGCAAGTGTAGCTTGCAGGAGAAAGGAGCTATGTTTTGAACACTGGAGGAGGGAGAGAAAATGCATTAATATTTATGGGATGCATTCTTCCTATTCCTATATACATATATATGTACAAATGAAATTTCTCAGCAAAAATAGAAACAATTCCAAAAATGTATCCATAGTACAATATATCATGAACGGAGTGCCGGCTTAAGGACTTGTCATAAATATCATGCCACAATTGATAGCTGACAATATAAAAGCATACCTTTACATTTGTTAACAGTTATTAATAAGGTAACACCAAAATTAAAAAAGGAATTCCATTATGTATGCTGAATTACTCTTTTTAAAGAGTTATCATTATTTGCAAATAAATATTATCATTTCTAGATTGATTGCTAATAAGGTTAAAGCTGTTTATAAATGCCGTTTTATAATGATTTTGTAGGGAGCCACTGGTATGAAAGGCGAAAAAGGAGATGTTGGTTTGCCTGGTGCCCAAGGTCCTTCAGTAAGTCTCAGTGTGGTGTTGCAGTGAACATAGTAGTCCAGTAATGGTTCTCCAGCTTTTGATTCTGAACAATACTTTATATTCATGACTGATCTTTCCTGACATCCTTGATGGTTCTTACACTTGAACTTTAAAAACATTTTTCTTCTTTGAATAATTTGCCCTTTTGAGAATGAATGGACTTCTGATCATAGAACTAAATACTGTTTAAGAAATTCTAAAGATATAATCCTGTTCTATTCTATTCTCTCACTATGAACAACAGTCCTGCTCACTTCAGTGAAAGCCTTCTGGCTCTGTAATGAATCAAAAGATAAATGCTTTGCAAGATAAAATAGAGATATAAAACTGATTAAAAAAAACCCCACCAACAAACCCAGATCTCTCTCAACACCTTGTATTCTGGGGATCTCAGAAAGTCCAGTGAGAATCAGACTAGACCGACTTCAGCGATGTCAGGAATAGGGACATGTGACCCAAGGTAGGAGACTATTTTTACGAGACCAGACATTCTCCTGATTTTTCAAAGCATTGTAAAGGCATTAAAAAAAAACCCAAAACACCTCCCCACACAATACCTTTGTGATATGGGTGATTAACATTATCAGGGAACAGTAAGTTAGGAAACCTCAGAGCAGAAGTTAACTACCACTACCTTGTCAGTGGTGACATGCCCCGGATATTTGGAGCCATAGCTCTGAGGAGTCAAAAGACATGATCGCAGGACATGCTGTCACCCTGTATCTCTTGAGTCTCTTTCTCTGAAATGAAAATTAATTTATTACAAATTAATTCACTAATTCATTCATCTTGTTCTTCTTGTTTTCCCTTGAAAAAATGCTTTCAGTTTTCAGGAGATTTCACAGATGGTGGAATCTGTGTTGTACATTTCAAACCTCATTTTGTTGCCACTGTTGCCATCACCAACAGCTAGTGTAGCAGAGGGGCTGCGCATGAGTCTGGAGACGTGATTTAGCATCCCTGTTGTCACCTTGCAGGTTACAATAACAGCCCTTTGGGATTAAACCCAGGAAGGGAGGTGATATTAAACTGTAAATATCATCATGAAATTCTCTTCCATGGATTTGTTAGGAACACAGAAAACCAGCACAGAATATGCATGCGCTAAATGCTGAGCAACCTGATTACCTGTTTTCATGACTTTAGGGAATTCTTGGTACAAGTAGGCTAAATGAAATAAAAGGAGAGACAAAAGGCAATTTTGAAAATATGCCAAACCCTAGCTTGAATTTAGTATCTTTTTCATTCATCAGTATTGGGGAGGAATAAAAACCATACATCATTTTCTGTTTCTGTAGATTATGTAGTACAGAGAGCTAAGGAGCACATACCATAAAATATGAAAAGTTCAAGCAATCCCTGCTCAGTACTGTTTGTCTTAGATCTTTTTTTCCCCGTAGTGTCTTAAAGTGTATCTTAGACCCCAGGAGTAAGAGTCAGGAGACGGGCATGCTGCCATAAGGCACAGGCAAATCTAAACTTCAGGTACCCTGTCTTTCAAATCAAAATAATTCCCATTCCTAAACCGCTTTCTAGATATGCTGTCAATGTGCACCGTTGCATTGCTATGTTTGTAAGTGCTTACCAGCAGAAGAAGGGTCAGTCTGACTTTTGGTATTTGTGAGGGAGTTCTTTACTCTGCGTGGTTTAATGCCGTTGTTTTTTATCTGTAGATGATAGGACCACCTGGAGCACCAGGGCCACATGGTCCTCCAGGCCCTATGGTAAGCTTGGGAGGAAGAGCGGGGCTAGAAAGGCCTTAAGCCCTCTTGTAATTTTAATGCCTGCTTAATAGAAGTGCTATGAGAGTATGTGACCATTAGAGAGGAACCTAATTTAGGACCTTTTCTGCATGTCTTAAAATGCATAGGAAGTAGAGAAACAAATTGCACCTGCAAATGTTAGTGTTAACATGCTAGTGGTCTGGTTCATTCTCCGAATCAGGTGTTTACAGTTGCTTTACTGGCAGCTGCATTTCATTTGTGAGGACAAAAATACAGGTGCAACTTGCACCCTTATGAAGCAACAAACTTAAAAACTTGTGGCATGTTTTCATAATGAAAAATGGTATCTTTATTTTCAGGGACCTCATGGACTGCCTGGCCCAAAGGTATATTAATGGCTGTCTTGAATAGTCATGCTTTTGATGTCTGCAAAGTCTTGATGTCATGCTTTGTTCTTTAATGCACGCGGCTATGTTTTGTCTTATGTCTCATTTAATAAATGTTTCTGATATTCTTAAACCTTAAAGCAGATTTTAATATTAACAGATAGCTTAAAAGCTTTTTAAATTTTCTGTGATTGTTTCTGAGTAGTATTTCTCCTGAGCATTGGCTGAATCCATTTTTTGTATTAATATTTGTGATGTGGCACTAAATGACTTAGTTTCGTATTTATGGGCAAGTTACTCACCATTGCACTTGCAATTGGAATTACTTTTGAACACAGAAGTGTGTTACATGCTCAGGCGATGGAGTCAGATAAACTCTTCTCCATTTATGCTCTCTTGCATCTCTTACTTCTTCCAGTATGAATGGCCTTTCACCTTCTCAAGTGCCATGCATGTACTTTGCTGATCAGTTCCTTCACACATTATGCAAGTTCCCCATCACAAACTCATGTGTTTATTTTCACATTTTCCAACCTGGAATCCCTGATCAGGCAGGTCTGCAACACTATTTGAACATTTTCCATAGCACAGTACACGAAGATATACTGTAGCGACTCTCTAAGCCCATGGAAACAGCTCAGAAGGGAGTTTTGGCAGAGTTGGAATATTTTAATTTGTGCTTTAATTCAGTAATCACCAGTAAACTAAAATTCATTGTGACATTACAGCATAGCATTCATTAGGGCCAGCAGTTTTGTCAGGCATGATCATTTTAATCCCTATGGCTCCCTAATCACATGCACCTTTCTCAAAAAATAAGAGGAGGAAGGGGGGTTTTATTTAATTTTTTGGATTTTGTTTTGGTTTTTTAAGGTGTGAGACAGAAAATCACAGGTTTGACGCATTATGAGACCGTTTGTGTTACCTTGGCGCAAGAAGCCCAAGTCATAAATCATTTTTTGAAGTCAAGTCTGTTCCATCAGCACCAGCCCTGCCTTACCTCAGGCTTTTGGCCTGAGACTCGGGCTTTTGTGAGATTTCTCAGGTCTGTTTCCAAAACTTCAGCATTTTCAGTGCTACTGCTCTGAAAGTCACATCAAGTCAAATAGAAGAAGAATGAAGAAATGGCTACTTAGGCAGGATGCAAAGCAGGCAGATGATGTCTGGAGTTACTTAAAGCAGCAGACTAGATTCTGTTGAGATTTAAAAAAAAAAAAGATTATGATATAAGGTAACATAATACATCAAAGGGAAACCTAGGAACAAGGCCATGAGGAGCAGCCTGGATGAAATAACCACGTATTTATGTTTCCCAAAAGAGGCAGGTGTGGTCAGTACTCTTTTTGACTGGGCAGCTCTCATGCTGAGGTAGTTTTTCATGACATGAGAATGATTTATTGGCAACTCCAAGCCCAACATTATACTCTTAGTGATGTTTAATGTAATAGCTTCTGCGTAATTTAACAATCACAAGACAAGTGCCATTTCTTACGTTGTTTAAACTTCTGTGTACGAACACAGAAGCTATGGACCTCCCAAATAGCTTGGCGTTGTATAACCTATACTGCTTCTTTTAATTTGTTACTGTTTAATTATGTATGCTTAAAGGTTTAAAATATCTTTATGTAAGATTTTGCTGCAAATTCCAGTTTGCCATAAGAAAAAATACTGCTTCCCTGCAGTTTTGAGGCTTATTTTTCTGAAAGTTTTCTTCCAGTTTGAATTATCTGCATAGGATGGTTTATGGGATTTGAGAAAATTCCAACAACCCCTGAAACTCACGCATAATTCAAACCATCTAACTATAGTGATCATTATTAGGAAAAGATTCAAAAGATTCTGTTACTCATAAGTTTCCTTAAGTTTTTTTTCACGCAGATTTTAAATCTCCAGCAGACACCTCCTAAGTGCTTTTGTCCCCTACTATACCCATATGTAAATTGCCAGGAAGCCGAGAATGTTGAATTTGTGTACTTGTTTCAAACTGGAATTTGCAGCCATTTCTGAGACTGGCTTCTTCTCTCCCAGCTTAAACACCCATTATAGCACCAAAAATATGGCATTTATACTTTTACGTTTAGGGTGAACCAGGGTTAAATGGTCTTAAAGGATTGAAGGGTGAACCAGGTCAAAAGGGTGACAGAGGGCCCCTTGGTCTTCCAGTAAGTAAAAAAACCCAACTATTCAATCTTGGTGCAAATCACAAACTTCTCTTTCTACTCCTGATGAACAACTCTGGTTTACTCAATAGCATACATATAATATACCAGGTTAGAGCAGAGCATCAGTCTTGGTTTTTTACCCCAAATCTGTGCTATTGTCCAAAGTAACGTCCTGTAACAACTAGTGCTGTCAGGTTTTTTTTGTTATGTGTCAGTTGAAAGTGTTCAGTGTCACAAGGATGCCATCACCCCCATTACATTAGTCATATTGTTATGTAAGTGTTGTATGGTGTTTGCGTTAAAAAAGGAATCTTCCCTTTTCCCCCATCTCTTCAGTTATTCTTGCCCATTTGCACTTCTGCAGTTAAAATGGAGAGATCTAACTGAGGAAAGTTAAAATTTGGTTTAGGGATTTTTTTTTTTTCTCATTCATTAAGGATGGTGGGTTGTTACTTTTACCTTTTTCTTTAGAAGATTTCCATTCTGAGTGTTGGCATAAATTTTGTCTTAGAAAGACATGAAGGACCTTAAAAATAAATTTTCATGTGGAAACAGTATGGTTCTTAAAATTTAGGTTGACAAAAGAGCAAATACTTTGTGTGCTTACTTTGTGTGCTTGAAAGCACTCTGAAAAACTAGTTTTATTTTTTCCTCACAAAAAAGAGTTTATTCTTCCTTTTTTTTTTTTTTTTTTTAATGTGAGGATTACTCCATGTGATTACATTGTTAATAGTAAAATGGAGGAAAAAGACTTAGTTGACCCAAAGGAACCCAAACCCCTCTGATTAATATTTTCAAAAGTTATGTGCAGGGCCTCTGGACAAGGTCAGCTTCACTGAGAATTTTAATTTATTTTGAGAAAAAAAAAAAAGATAATTTTCAAGTTGACAGTTACAGCTACATAGAAAGGGAGCTTTGGAGGTCTGAGCCAACCCCCTAAAAATGGCTAAAAGGAAGAAGAAAGTTTTGCTCCTGCCAGAAATGTTTGTTCCAACCCAGAGCAAAATATGCCATTCGTTTTTCAAATATATATAGATCCTGTCTTGCTCCTGCTTACTATTTTTTCTAAATGTCATTTTAAGGAGCAAAGTCTAAGTGTTCGACTTTCTAAAAATGGCTCATTTTCACCCTTAATGAGTTTTTTTTTGGGGTGGGGGTTTTTTTGGCCCAGATTATTCCCTATGTCCCGAATAGTTTTGGTCCCCCTAGCCCCAGCATTACTGCCAGCAGTGCTGGGATAGTCGAGCAGATCCTTCGGTGCTGCTCTGTTATTCACATAAAATCCACCAGAGGTCAGCCCGTCCCCAAGGATGCTGAAGCAAATAGCCCGAAGTGCCGGGTGCTACCCACTTCCAGCCCTTGACTGTGCTCTGAACTGGGAGTATATTGGGAAAACAGGAAATGTGATTGTCTCCCGGGCTCTTGGAAATGAATGAGGCCATTGTAGTCAGGATCCAGATTTTGTTGGCTTCATAATGCAGTATTCTTGCGCTTAAATACTTCCTATCACAGTTAACATACATTTTTCTTTCTTTGTGTAGTATAGTATTCAGTATTGTCGTTGTTTACAAATTAGAAAGTATGCAAGTAAATTACAAAGTAAATATTTGCGCGTTAAGGCTCAAAAACACCCTGACATCTGGTGTTTGTAGCACTCCTATAGCTTGACGTTATTCTGGTCTAATATACTGTGATGTGAAGGCAGGGGCGGGTCAGCGATGTTACACTAATGTGAGAATGGAATCAGGCTCTGGATGTTTTATGTGAATTTTTAACTAACATGCTGTAGTAATGTGATACCCATTCCAGAACCCTGTCACAACTTGTACTGTACGTTTGAATTATGTTTATTCATCAGCACCACTTACTAATCTCACGTTCTTGTCATTCGTGTTGTACCCATCATCCATGCTTCCACCTAACCACACAGGGAGCATCTGGCTTAGACGGAAAGCCAGGACCCCGGGTGAGTCCCTCATCTTTCTGTGTCGCTCTTCGTTACCGAGTCCGTGTGCTTTCCGGCGGCTCCACCGGCCATGCTCACACACGGCACAGAGGAAGGAAGGTCAAATGCTGCAGGCATTTTCCATGCTGTGTAAGAGGGAGCTTCGAGCAGACTCTCAGAGCAATGTGTGTGGGAAGGAGAATGTAATTCTTTGTAGAAAGAGCTCTGAATCTTAAAGAGGGAGTTTGGTTTTGATTTTTGGTTGGACAACTGCCTTGGTCAGGGCGCTTATTTTCCTGAGTAAGGTTAGGGATTTAGTTTACACATGAAAACATACTTGTTTAATGCTAATATGGAATCAGTGAAATGGGTGCAGACATGCTCAGGTTCTGCCACAGGCATTCTCATATTAAACATAAACGTTAAATCATTTGCTTTTGAGAATGATAAAGAAATGATAAATGAAAGAGGAGTGGAGTTATGTATTTGAAGGCTTCTGTAAGATTGCCATTGATCACTACAACAGGTAAGTCCACCTGTAAGGACATTTCAATTTAAATAATAACCAATGTTTTTAAAAAAAACCAACTCTGACCCTTCCTGACACTTTTTCCTGGAAAAATTTCTTTCAATATATTTAAAATCTTTGTAGATCTGATGGCTTCCATGAATAAAGTAAAATCCAACTAGAAGAAAGATGGGTTACCTCATAACAGGAGAGCTTATAGGTGGAGTTTTGAAAGCCAAATGGATTTATTTGGCCAGGTCCCATCACAATTAAGTCTGAATTTTCAACCAGTGAAGACTGATTCCATGTTAGTTCTTGGCTAGAAGACAGCTATTAAAACTAAAGACTTGTAAGAACAAGACCTCTCTCTTACCCTCTTTGTTTCCTTTCATAGGGTGTAGATGGTCCAGTTGGTCCCCATGGCCCCGCAGGTCCTAAAGGAGACAGAGTAAGTATATGCTCTGTGTGCCTCTCTTTACAAACCGACTGCTGCAACGGCAAAATGTTATATGGCTACTTACAGTGTGCCTAGATGTTACTAAACATAACAGTATCTCCTCCGTGTAAGGATCAGCCCAGAACTGTATATGCGTTCTAGTTAAACACACATTTATCTGCTTAAGGGTTGATTTTGTAACTTACTAACTTCAGAGGAGCTGGTATTTTGTAATGACTAATCAGTAAGAAACTTACAGGATGTTCAAGTTCACGGTGCTACACAGAACATAATTTTGGTTGGTTTCATTATTTTGTCTAAATGGATTGAGAGAACAAACTGGGACAAAAGAAGATAGTGTGATCTGATTATATACATATGCAATGGCAGAAAATTGAGTATTTCTTACCTGTGTGCACTTAAATGTTTTTATCTTGAAAAAATTCTCTAACCTCTGTAAAATGTAAACTCTTCTTCCTTTTTTTTTTTAAGCTTAGAAGATAGGAGCCTTCCTATTTAATTTAAAATACTCACAGTAAATTTTCTCCAATCGAAATAGGACAGGGACCTTAACTTTTAACTGTGAGCCTGTCATCTTTCACAATACAACCATCATCTTGTAAAACAAAACAAAAGATGATACCTTATACTAGCTAAACCCTCCAAGGAGTTGCCAGCTCAGAATTTTGTCTCTTTTAATTTCTCACTTTAACAAAAAAGCTGTGCTAAAAAGACTTCAGACTTGCTCTATTAAGGACACAGCCATATGGCACAGGTCCAGTTAGCTTTAGGAGCAGTACATCTGAGAAGGGTATGCGTGACTTGATGATTCATTTTTACAGAGCTGTGTATTGAGAAATAAATAAAAGACATGCACTGTAGTCCAAAATAGGAACAGTAGACTGTAGTTACTACTGAGGCTAGTTAACTGTCTGAAGGACTTGGGTATTTTTATTTTTTTCCTAGGGGATTACAGATTCAAGTCTCTTTTTTCAACTAGGACATACCTTCTTTTTCTATCAACTCTGTGAAAAGATAGTTGAACATCATCTTCTGAACTTCAGGAAATAATTTAGATGAGATATACATGTAAAAGCATATATAAATAGTGTACATTTTATTCTTGCATTATGAACCTTTATCTTGAACGATATGCATATGTACTACCTACCGGTTGAAAGTTCTTTCAAAAACCATGTGCTATAATACAAACTATTCTTCTAATGTGTGGAAGATAACTGTAATTGGGTTTTATTATGAAAGTATCTGAGGTCATAGTAAGTCATAAGTCTGGTTCTAGAATCAGCCCCACCATGGCTGTTGACAAGTAGTAGTTACAAAGGGGATAGGAACTGCTGCGATGTAAATTGGTTCAGTAATTGCATGAGCACAGAGGGACAGATTTGCAAAAATACCGAAACTAAGGTGTGCAAGAAATTCACGCACACCCGCCGTTTTCTGTGCAGCTAAATGAATGGGAGGAAGTTCATAAGAAAGATGGAAGGTCTTTTTCCCAAGCAATCAACTAGCAAGACTATTGCTGTAATTGTTCGTTTAATTATTCAGTACTGTTTGGGACAAGTTGTTTGTAGCATAGTTATCTTAACAGGTGCCTGGCATTGATATGTGTCTTATTATCTAAATAACAAATCCCATGTTTTTAATGCAGATTTACAACTTGCATTTGCAGCTGCTCTACTTGTTTATGTGAAAGCAGGAGGAAAACATTTTTGCCTGCAGATTTCAGACTTTGCCTTTTAATTAAAAATGGGGCATAGTGCCACTGCTCACTATTACAGGACAGGATCACATTTTTTCCATACTGATAAGAAAAACCTTGGGCCAATATTAACCTAGAAGGGCACTAGGAATTCCTAATGTGAAACATAACCACGTTCTTAAATCTACATTATTTAAAATTTGGAAAGACAATCTCACTTTAAGAGAATAAAATATATAGTGACCAACATTTTACATTACGTTTCCTTAAAAGTTAAGGAAAGCAAGTGTAATCAAACTGAAGCCTAGTGATTTCTTCTATAGAAATCATGGATTCATTGTTGCATAGACTGCATTTGAGGCAATGCTGAATTACTGTTCTTAGGTAGAACGGACTGTTGTGCAAATTAGGGTTGGCTGGTTTGTTTCCAATTTAGCTATTTAATTAAAATAGAAAATATCAGACAGTCCTTATACAAACTATTTAGATGGTGAGAAAGTAGACTAGGAAAATAGTGTGTGTCACTAGAAAAAAGGAAAACATGAATTTTAGAACAAATGCGCTATTTATTCTCTGTGTGAGCTTAACCATGTAATTTTCTCTCTAAACTTTAAACTGTTCATTGATTATTAAAAGCTAACACAGGATTTAACACTTCCTGAAGTATGATACCGAACATTCCAATACTGTGGTTTTGTGCATTTCTTTTGGTAGAAACAGAAACGGTAATTAACAGTGTGAATTAATATCATTTATTAGGCTGGTATCTTACAGTCATTAATAAATTCTTCAGCTATTGAAAATACCATTTTGCTAGGTGCTTAGAGAGCTTTTACTGAGACCATCTTCATTAAATGGAGGAGTTGACATAATAGGCCTCTGAATCTGGCTGTGTTACCTATTAATCTCACTTACATATTATCTTGAGAGAAAATAGAGAACATTGGTAAACAGATAAACGTCTTAAACTACTACTAGTGAAAGGGGACATGTAAACCTGAAGGGTAATGACAGGCATAATGTGTATCCAACTTGTCCATCTAAAAGAAGCTGAAAGACAAAATTAATGAAATGCTGATTTCCTGAAACGCTTGCCTTGATGGCAAAGACCTGGTTTTGAGCTTGGTTTTGCTCTCAGATGTGTAGCCCATGCAACACTGTCATCACTACACATGTTCTGTACTGGGAGGGAAAGTGCATTCTCTTTAATTTGGTTAAAATGTTTGTCACCGTGGCAGTGTTATACCTCCATGTCAGTCTTACTGGAGACACCGCTTACACAGCTTTATTCATGCAGATGGTAGTCCATATTCACCCATGATTCAGGAGACTGAGTGACATAGGAGGCAAAAACAAAGGCTATGGTTTCTGTGCTTTGGGCACTGATGAATTGTCTTACACAAAGATAATAAAAACCTTCTTCAAGTTTGCAAATGTCTGTTTCCCTGAAGGAAATGCTTTATTGTGATGGCTGAGGGCAGTATGCCTGTGACAGTCCATCAATCATATATAATCCCTAAACATTCAGGACCTCATCTGATATTCCAAACGCATTTCAGCATGTGCTTTGTATTGGAGGCAAAAAATTGTGAGATACATTTCTCTAAATATATTCTTACATAACAGATGACAGTATTTCCTAGACTGATACATTCAGTATCTTTATATCTACCATATGTTTAGCAACGTTATAGGCCTGTCTTGAGAGGACTTTGTACAGATGTCTTTACTGTTGAAGATTTTAAAAAAAGATACTTAACTAGTCTTGACATATTTCAAGTATTGATCAAACAGTTATACTCATAGGTCAGCACATTAGTTTCTTCTCAGCAGAAAGTTTTAAAGCTGCAAGGGATTTACTGTTTTCAAAATCTGCTGTTACTTCCCAAAAGCTCCTGTTCTCTGCAAGGGCATCTAGCCGAAGTGCTGCTCAGAAATGGCTGGACATTAACAAAATCCAGAAAGATCAGACATCACACATCTAATCACCACTAGACTAAAGTATAGACGGTGTCCCCGTATGTAAAAATATGAAGTATCTAAAATAGATGAACTGTCAGTTACTCTGACAAACTCCTTACTGCTGTGATTATTCAACAACAGGTTCGGACTCAGTTTATTCTGGTGCCTGCTTTTTTGTATTATCCAGTCAATAAAATTGAGATTTAGCAGCCCATTTTCAGAGCTGTGCTAAGGGACTTGGCTGTGCCGATGATCACCGCTATTAATTAGGCACACATTTACATCTCTGTCTTGTGCTTTTAATAATAGAGTAATCAATTAACAATGAGTAGTAAATAACCCAGGTTTTTAGAGGATCTCGTACACAGAATTGTCTCAAGAGCTGAAGTGCAGCAATTGCTAGGATGAAACACAGCGTTTCTGTGTGACAGGAGCCTTGCAAGAAGGCTTGCATTAGGTTATGGTAAGGAAAGGAGATGAAGAAGGGATCCAAATAACCCTACGTAACAAATCCAGAGTAGGAGCTCTGAAAGATGGAGGTCGTCAGGACGTTTTTTTTTAATCTCATCGATACTCTGAGCAGTTTAGTTCTCTCAAGAAAGTATGGGTTTTCTGCTGAATTTTATTCAGAAGAAACAGCACCACAGTGTGAAACAAGACTGCTGCCTGCACCTACTTACCAGCCCTGCCTCCCTAACAAGCTCACAGAGGGCTGTGCTTGCAGTTACACAGGCTAATGTTGGCTGACTCAGGAAGTTTAACTCCATATCAATCTTGATGAAGAACAATTGGAGAGCAGAGATGATTGCTACTGTCAGCCTGAAACTTGTCGCCTTGAAATTTCCTTTCATTTGGAAAAGTTTTCTCTATATTAAATTTGCAAAATTATTTTGGTAGCATCCCTCTGGAAACTGGTAATTTTTGCGTAGACTTTAGTGCAGAACGACATCAAACTTCTGGAGTAATCTCTGTATTTGTTTGTCTTGCATATTAATACAGTTGTGATTTAATAAACCAGGGTATTTACATCACTAATCTAGACTCCAATAGAGCAGTTAGCAAGACAGTACAGTGCATGGGATAGTCTTCACAATGTTGCTGTTAATAGCATTGCCTGCATAAATACAAGCTTTGATTGACACATTATTTTTGCTTGTCACTGTGTCGCATCTCAGCTGCTGTGCTGGAGCTTGGTGCTGTATATCCTCAGTTTTCATTACAACATTGGATTTTTACTGAGTGTGATGTTGCAGCTGTTACAAGCTTAAAATTTAAATTGGTGCAAGTTCAGTTTGAAAAATATTTTCAGTTACTAATAGATTTAGAAACAAATGTAGTATCATAAGCCCAAAAACTCATTTTGCCTAGAAAGTAACACACGCCTTCTCTTCACCCCCTGAATCATTTAATAAAAATAAACAAGCTTGGATATTTTTCACTCAAAAGATTTAGGAATGCATAACTTTGTCCTAAAGCACTTGGTAGAGATTATTTCTATCTAAGATAGACAATGGTTTTATTTGCTTGTTCTGTAATCTTTTCTTAGGGTGAAAAGGGAGCTGTAGGTGACCCTGGACCCAGAGGACCATACGGCTTGCCTGTAAGTTGCACATAGTTTGTACACATTGTGCTTTTCATCACTCCTTGATTAAACTTCGTGTGATTTATGACTGCTTTTCACCTAGCAATACAATTATTTGGAAAAGGCAAAGACAGATCATAATCCCTGACAGTGCAAGGTGACTCACTGGTCTGTATCGCAGACTTAGATTCCTACCCATGCACATGGTCATGCAAAAGTAATGAAACAGACCTGACATGAACCAGCAAGAGACAGGAAATCCAGAATGCAAGTGCTCCTCTTTCTGCAGCCGGTGGCCATCAGCTGTCTGGGGACCACGCAAGAGTGTCAGGAGGTCAGGATGAACTGTGGAAAGGTGTCATTTTCTTAATGTCAGTAAACTGCTTGGATTTCCGTGCTGCAAGGCTACTTCGCCATTATATTTTTGTTTTGTTTGACACTTCAGAGACCAGTTTTGTTTTCATTTCTGTGCTGTGTGCTCAGAAGCAATTTCAGAAGTTCATTGTTGATCATTCATAGTTGGAGATGGTATGCTTTAAGTCAACCATTTAAATGATATCATCCATTTCTAAAATAAGAGTGAGAACTTCCTTTGGCCTAACAAAGATAGCCCCCAAAAAATCAGTTGACTTACTCTGTTTACTTTGCTGATGACTGGGTCAGGTGTGTACATATACACGTGTCTCTTCCATACTTTGACACAAGAAAAGCCATGTG
Organism: Pandion haliaetus; assembly: GCA_013401275.1. Classification (NCBI taxonomy): domain Eukaryota; kingdom Metazoa; phylum Chordata; class Aves; order Accipitriformes; family Pandionidae; genus Pandion; species Pandion haliaetus. The sequence continues at coordinate 64,258 of VYZV01019366.1, forward strand.
AACGTGCTTGGCCAGGCACAACCAGCCTTTGCAAGATACTTGCGCTGTTTTGATAACCTCTCCAATCTAATCTGTTTGATTAATTAATTTAAGTTGGAATACAAACTTGTGGTTTAATTGGATCCATTTAGTTGGATCAGGAGTCAATGACTAGAGACAGTTTTCAGGCTCCGTGGAGTGTTAACTTAGCTTGCAGTGCATGTTTATCTGAGGGTCACTTTTGTGAGTTAAATTAAAAAAAAAAAACAGCAATTTCTGTTTCCCCTTCCTGTGAACTAAAAATGAAAAATGATAGGCTTTCCGTATTTTTAGCTTGCTCCTGGAATCTGTGTACAAACAAAATTTTACAGTCAAGCAAAATTTTACAGTCAAGTTATCAGTTCCTGGAAATGTTAAACACTGACAGAAATGTCCTTCACTAACAGCAATGCTGTGTGTACGGCCTTAGCAACATGGGGTACCACTGTATAGAGGGAGCGCAGAAGTCGGGCATCAAGGCGGCCGATGGTATCACAGCTTAGGGACACTAATGTAGTTTATATGGTTCTTTGGCAGGGCAAAGATGGCGAGCCTGGCCTTGATGTAAGTAATATGTATGACCAATACACTCTTAATGGTAGGTAAGCGCCTTTCAAGAAATAGCTTACGGAGTGTTACACCTTTGTTTCCATTTAGTGTGCATGCAGTACATACAGAGAGTGTGCGAAATGCTGCATTTGCTTTTCCTCCGTGGTAAAGAGGACAAAGATTATGCAATATATGGCCCTTATCGACAGACCCCACCAGATATAGTGCTTAGTAACACAAGTAGTTGGTCCTTTGGAACTCAGTAGGCTGAAAAGCTGTGCTTGGTAAGAAAATACTCAGACTTGTGACTCAGCTGTAGAAGAACAAGGAGTCACTAACATCTGGTTAAGTAAATTTATCCTAATTAAAGAGAATAATTCCATAACCTGTAAGGGATACATTTCAAAATATAGGCTCTTTCTTCAGCATGCTAAAAAGACTTACTGAAAGCCTTTTCCTCTAGTCCTACACTGAAACCCCTAACTTGGAGAAGTCTTTTCCAGAACGCACATATGCTATATAGCATGGACTATTGCCATTTTGAGTGATATGATTTCTTTCCATTGCTGGCAAAATGACTCTACCAAACACTATGACTTACTCGTCTCACAGGCTCTTGTATGCATGCGTGTGTGCACACATAACACACATATACATACAAAGCATGTAGTGAAATCATCTTTTTTTATGTTTTCCAAGAGTATTTGAAAGCTTAACCTGCATGTGACTAAAAGTCGACCTATCTTTGTCCATTTTGTTTTTATAGGGTTTCCCTGGTCCTCGAGGAGAAAAGGGTGATATAGGAGAAAAGGGAGAAAAGGTGACCACAGTGTTATTAACTGTTGCTTGATTCCTCAGCCTAGTCAGTTCTGCTGTTTTTATGCTATAAATTGTCCCATTAAAACTTACCTTTGTTTCTACTGTGTGCCAAAAGGCAGGTCACAGATACATGCTAAGCAAAATCATGAAAACCCACAAAAATTTAGGCATAGAACTAGTAATATCATGTCCTAAAGCACTGTTCCTTGGCACTCTGTTCCTTGGAAGTATTTGCAGTATAACTGTTGATCCCAGTGTACCATGCCTGTACACACTACCTGTCCCGCACCAAGTGGCAGGAACAGGTTCCATTTTTATTTTTGGCAATGTCTTATTTACAATTAAGTACTTCTTCTGGATTTAAATTAAATCGTATATTCAACTGTCCTGGTAAACCAACTAGACAGTGAAGTTAACAGAAATAGCCTAACTTAATTTTCACTGTCCAGACTCAGTGACTTGGAAATACGTTTAGTAAAAAGCAATTTAGGACTAAATGCATTCGGAGAAAGCTCATGAGCAAATCTCCCCTATTTCTAATCAACACAGAGCCCAGTTGCTAAAAATGCTGAATTAGCACTCACACCAAGCCACTTTATATAAAAGTCCATACACACAGCAGGTGATTTTTCTAGTTCAGATTTTTGCCTAGCTGACACGTACAGGGTTATACCAGGTCCACCTCCCACCATGGTTTCTTAAACAAGAAGCAGGGTTAAAAAGCCACCATGGCTGTTTGAATTCACCTCCTTTTCTTGATACTGTCAGGCAAAACACTTCCCAAGAATGCACTGATACGGGTACTATGAAATGTATCCTTCCCTTCTGTCCCCTGTTACACTGCTTATTTTGAGCTCAGAGATCACCGGTGAGGCACTGATTTTGCAGAACAACTGTTGCTTAAGCAGGTGCTCTATGAATATTATAAAGGCAGGTTCTGACCTGGCAGAGTAATCACAATGAGTGGTGAGCTCTTGCTTGCTGTCAAAGACTACAGGTCTGTCTGTCACAAGCGAACACCTTTTCTTTTTGAGAGCAGTTATCAGTAGAAAGGTGTAACTGATAACTGCCAGCTCTGATAGATGACTGGCAAAATGGCCAGCCTGTGCTAAGTGGGAGTTACAGTAGGTGCCAAATGGAATGAGCTGAACAGTATGTTCTCATACTGGGATGCCTTAGAAGGGTTGTGTCCAGAAGATTAAAGCAAGTTATTAGCCCTCTCTAATCAATTCTGGTGAGGTCGCTTGAATACTGCAGATAGTGTTTTGATCCTCCCAGTTCAAGAAAAACTTCAGAGGAAGAAGGCTACCAAGCTGGCAGGGACCTGGGGCACACGCAACCAATAGAAGAGGTTAAAGGAGGTGGACTGGCTTAGTCTGACAAGGGGGAGGCCAAACTACTTGAAGGGGAGATACGAAGATGATGGAGCAAAACTCTTCTGGGTAATGGCAAATGGGAAAAGACAGGATCACAAGCTGCTCCTGGGAGGTTCAGAGTGGCTATTAGGAAAACCTTGTTCGCTAGAAGGGAGCACGGCACTGGGACAGTTCACCCAGAGAGGTAGCTGAACCCATGGAGGACTGCAGGACCTGGTCTAGTCTGACCTGATATAGGGTCAGGAATTGTCCTGCTCAGGATGGGAGGCTAGACCTCCAGAAGTCTTTTCCAACCAGACCTTCTGAGTCTGTGTTGCCATGTACACCTAGAGATACGCAGACAAAATACAGCCATCAGAGTCCCAGAAGATACCTGGAAGAAAAGCTGGAAAGTTGGTGAAACAGTTAGCTTATATAAATATGATATCATGTGAAAATGGAACAGCTGAGATTCTTGCGCTCAGGTTGTAAAAATATTTTAATGTCCCAGAATCCAGCGTGCTGCTTTAGGGGATTAGTTCTTTACTCCCATAGACTGACTAAATAGCATAAACACAGGACCTCCAGTTGCAAGAGGGTGAGGGAATTGCATGTGGGAATTGTGTGTGGCCACAAGGCACCATGAGGCCCTTTTTGGAGTTCAGTTGCAATTCAAGCTTCCTCTGGAGCCTTGTTCTCTTGGGCTGGAGGACACATCTCCCAGGAAGTCTCGTCCTCCATCCCCCTAAAAATTCAGGAAAAGGTGAAATCTGTTTCTTGAGGAGAATGCATGGGATAAAGTACTTAGCAAGTCTGACAGATATTTCAGAAACCATGTTATCATACGGGCTTTCAGATTAAGAGGATTGCCAGGAAGTCTGTAGAGTAAAAATGGAGATGGAATCTCTGCCTTAAAAATTCTCAGAATATTCAAAGAAAGTTAGACGGCAAAGAAAGGTCTTTCTTGGTGAAAAATCAGGGAAGGTATAGCTGAGAACTCCATGAAACAGACTCCTGTTGCACAGTTTTGACACATTTTTTCCAGAAATGAGGGAATATTTGTATCTTGCAAGTAAACTGGTTTCACCAAAACCACCTTAGCTGCATCAATAGTTCCTTTTCCAAATGGAAGGCTGACTCTCAAAATACACAAAGTAATGCAATTAATAGAAGCTTTCATTATAACAAATTTTCTCCATTGTGATGTTTTTCCTTAAGTAAATTACTAATTATCTATGACCAAATTGGTGTAACAGCACCATTTATAGAGATAAACCAGTTTACAAGTTGAGCGTCCAGCTCATGACATTGCAGAAGTTGAGATTAGCGAGTTCTAGTTAAGAAACTTAATTCAAATTGCACTGAAAAAATATATATATCATTGCTAACATTCTGTTGAGAACCAGTGATGCTTTTTTTCATAGACATGCTACGACAGGCAGGGAATAAATCTTCACTTCTTCAGTTTGAGATGAGTCCTAGACTGATGAGTTTTATTTTAGCCTGTCAGTAGTTCTGCTACAGTGAAATCAAGTCAGTGTTTGCATTATAATGTCTGCTTAACTTGGCTGTAAAAATAATTTTTAAAAGTGTTCTAGCTGTAATTACTCATATAAAATTATAGTCCAGGAGCACTCAGCACAAAAAAAGTTTGTACAATTGATTTTGTATTTTCAAGTTGTATGAATAGAAAAAAAAAATCCTTTTAAAAAGGAATAACATTTAACAAAAGGCAGAGATTATGTTGTGGGGAGAGGGAGGGAAGGGGGGCCCTGATCCCAAATGTGCAGTTGTGTCTCATTATAAATATTGACAGAGGAACATGATGTATCACAGCAGTGGCTGGAAAGGCCACTGTTTTTCCACCTGGGGGAAAAAGGCCCATCCTTTTCCCCCTATACTCTGCATTGATGAAAATCTGTGCATGTGAGGATTGGAGATTGTTCCAACCATAACAGTGTTACAGAAGTGCCACAAATTGGTATTTCTCTAGGCACTGAGGAAGGGCAGGAAGGAAATTTTTTTTAATCTTCATCAGCTGTAGATTCTCTGTATCTCCTATGGATCTCTATAGTTCAGGCTAAGGAGGTGAAGTTTAAGAGACAAGAACTCAGTCTGTGGAAAAAGTAGTAAAGTACTCGGGAAATACAGACTATTCTCTACACAGATGACTGCTGCGTTGGTTTGAATAAGATCATGGGTTTGCCCTGCAAAACTGGAAGTTTAAATAGTTATCTGATGACTTGTAACACAACAAGTTAAAGAAATATGAGTCCTAAAGATATAGAAAAGAGAAACCAAACTGTTCTGTCCATTTTCAGAATCATGTTTGGAGTATGTCCATGCTCTGTGCTTGCATACACTCACAGCAAATATATTGGTGTTACATCGAGCACAAATAACATGAGATTTGACCCTGAAACTGTTGGGCTTCTGTGTTACGCTGTCATGTTTGTAGGTTTAAGATGAAAACTTAGCCAACTTACAGTTCCTGACTCCTGGAGATTGTTTTACATCACAATCTTGTAATTCGGTAAAGAAGGGTAATGTTTGGATTGCTGTTTTCCTAACGTTATCCTGCGACTTTTTGGCACACAGAAAAGATAGACAAGAAACTTTGCTCCTATCATGTCATGAATGCAGTATGTTTTGTTCATGGAAAAGATATTTTCATTTGAATGTGTCAAGTATGCTATGATATTAAATGAATAATGTGCTTTCCTTCCTTTTCAAAATATGATATAGCTAATTATTTTTTAATTGTTTAAAAATGTTCTTCCTCTCTTGTTAATGGATTAAGTCTTTCTGTACTGGTGTGGAACTAGTTAAATGTCTATTTACTATGCTTCACCAAAATCCATCTGTCTTTCCAAAGGGGCATTCCTTCCTTCTCCTTCTACCTTCATTCCTTACAATTCCTCTGTCTTTTTTACCCTTTTCCTCACAAATTAAATCCTCCCAATAGCCACAACCTCGCTTGCTGGTTCTCCAATGTCATACTAATTTTCCTATGACTATTTTTCCCATTTCTTTGTGATATTCCTGATTTACTCATCCTTCCTATCCCATTTTTTACAATCCTAGTCCAATTTGTTTCATTTTTTTTAACAGAACCTTTTTTGATTTTTGTGAAATTGAGAGCAAACCTGAAACTCATTTACCATTGTGATCAACTGGTGTGAAATCAATTATAAAATGAACTCTCTAAACATCTTATACTGCTTGAAGGTGAGGTCATCTTTGCAGGTAGCTTTGTTGAGAGGAGTCAACTTATTTCCATGAGTAATGAAAGCATTGGAAGTTTTACATTTAAAAAGAAAACCCTGTGTGAAATCAAAGGACTGAATTTCAGTAAAGTAAGTAGATGAAACATTGCCTGCAGTAGAGAGAACATTTAAATGTTGGAATATTTAGATAAAGGATCTAATTATCACTTCTGACTACTTTTATGATACCAAGATGTTATGAAATCATTGAAAGTGTTGTAGCACCTCTCCATCAAGCAGATCGAATGTTTTGATTTCTGTAACAGGGTTTGAAATGGTCATGTTGTATTTGGAGTGACAGGAGCGCACCCTCAGTGATGTCTGTGGGTTTCTGTGGACACCACTGAGAACAGGATTTGTCCCAAACTCTTACCAGAGTGGAAAGGGTCAGCTCAGCAAAGGATGCTCCAGGCCAAGTTCACTCTTGACGTGACTCCATGGAAGTTGATAGAATTTAGCTAGAGACCAGCCATCCCTGCAAAGCATCAGTGCCACAGGTCTTTTTTAGAGAGACTATGCCGATGTACTCTGCTCTCGCAAAGTTACTTCAGACTAGTGACAAATTTTCTACGGAAGCTGACAAATGCAGCTTAGTGTGCATGTGCACTTGAGTACTATCACTTAGAACAAATAGGAGACCTCTTATTTTGGACTGTGGATTGGGGGGATTTGCAGATTTGCCTCTGTCTCAAGAAATCAGTGATTTCAAGCCCTGTTGTAGGATTCAAAACTTTCATAATATTGATATGAAATACCAACACAAACTAATACCGACGGATTGCAGTTCTTGCTTGTGATCATATAATTTATTTTTCCACATAACGCACCATCCAAACCAGAACACAGTGGTAAGTGTCCTTTCAGCTCTCCATTGGCTTAAAAAGAAAAACCCGAACTTTAAAACCAATCTTTCTTTAATTTTTTTCCAAAAGAATGAAACTTGTTTTATCCAAACCATTGTATCCACAGGGGGAAAAGGGAAAGAAAGGCAAAAAGGGGCCTAAAGGGGAGAAAGGAGAACAGGGTGCTCCTGGATTAGATGCACCTTGCCCATTGGTACGTCTCTCTTGTGTATTGGACAATCGATCGTCCTGCTGTAGACTGATGGAATAAGAAATGAGGGGAGAGGAACAAGCACCAGCTACTCTGTCACTTGCCCTTTATTAATGCAGCCTTATCTCAAGTTCTGGCAAATTCTGGAGCAGACTTTGTCAGCCTCCTAATTTGGTTTAAAGCACCAGACTTAGGACCTTCAGGCTAAATTTGTGGGGTTTGTTGGGGTTTGTTTTTAATTAAATTTCTACCAAACGTGTTGGAAAGGAACCAAATTTGGGATGTGCAGAGTCAGTGCCCCACAGGTTAAAATCACACCACAGCGGTTAGCTTGCTCCTCTTTCCTCTCTGTTGTTATTTGTTCACTCCAGCTAAGTCAATACTGAAGGTATTTCCTTGACAGTAACATTGCAAGTTAATCTTTACAAACAGGGATTCCGTGGAATTAAGGGGGAAAAAGGGGAGCCAGGCCAGCCTGGCCTGGATGGGCTGGATGCCCCTTGCCAATTGGTACAGTATTTCTCTTTCCTACCAACCCTGCATGCGGTTCCTTTGTTTGTAGTCAGCCATTCTCAATGTAAAGTAATGTTTTTCTGAGCTGACTTTACATTATTCACATAACACGCATGTGCATGAACGAACCAGCTGCTTCAGTGATCATAACCGCAATGAGAGAACACACATTTTTGTTGACACCTCAAACCTAACTCTCAGCAGTTTGTTCCCACATCACATGGCAATTTATAAGTTTGTGTCCTTCCTACATTTTCCCTGAGAATCGTTGGTTTGTTACTTTCCTCACAAAATACCTATTGCCTCACTCACCCTGAACGCAAGTCTTTGTAGAAATCCAGCGCTACGTCCACTTCTAATCAAGTCTGATGACTTTTGTCTGCACTGGCTCAGTTTTTCACCCTAGCCTGTCCCAGAGCTACTCTGCACCCTGGACTTCCTTTCAAATCCATGCAGTCTTAGGTGCATGTTTTCAGGATTTGGCCAAAATGAGTCATGTACAGAATGATGTAAATATTATTTCTAAAAATCAAGTCATAGGTTTCCAGTAAGCCAAGCTGGAGCCTAATCTCCCAGACCTTACGCAAGTAATATTTTTGGTGTCTGGCCTGTTCATCAAATAGTATTCAAACAGATCTGGAAATTAAAAGCTTACCTGAGGTTTGTAAGAAGATAACGGTCTGCAGCCCAAACCCTCACTGTCCTTGTTATTTAACGTCTTCAATTTAATGGTCTTACCCTTGGAACTTACCTTCCTGGAATACACACAACACTCCCCACCCTATGTTAGCATGAATTCAAGTTCCCACCTATACTAAAATGCTACTTGTTGACCCTCTCCTTTGTACCAATCTGGCAACAGTTATTTTTATGTAACGGCAAAGTAAGTTTAAATTCTTTTCCATTTACAAAAAAAAAAAAAAATTAACAGTACATACACATTTCCTAAAGATACAAGGAAGATTTTCTTTTTAATTGTTCACAGAAAAATTTGATCTGCATGTTCTGATATTGTTTGGTGGTTAAGCACGGTTCTCTAAGATGAATGTTAAGTAGATATTATTTCAACTGTAGCACTTCTAATTTGAAGTCAATGGATTTTAATCTTAAATACATAGTCCATTAAGATTATTCCATAGTCCATTTTGTTTGCTTCCAATTAATGGTAACCATATCTCATATTTTGTTGGGGATAATCAAGCATGCTTTTGTAATGTAAAAATGTTTCTCTGTCCCTGTATTATCATTTGTATCTGGAGATTCACTAACAAACGATGGATGAAAAATATTCTGTTTATAGGTAATTACTGGAATAAACTGCTCAGCAAACAGCACTGTTTCTTGCTTTAGGCAAGAAGCCATTCCCATCAGATTACATGCAAGCACATTCAAAAATTCTCATTAACCACTATCGTCACATGTAAATTCACATAGTAAGTGTTGTTATTCTATATTCTAAAAAATGTCATGGCCCGATCTTTTTGTCTGCTCGTTTATAGTCTAGTTACATGATACGTGCTCCTAATTCTGAGCATATAACTCTCTGGATAAGCCCTGTATAGCCACGTAAGTTGGAATTAGTTCCATGAAAACTGGTATGACTGTGGTCAAAAGTTGGCTCTGATCTTCCTGGATACATGATGATACGTGAAAGTAGGGTGGTGACAGAAAAGAAATGGAGTGACTCTCAGTAACTTAAGAAGAAATTAGATGGCCATATTGTCCAAGCGATAAAATAATCAGTGCTGCCGTACTGCCCTGCTCCCACCACTCATGTTTTCTTCCACTCTGTCACTTGAGGTATATTCAGGCCTTAAGATTTTGCTGCTTCATTTGAAAGCTAAGAATGAAAGTGAACAGAAAAGATCCTATTCAAATTTGAGCCTTGTTACCTTATCATTGGGTTGACTTTGTACTAGGGGCCAATACCCTCCAGATAAAAGTGATAATACTTTTTTGCTCATTGATCTTGTACATTCAGCTACAGATTGTTGAGAATAACAGATTGTATTTAAAATATATGCAGCCTGAGCTCTAACAGCAATAAGAAACTGATGAAGATATTCTAATGGTTTAGGGAAAAACAAATCTTTATGGCAGAGAGCCGCATGTATGTATTTACAGTGTAAACCTTCTCTCCTTTGGCTTTTCCTTCACCTTGAGAACAAGAGAGGAAATAAGTTAGGAAGTGGTAGCTACTTACTAGATAAAAAGTCAGAGCTGCTTCAGCTGTTCTAACAGATATTGATAGAATATCTATCCTATCAAACTTAATAATGTTGGGTTTTTTTGTTTTTTTCCCCGCCCTCCCCTTGAAACAGGGTCCTGATGGATTACCAATGCCTGGCTGTTGGCAAAAGGTAGGATGGGCAGAGCTTTTTCTTTTCAGGGGCAGTACGTACTTGGCACACAGAAAAGCCTGTACAGTCATACTGAACAGTATCAGGATATACTTCAGAGCCTCTTAGACAGATGTATGGAGCAATGCAAAATAAGACCTCTGCATGGCAGTAGTTATTGTGATGACATTGTAATATATGTAGAAGTAGTAACTTATTGAGGCAGTATTGTAGGAACAGTTGGCATTAGATTTCTGGAAAGTCCCAAGACTTTTCTCTTTCATACGAAGACTCACACATCCTTTGATTTCTGCACATGATCACTGCTTCCTGTTCTTTATAAAAGCTCATGGCTATGGCATTTCTATCAAATATTTATATTGATCTATTATGACATTATTTTTCTGGGATACCTAGAAGACCAGTGCATCCTGCCTTTCTCTTTGCCTTGCCTTTCTATTCCTCAATACATTCTCCTGGTTGTTAAGTTGTATGCTAATGTTAACTAGCAACATTATTTTAGTAAAGATTTAACCTAGGCAGTGCTAGATTTAGAAACATAGCATTCAAAATAATGTAGGTGGAGGGATACTGGCGTATAATACATTAGAAAACATAAACCATACGTGAAATCCTTTTTCTCTGAAGAACAGCTGATGCTGAGGAATAACTATCCGCATTTGCAACTGTGCCATATCTATGTATTTGGAATAGAAATCTGAAATACTGATTTACTAATTTGATTAACCTGTATCTCTTTTTGTCTCTGCAGTGATGAATCTAACATTACAAGCATGAAGTTGTGTATATAGTGCTCCACTTTTTGTATTTATAGTTGAAAACTGAAAATTTGATTTTACAAGTCTGAGATATGTTTACATGTAGCTGCTTCTACTTGTTTGCAACAGTCCATGTGTACATCTTTTTTTCACTTACATCTGCAGTTAGGTGATACATAACTGCCGGGTAGACCTGCAAAGATTCTCTCTCTAATGAGAGAGAGAGATCTCAATACAACAATCAACACTAGAAATCTGATTATTTCTGTAAATTCTTATATTTTGGCTTGTGGACCTGCATGGACAATGACTGCCATGAACTAGTTTACAAGAAAATGTGACCAAATAAGAGCAAAATGCTATCAAATGTACTGTACCAGCTGCCGTTGGAGTTTACTGACTTGGCTTCCATGTCTATCTTAAACACTTCAGTGATTCATGCCACCATATCTGCTTGTACGGACTAAAAGCATGAGTTTGTGTGCCAAACCTGCTTGTTGTGTGATCATGTCACGTGCTAAATGGCTGCTCATGGTGACCTTTGATTCCAGCTTCTGAATCATTTCCTTTTGTCATCTCAAGGGAGTCACACCATGGCTTATTGCTAAAAAGAGATAAACCAGAGGAGGATAGAAAGAGGCCTTGAATTTTTGGGGAATAGAGTTCCAGCTACAGGTGGATGGCTTCCAGTCTTGTGGGTCACCTGGCCCCTTTGATCAAAGAGGGTCCCGCCTGTTAGTCAGCATCGGTTTGCCTTGCACTGCTCACGGTCGTGAAGACATTCACGATAGGCCCTGTCGAGTCCTTAATCAAGAAGGAAAGAAGTTTGAAGAAGAAACCAGACTTCTCTGTGGGTTGTTTGAAGAGGTTACAGAGGTGCTGCAGGGATCATTTGATGGCAGACACCGCCTGAGACCAGAAGCTTCTCAACCTTACTCAAGGATGGACAGAGTATGTGCTCTGCGTATTGTATTTTGGGACTGCTGGAGGAAAAAGCATTCTTGAGGCGAGGATGAATCGGAACATCCTCCGGAGGAGGAGGATAATGGAACTGACCAGAGACATATGTACCATGGTGTGGTTTTCAGGTGATTCAGTTTAAATTACACAAAACTAGCTGAACTTCGCTGCAGAATTTTTGAAGCTATGGTTAATTTTATTTCCTTTTCCCATAACTGTTGCCATAAAGGATGCATTTCAATAATGTATTCGACATTTGTGATGATGGCATTGAAGAAAATACTTCAAGCCACGTGTTCATCTTATTTCGGTATTAACAGTTTTTATTTCAGAGTCTTTGAAGCCTTTAAGTCTAAAAAAGAGTTTATTTTTGTGTTTCACAGACTGATTTATTCATCTTGTTCTTTTTCTGCTGTTACAGTGACCTTAGTGGATGTTATTACTCAAAAAATACTGGAGAGAAACAAGTCTGTGTGATTACCACTGCATACTTGTCATCGCACTACACTGTTAAAGGTGTCGATATTTCTCCATTACTGTTGAGATGATTAGCTTTCTAGAGAAAGATTGGCAAAGTTTTGCTTCTCCACTTTTTTTATTGCTAGAAATACTTAATTTGTGCACATTTGTAGTTTTTGCCAGTTATTTTTTCCAGTTTTGAGTCTTCATATGGTGCACTGTAGTTAGTTTGAGAGACTAGTTTATGAGAAATGGTGCCATATTTGGCAGATGGAAATTCTTTCTATATCACGTCGTTCCTAGTATATAGCAGGATGATCACAAACTTTTTTAGTTACTTTTCTGAGAGTTGTCTTTCATATGTAGACCAAAACTAACGTTGAGGAAGGCAACCTGTCTCCGTCCATGCGCGGGCACCTTGCCCTTCTTGGAATGCACATTCTTCCTTGCTCCATCATTTCTAAATCTTGTGAGGATGGGGACCTGCTGTGGTTGCACTTTTTGTATTCCTTCACAATCTCAAATCAATGGAAATGCCACTATAATGTGATCTTTCACTTTGCTAAATCTTTGTTGTCCTTTTGGTATATCAGAGACAAAACCAGCTTTGCATTGGGGAAAATCTTCCACAGATTTTTTTAAACTAAAAATTAATTTAGTGGTCTCCAGCTAGTAGTACCTTACAAATAAAAACAAAATTCCAACACTATATAGATACATACACTGAATATACATATTCTTACTGCTCAGTTCCATCTTTCCAATAGTAAGAAATAAACAAGTGTTCAGAGATATGAGGAAAAAAGTTTTTCTGTGCTTAAATTTTCAGAGATGCAAGTATCAACCTGTTTGAATAATCATGATTACAGTAGCAAAAGCCTTCACATGGAATAGACTGAATATAAAGTGTTAATAATCAGAGTGCTACAGCAGTAATGTCAATGAGGGACTTCCCGGAAAGGGGACAAGAGCAGCACCATGTAAGCCCTCCACCTTGCCAGTTTTAGTCTGCTTGTTTAAGAGCACTGTCTCAAAAAACAACAGGCTGAGGAGCAAGCTGCCCGCCTAACAGAAAAGAGTCTTTTATGCCTATGTCCTGACTTGGCACATTTGGCTAGGTATATTATAGAAGTGAAGACCAGAAGTCTCCCTCAGAGTATTTAAAGGCAAAATCAAGTAGGATGTTTACTATCTGGCTAGAAGTTTTAGCAATTCCCTATCGAGAGTGTCCACAAACATAACTTATTTAAGAAACAGCAACAAGTTAAAGAGCTGTTAAATGCATGCTGTCATTAGCACTTTCGTATTTTTTAGATTTGTATATCTGTATTTTTAAACTGTCCTCACAGCATCCATTTCTGTCCTCATAAGCATCAATAAAGCTAGCAGAACCTTGGTTCATGATTTCTTCATTCAGGAAATTATTATAGACGCTACTGTTAAGTGTTAGTCGAAACTCAGTTCTTCTTTAACTCCCTGACACTGAGACCCTGCTGGAGAAACACTTAAGCACCTTTATTCACTTTCTTTTTTGTCTTACAAAGTAATTTCTTTATTTAATTTCTGCCAGGTAGGAACACTTTTTTTTTTCCAAATAATCTAACTTAACTTTTTTAAGTTTCCCTATTGTTCAATATCATGAAAAGCTCATTCCCTTTCAGTGAGCATGGGTGAACAGCAGATAAACAATTTAATTTGACAGGCTAAACTAGATTTGACTTTAATATTTGCATCTCAAGGATTGACTTGAAATGAAAACTAACAGCACCTAGAAAAGTTGCATGTTCAGTACAAGAAAAAAAGAATTGGGTTTAATATTTCATCAAGAAAAGCACCCTGTGAAGACTTGCAACGTGTTTGTTTTGTTTAAAAAGCAACTATTTTTGGTGCTAGTATATCTTTTTTCTCTTCATGGCAAAGCTACAGTTTGAACCACCTGTCTGTTGTTGTATCTTTTAGTAGCATTCCTCCAAACAGATACGATTTGTTTTGTTTAGTTTGTGACAGGAACAGTAGTTCCTCTACCAGTCTTCTCATTTGTGGAAACGTGTAGTGGTATTAGTCTACACAGTTTCTATATCCCTGACTTTTTCAGGTATGATTAATTCTTGTTTCTTTGAGAGTTTTCAGTATTTGTTTCATACCAAGTATTGTAATCATCTGTTACTCCAGTGTATTATAACCACATTGTGCAGAAGTCCTGCTACAGAAGCAGCAAGTCTTTTAAGCACTGTATGGAATATGTCTGACATACATGGTCCTTGTCTTCATATTCATAGATTAGCTATGGGGAATCTTTCTTTCAGGATGCTTTGGACACCTTTTTATTTTTTCCTGAGGTAAAGCATGAAACGTTAATTCATGGAACAATAATACAATATATTTTTTTGTTTTATATTTATATTTATTGCTGATTTTGATGTCACGTTCTGATAGTGTAGCAAGGCAGAATGACACTCTTCATCCAGCTGCTTATATATTCTTCTAGTCTACCATGTAAGTAGTTTGAATGAGTTTCAGAATGATCAAATCCAATTACCTGCACATGTTTGAAGAACAGTTTAAAAAGGGATAATTCTTAAGGTAGATGTACAGTGTGGAAAGTCAGCATTGGCTCCACTGAGGGTTACGCTCGTGGAAGAGTGCACGTCAGCGTCAGTTACTCAGTTACGCCAGCGGAAAAGGCGACGCAACCCTAAATGAGACGAGCAGACCTTTGGTCCTTGCAGGAAAGTGTTGCTGCGTAAGGCTGGGGGCTGTGTCAGGAGATGTTGGTTCGGATCCTGGATCCCGTTGGGGTTTAGAAAGAGCCGTCCCACTGACTGCCGCAGCATCGGGATGGTAAACCTGGGCTCAGCCATGCAAGGCTCTTCACTTGGCTCTGCCTCCCTTTCCTCCGCAATGAAATGGGGAGAGCGATGCATCCTTCCCTTGCAAAGCGCTTTGAGACATGCAGAAGGAAGGACCCAGGTATTGTGCTTAGTAACAAGGGGATTATTATCAACTTCAACGGTGGGGTTTGCCTAAATCAGGACCACTTCGGTGGGTAAAAACTGCAGGGATACTCCCAGCCTATTGAATGTGAAGATGTTCGAGGCATGCAGTTGACCTTTCAAGTTTCCTAATCCCTGCTGCTTGACCATCTTAAATTACGTCTTTCAATCTCTGTATTTTACCTAATGAGAGACCTAAATTTTCACACTAGAGAGTCACACAAGACACAAGTATCTGCAAATATAGTGGTCAAAAGAAAGTAGGTTTTAGTCATTGCAAAAAATTACTCAATTTCAGTGACCAGAATTCAAACTAACACCTGTGGGTTTTGGTTTTTTTTTTTTTTCCTTTCTGCAACTTGCTTTTACAGATCTGAAGGTTGCTGTAATGTACAAATGAAGGTTTTCTTGCACCCTCTGTTATTGAAGTATTTTACATGGTCGCTGGATTCATTAAATGCTGTTAGAAACAAGTGCCTGCCACCATCATTTCTGACAGAATTTGAAAAAGATACTCCACAAAACAAGTGGAGCTTGTATTTTAAAAAAGGATTTGGAGTGTTGGTTTTGTTTCATTTTGTTTTTAAATGCATCCAATTATCAATGCTGCTTGGAAATTGAATTTTCTTTGGAAAACAGGGGGCCTTAACTTAACCTGGGACCGTTAGTGTTTTACTTGTTTCTATTTAAAAAAAGAAATTGTATGAATTTCCCAGATACCATTGGTACTTGCACACTTCTCTGAAGTATTATGAAGAGTTGGGTTGGTGGAAGAATGTTTTACATATTGTTAACATATATGTGGATATTCTTATATTATTGTACATGTTTGGGAAAATATCACACAACTTAAAAAATGTTACTAAGATGTATGTATCTGACTTTTTCCTTTGGAAAATATTATATATTTTTATTTGTATTTTTTACTTTTTTAAGTTCATCTATATGTGCCGTTATTTTTGTATTCCAAGTGGTCTCATAAATGCAGTAGAAGAGAGAAAAATACAAAGAAAAGTGATTTGGCAAGGATTACAATGCTTGGGGGGGGAAAACACATGGGTCAGTATCATGTTACCAATACTAGAAGTATTTTGAGTGTCTTAGCACTGTAAATATGTCACGAGACCTCTTTTGGCGAGTAGCGTAAAGAATTGCAAGGTTTTAATCACCCATTTTAATTTGTTATTCATTACCACTTTCTTGTGGCCTCTGGTCCTGACTTAACTGAACCCTATCAAACAGCATGCTTTTGTTTTTAATATTAAAATTTCTCCCTGTTTTTCAGTTGAATACTGTTTTGTTTTCTTTCAGTTTTGTACTTCGGGTTTTGTTTCTTGCTTGTGAGAAGTTGATCTTCAGAATTATTTTTACACTATTTATGATTTATTTTCATAATGTAAAAAGTGTGTAATTATTAAAATATTCATCCAACCATTGGTGCTGATTTTGCATAGTTATGAAGTTCTTAGTGTCGGTGCAAAAAATTGTTCTAGTCTGTCTGGGTTGGAAAAACTATGCGCTGCGTTGTGCCAATCTGTAGTTTGAAATCTAGTGCAGGTCCCATCGGTCAGTCTTCACATGCACACAAAAAACAGGGCCTTTGCAACATGCTCCATTTTCCTACAGCATGCAATAAAAAAACCCACCTCACTCTTCCTATTCTTAATGTGTCTTTTTCCTTCAAAGTCAAGTCCCTTCAGTCCTCTTTTCTGAACAGGCAGCACAGGCTATGGGCATCCACAAAAGTAAGGAAGGAAGAAACTTTGCTGCAAACCTTTCCTCACTCTGGAAAAGCTGCAAGGATCTGTGTATTAACCAGAAGTCAAAACTATTGCTTAGGCAAGTCCCCAGGCATCCTAGGATCCAAAGAAACGGAGCTGAAAATCGCCAATCTGTCTCCCCTTTCTATAATGCTGAAGGTGACAAATAAACCTGAACTGCTGAGGAATAAAGATGTACGCAGGCAGTGTCATGAGTAACAGTGCAAGCTAGAAAACGTGAAGGTCTGTATTGCCACAAATCCAGTTTGTTCAGAAAAGATGGAGCATAGTAATTATTGCGAACTGGTATATTTCAAGCACCCTGGTCTAAGATGACACGTTTTGCAGGAGTCTCCGTGAGCAAAGGGCTTCTTTTTTGAAAAATAAAACATTGGGCATCAGCTGTAATCTCTTCATAGCATTATTTAAAGGTTTGGGGGTTTTAAATCCCAAAATATTTCAGAGAAACAAAACACTCCCCATTGTTTCCCCTTCCTTCACCTCAAAAATGTAGTCACTCTAGGCTAAGAGAGAGAACGAGCACCGTGGGAGTTTGACCTCTACTCTTGACTTTTTGCAATCTCCACAAATGTCCGTTAATCTTACCTAGCTCTGTTTTAGACCCTTGGCGGGACTAAAGCCAGCCTTGCTCCCTTTCCCAGATGACGTACTCGCAGCTTAACGTGCCGGGTGTTCCCCAAGGAAGCACCTGGCGACGCCAAGAGCAGGCGCTGCTCTGCCGTGCTGCGCGTGTGGCCGCGAGGACTGCGAGCACTGCTGCCGCCCCAGCCAGGCGGTGCTGACCCAGGCCCAGTCCTCGCTTTTGCTGCGGTCGCTCTTGGCCTTTTCCTCCTTCCAGCCTTCTCCTTTCTTCTCTTTTCGTAGAGGAGGGAAGGCGGGTCTAGATGCTGGTGCAGCTGTTCTGCCAAGAAACAAACACAAAGCATGTTCTGGACAATTCCCGCATTTTTCCCTCTCAGTGACGTAGCTATTCTGGTGTTGGCCAAGTCACCGTAAGCACTCTCGCCTGCAGTCCACGTATTTTTGGTAGCGTCATTACCGGTACGGTAACAACCAGTGCACTCTGGCTGCCGCTAGAGCTAGCTGTCCGTGGGTGGAAATTCCCGTTCAGTCCTTTCTCTGCCTTCCCGTTACTTTTCAGTATCGCGCTCCCTCTGAGCTCAAACCTCAGCTGACCAGTACCCTACAGCCTTCACATCCTACCATACTCATGAGAAGCAACTTTCCTCTGGCATTCCTTCCTATCCAGATACCACCTCCGTAATTTTGTGACATGCCAAAGCACATGCAGGGCTGCAATGTGAAATGCCTGCTGCTTCTCCCTCTCTNTTACTCACATCCAACTGCTTTGTGGACCTACTAAACCCTACCCGTTTGTAATCAGGAAACTACAGAAGTCAACAAAATGCAACAGAAGTGGCTTTTTACATCCTCATCTCACACAGCTTCACCTAACCTAGGGGTTCAATTATAATAACCACACGCAAAGAAATGTTTAAAAACAAAAAGAACAAAACAAAACAAGGACCTGACAAAGCATTCATGTTTCAGCAAGCAGTAACAACTGCACCCAAATAAATATTAAAGGAAAACAAACAAGGGAATGCCAAAACATTTAAGTCATGTTCCTGCAAGCAGTCTTTCCGTCTTCCCAGAGTTACTAATTTGTCTTGTTTGGCTGCTGCTACTTTCCAGACAGAGCACTCGCAGAGCATTCTCCTCTCCCTTCTCCTGGCTGCAGTAGAAAAATACAGTGGGTTTGGATTCTTGCTCAAAACTTGGAGCTTGGATGCTCCATATATATGTATGTATATATGTGTCTATCTGCGCATATATATAAATATATGCATATATGTATGTGCATGCATACGAATATATACACATGACCTGCAGTGTTCAGGAAAACGCCGTACACAAACCTCGTCCGAGAGCGATCACAGTCTGCTCGTATAGTTGTCCTCAAGCTGCTTTAGTTTGTCTCCGAGATCAAAGGTGGCACAGCTCCCGTCACAGCAACCACGATGCAGGTTTTTTCACGTGCTTACACTAAGACAGAATGTTCAATAACTAATAAATATCCTGATTATTTTTGTATGTGCAGGTTACGGCTTGCCTGAGTTTCCCAAGTGTCCACACCTAAACCGAGCAGTCATGAGCTCTCACTGGCATCGCCTTTGGCTGGCTGCTCCCTACTGGAGCTACCAAGTACCTGGCAAGTTTTTGCAAGCTTCTAGGCGCTCTCTTCTCTTTGGCATATTAAGATCGTTGTGAGGTCATTGACTCTGGCTGAGGTAAAACTGATAAAACCAAATATGGCCAAAAAAAAAAAAAAAAAAAA
>VYZV01019366.1:88270-135780 GCA_013401275.1 Pandion haliaetus
TGTAGTATTTTCAGTATTTTTTTTTTTTTTATTTTTAGGCCTTCCTGCAAAGTTTTCTTTGCCAAGGACCCTCTGAAGATAGTGCGTGCTCAGGGCCAATATATGTTTGATGACAAAGGAGAAAAATACTTAGACTGTATCAACAACGTTGCACATGGTAAGCAGTTTAACTTGTAGGACTGCTTCTACTGCTTCATTTCTAATAGGAATCAGAACATGCTTCCAAGTGGTGATGTTCACAGTGCTTCTCTGAATCTCCTTGTGTGGTTCAATAACTGACGGCTTGCTGGTAATAACTCATTATTTTCTTCTTTAGTTGGCCACAGTCATCCATACGTGATAAAGGCTGCAACAAAACAGATGGAACTGCTCAATACAAATTCCCGGTTCCTGCATGACAACCTTGTTCAGTACGCACAGCGTCTTACAGCTACCCTGCCCGAGAAGCTCTCTGTTTGCTATTTTGTTAACTCTGGGTATGTCTAAGTATTTATTTTATATAAAATATAAAATATGGGAACATTATGACTATTTTACTCCTGTTTAAGATGGACACTCAGAACAGCTTGGTCTAAATCTTACTAAATAGGACTTATTAATAAGCAACAATAATATTTCCAGTACCGATCGAAGGATCCTTCCCATTTGCAGATGTCATATTTAGTGTGCTGGCTCAATGCAAGAGAGCCAAAACATGAAACTTGTCTGCTGAATGCTATGCAAAAAAAAAAAAAGGGGGGGGGGGGGGNGCAAATTGCTGAACATTATGTACAGATTGGTGAATGCTATCTGTAACTTGACATATGACCTTGGAAACGACTAGTCTTCTTTAGGCGGTCCCTTTAGTCTGTGATCACTTGTGTTGCCAGAACAGACAACCTGCAGGGACTTGAGAGCAGAGGCGCTGCTACGGGTCAGGCTGGAAGTTTGAGTCTTCATCTGGGGAGCAGATCCGCATTCTCAGCTGCCTGGCGGTGCAAGCGCTGGGGAGGACGGAGCCGCTGTGGAGGGTGGGAGACGGGGCTGGCGCACTGTTGCCTTTCGAGGGTTGGTGGCTGCATTGTGCTCTCAGCTGCAAAGCAGTCTGATTTGTACCAAGAGGAGGTAAATGTCTACAAGCAAACTGGAGGAGGGAAAGAAAGCATCTCTTTGTTTGCTGTTTATACAAAGAGCTGTTTTTTTTTCTTTGCCCTCTTACACGGCATTTACAGTCTCAACCTTAGCATTGTAATCTGTATAGTAAAAGAGCCTGCTGTGTTGATTTATTACATCCATTAGTCCCACGCCTCCTCTTCTGTGTCAGAATACCATTTTAATTGGAAGCGCTTCCTCACTATTTTGTGGCCGTATCTGTTATTATGCAGGTCTGAAGCAAATGATCTTGCTTTACGACTGGCTCGGCAGTACCATGGGCACCAAGACGTGATCACCCTTGAAAAGTAAGTCCATAGAGTAGCTTATGTGAATGCAGCCAGCAACTCCTGCCATTACTTCAGAAGCGGCTTTGCAGCAACCCCCTGCTGTTTGTAGTCCACTGCCTGCTGAAAGAAAAGCTTTGTTGCTTTCATACTAGAACAGGTCAGGAAATCCCTTTTCCACATTTGGATAAAAGCAAGTTTTGAAGATCTCTGCAAAATAAGCTTGTCAGTCACCCCAGAAGGTCAATCACCTGTTAAGGGCATTTCCCACAGAGACTCTCAAAGCAATTCAGGCCAGAGAGTTGAACGTTGCTTTTCAATGTCAGTGAGTGGTCTGGTCACTGGGCTGCTCTGGAAAAGGGCCTTCTGTTTGTCACGCCCTGCTGGACATGTTTCTTTTTGTACAAATAAATATTCAGTGGTCAAGAAGAAAGATCCTGTAGCTCTGCAGTGGTGCTGCACTGATGCTCAGATCTCCTCCAGTGAATACAAGTGCACACACAAAACCAAGCAGCTCCAAAATCGGGAGGCACTGAAGGGGCCATCAGCCATAGGGAAGGTGGCCGACCATGTCTCTGGGTTTCCGTGTCCTAGATGCAGCTGCAGGGTTGGTTACACTGCTGTAGGGCTGGATCTTCTTCTCGGGCTGTGATTAGAAAGTCCAGCCAGAGCAACTGCAAGAGCACGTGTCTCTATCTGAACAGCACAAAGCTTGTTTGACTCAGCCGTGCTCAGATCACTGTTAGCCCTCCTTGATGCACGTGGCCAAGATTTGGAGCCACTGAGAGTGGCTTCCATCAGGAGAGGCTGAGGATGGAGCTGGCTCTGTCAGTGTTTCCCTGCCATGTCTTGTGTTCCTGAACACCACAGGGTATTTCTTTGCCCAGGTCCCAAGGCTCTGTAGGTTTTTGCCATAGCTACCATCCCAGTCAGGGTGGGCTTTCTGTCCTTTCTTTGTGTCTATTGGCAGATTTTGTTGACTGGCTAGTAGGAAGGTGTAGAGAAGACAGAGGTGTTCAAAAAAAAACATCCTCCCTACCTTACGTGTGTGCTACTATGAGATTGTGACAGGTCTTTGATTTGGTTTGAGGTTCCCCTCACTTCAAGTTTATGGCTGAACAAAAGTGTTTATTCTCTGAAAGAAGCTGCTACATGCTTTAGGTTCAAAAGGCTGTTTCCTCATTTCTAAATCAAATTGGCCTCAGCAGTAACCAGCTTTAGCATACTCTGCAATATAAAGCTTTTATATTCAAACAATAGTCATCCTTATCCTGAAAGCGGCTTCTGCCAAACAGTCTAGCCTGTAGGGCCTTCAGGGCAGGTAGTGGTGTGCTGCTGCTGCATAAGATCCCCACTTTCTGATGCAATGCACGCTCTTGAGAGTCTTTGCAGTGGTGTTGGGGTCTAGACTGCAAAGCTTGGGTTGGCCAGAGTGGGGTCCACAGGCTGGAAATGAGGGAGCTGGACCCCTGCTTCAACTGCTAGGTGAGGCTGCTAGGGCAGCCACCTCAGAGGCAGTGTGGTCCAGGGGACATCATCTTGGTCTATCCCCATGCTGGCACTTGATGTTACGCAAGAAAAAGAAAAAAAAAAAAACCCACCTCCTGGTTCCACCCTTGCTAGTGAATTAAAGTCAACAGCAATTTCATATTGCCTTTGAGAGAAACACTAAATTAAATCAAGGTCCCTTCACAAACAGTGCTACTGTGTTGCAGATACAGTCGCTTATCCTGGATTATTTATGGGCACAGTTGTAAATTTAGCTCTTCTATATATTTGGCAAAAAGTGACTTCGATATTTAACACTCATGCAGTGCTTACCATGGCCATGTTACATCTCTGATTGACATCAGTCCCTATAAATTTAATCAGCTGGGAAAGGACAGCAAGAAGGAGTTTGTGCATGTGGTAAGTGTAGTTTTTTTGCTTTTTGTCATGTTTATGCCTGTTATGCAGCATATTGAGTTACCCACTTCTGATGTAAATACGCTTTCATTCTGTTTTGCTGATGCTAGAGTACATATACTTGGCTGTTTGTCAGGGGATTAAATACAGCAGAACTGTTTGCTTTTGAATTTCTAAGAGGGTATTTTAGCTGCGAGGCTGATTTCCTTCAGAGTGCTACAAGTTTCCTGAGTCACTGTACTGTATAGTTACACAGTTTGAAGAAATTAGCCAATATCTGTCGTGTTGGTTTGGCTAAAGATATGCAGGACTTTTGAAAGTCTACTTCGAAAGACTGGAAAGGCAGACCCCAGAAGTTCACGCAGATCTGGGTATAGAGCTCATGGGTGTCCAACTGATACCGTTTGATTTTCAGCCTGAACTTGTGCAAAGACAAAAATCACTCTCAGCCCAGAGATGTACACCAAGCAGGTCTTTCCTATCTAGACCCCCTTGTGTGAACCACACTGCTGAAGTAGTATCCACCTTTTTATACTAATTCCTTTCTCTTATTTACTGAACCTTTGCCAACACTGTTTGTAGAGTCTTGAAGGTCAGACAGATTCATACCGTGACTAGGACGCTGGAAGGGACGTGACAGACTGGAAAACCCCATTCTCCAGTTGCAGACATGGATCTTTCTGCAAGAATCTGAAATAAAATGATGGATGAGGAATCAGTATGGTGTCTTGGGAGAGAGGAGGGGCAGTCTTGAAAGGTGGATGAGGTAGATGATAGCTTTTCAACAGTTGTGTCCAGTAATGTTGAACACATCACAGGGCGGGATTGAGTTTAAGCTCCTGTATTTTTGCAATACTGTGCAGAAATTCAGGCTGTACTAACTCCTATTATCTATCTGTGTGGAAAGACAAAAACTCAGAGCAATAGAAAAGAAAGTAAATGTTTCATAGAAGGATGGGCTTTAAAAAAAATAAATTGGTCTTTTCAGGCTCCTTCTCCAGATATCTACAGAGGAAAATATAGGGAAGAGCACCCAGATCCAGCAAGTGCTTATGCTGAAGAGGTGAAAAAGATTATTGAAGAAACACAGAAGAATGGCCGCAAGGTGTGTTTTTTTGTGCTCTAGAAATGCTGAGGCTTCACCTATTAAGTGTGACAAGGGGGCATGAAACAGGCAACTAAGGACACGTTTCTTTACTCATTTTTCCCTTGCTTCCCCCTGCCCTTCATTTTTCTGTGGTGGGTTCTGTGTTCAAAATTGGCTGTTTTTCTACCTGATGCTCTTAGCATAGTTTCTCTAGACATCACTGAAAGGATCAATAATACAGCTGTACATAAGCAGCTACAACCAAAGCAGTTTAATTTCCTTTTTTATGCATCGAATCAGTAGATTGTAAATATCTTAGGGTAAGCTTTGAGGTCAGCTGACAATCCAGGACCTGGAGAAAATATGCTAGATAAAATCTTGATACTACCTTTCTGAGTCTAGTAGCTTAAGGTAACTTTGGAGTCATCCAAAAAGGTGAACCTTTCAATCATATACAATATGACCTTGACAAAACCCAACAATTTCTGAACAGGCTTAACTAAAATGTATGTTAATGTTTTGTATGATGGCATTAGTGTTTTAAGACATGTAGGGCTTGATCCAAAGCCCACTGAAGTCACAGAAGACTTCAGTGGAGATTGGAACAACATGTTCCCTTCTAGTCCAATGGACTTACATCACTCGTCTTTTAGTTTCTTCATCAACTTTTTTTTATTCTCTACTAACGGATAGTTTTGTTTTTTTCTTCCCTTGTTTCCTTTCTTTTGCATATTTCTTAGGTTTTGGTGACATAGACCTGTGGCAGGACAAGTTGTGCTAAACGCTAAGCCTCACATGCTATGGGAAGCTTCATACTCTTTGGCTGTAGCATGCCTCTTCAAATATAGTATATGGTTCTTTACACGTTACTGCTCGGCCTTGTTTCCAGGAAGACTGCACCAGCCCAGAGAGACCTCTTGATGCTCAGGGAGGGGTTCAAAAGTGGTGTGGGGATGCAATCCCTTAAATAGCAGACTTATGCTGAGACTTTGGGGTAATATCGTATCTCTGCTGCATAGACCACTGCTGTTGACAAGAAACGAATTTTGATGTTCCAGTGTATCTGATCTGCTGCTCTCACCCTTCCTGACTTGAAATAACTTTCTTTTTCATTCCTAGCAACTGGAATTATTTCACCTTTAGAACTTTTCTCCTCTTTTGTCAAGTGCCTCGTGCTGACATTTTACTTGTGTAGTATTTATTGCATTAGGCAGGGGTGCCCAAAGTGTAGCCTCAGGTCATCTTACAGTTCAGCTTCTACCCACCTCTACCGGGTGTTCAGGACTGAACAAAAAAGCTGATCACCACATGTACCTGTTACTGGAGGGCCTTGGGGAAAATGGCAAACACTGTTTTGTGTCTCCTATAAATTGAAATTTGTAAATAAATTTACAGAGCTCCCAGGAGCCTGATCCAACGTCCACTGACACCACTAGGTGTTTTCCACCTCAACAGCTACAGGACTAGGGCTTAACGGAGGTCCTTGTATTCCCATCAGGTTACAAAGGTGGTCCTGGCTATTGCAAATTTGGGCATCCCAGATTACAAAAATGAATAAATTCTTTAACCATAGCTGTTCTAAAGAGCCCTCAGTTGTCCAACCCATTACGTGATTAAATTAAGGCATACATTTAAACATTTATTTCTAGACTGTTAGATGTTTGTGCAAAGGCGGAGTAGGTGAACACAGCTCTCACCTGAGTTTGTTTTTTGTAGATTGCTGCCTTCATAGCCGAATCCATGCAGAGCTGTGGAGGCCAAGTAATTCCACCTGTGGGCTATTTCCAGAAAGTGGCACAGTACGTACATCACTTCAAAAGGGCATAACTGGAAAGTTAACCAAAGAAACAGGTTTTTCACTATAGGCTTATCCAATCAATTCAGCTGTCACCCTCTCTTGGTCTTGGCTGTAGGTGATTCCTTTCTGCTTTTTGAAGAGTATGATTCCACTTCTATTTTTTTTATGGAACCTCACCTGACTAATTGTTTTTAGCTGGATAATTGTCTTTCCTTTTCTATCTTTAATCCTCAGGCCATAAGTTTGATAGAAGATGAAGTTGAACCATCATAGATACAACCCTGCAGTACCATTACAATACCCCTAATTTGCATCAAAATATCAGATTTCTTTTCTTAACATTTAGCAAACTAAAAAAATGTTATCAACTGAAATAGCTATAGCTGTGTTTCAGCAGCCACGTTCTTTCTTTTTTTCATAACCTGGTCTCACACTGGAGAATTTGTGTAATACAAACTCCTTTGTCCTAGATTGCCTACCCAAGACACGTACTGCAGCATTAGTCATTCAAACTATTCTATTTGTTTTCAGGTATGTGCGTGCAGCGGGTGGACTCTTCATAGCTGATGAGGTCCAGGTTGGCTTTGGCAGAGTTGGGAAGCATTTTTGGGCATTCCAACTGCAAGGCGAAGACTTTGTGCCCGACATTGTCACCATGGGAAAGCCCATTGGCAATGGCCACCCTATGTCTTGTGTGGTCACAACAAGGGAAATTGCTGAAAGTTTTGGTGCCTCTGGACTGGAGTATTTCAACACAGTAAGTTCGTAGGTGAAGGTATGCCTTTTTTTCTTCTGGTCTGCATTTAGCAGTTAGACGTTCAGGTGACTCAGCTAACATCGACATCCATTACTGCATCACATTACTAAGAGTTCAAGTCAACCACAGTCTAAGATCTAAAAGCAAGTGGAGAGGCTTTGAAATAGGCTCTGTACCAAGTGGCATATATTAATATGGACCAGCACTAGCTCTCTGGCAAGTCAGGCATCTCAGCTCACATTCATACAGATAAATTCTTTCTTACTTTTCTCTCTCTCTCTTCCCCCCTCTGAAATGTTGACCCTGTAAAATTTCATTTTTTGGGATGGGCTCTGTGATGGTGGGGCTCATGCCCTGGCAGACCTTGCGCTGCAGTTGTCACCTAACAAAACGGTCACCCTTCACTAGGAAACGTATGAGCTGCATGCATGCCACAGAGGAACTGTTTACTGAGTGTTCTTTCTGCTTTTGTGACTGAACCTTCTTCCCAGCTACCATGAATCCCCCTGGAGTTTATACCCTCTGGTTCAAGAAATACCAGATCTATCATCCACTGTCTTCACAGGAGTATTTTGCCTGCATATGCAATCAGCAAACCGTGAGAGCAGCTCGAACGCTTCAGCTGTGAAATCTTCAAATTACCGAAACCCGAAGCAGAGGAAGAGGGAGCCCCTCTCTTGGGCCTCTTACGCTGCCCAGAGTGGCAGGGATGGTGTTCCACAGCCTGCGCGGCACAAAATCCCCACCTCTTCAAGCTTTCCTCACAACACGCCAAGCAGGAGAGGGCAAATGAAGACTACATGGATAGACACAGATGAATGTTTCTGATGGGTTTTGTTTTCCTATTTGTCTTTATTATCAGTTTGGAGGCAACCCAGTGTCTTGTGCTATTGGTTTGGCTGTGCTGGAGGTAATAGAAAAAGAAGATCTCCAAGCAAATGCTACACGTGTAGGAAATTACCTCCTGGAGTTGCTGGCTGAGCAAAAGGAGAAACACCCCTTAGTGGGAGATATCAGGTAGGTGCCTTGCAGCAATGTCAGAGAAGAATAACTGTGCTAGAAAAATAAACAAGTTTAGGGCGAGGGGAACACAGAAACATTATGTCATGATTATGCTACACTTCTTTTTTTAAAATGGACTACCCAAAACTGTAAGGCAGTATATTTTTCAAGAAAATCATCCATCCATCTGCTTAGTTAGGTGTAAGCATAGCCACTAGAAAAGCTCTGGGAGAGAAGAGCCATCCGTGTGCAATAGCCCAGTCGGCAGCACACTATAGGGATGATGGAGACCTTGTTCAAATCTCTGGTCCATTACATTTGGAGATGTTAGTGTGGGTTTTCCTCATCTCATGTTACTACCATGATAACTGCCTTCAGGTTTTGGCAGAGGGGGTTGGGTTGTGGTGGTTTTTTAGTTCTTGTTTTTGGTTATTTGTCTTCCACGACTCCCTGGCTTGAGGCTTGCAGGATAAGAGAGAAAGAAAATTATTCTATCGTTCTTAACCGGCCACATAGCCTTAATGAACCAGCTAAATTTATTTATCCAGAAATATCTGTTGTCCCACTTGATCGTCTGAAGTAGCCAATGCCAAAAGATGACCAAAGAGAAAGTCTTCTCTCTTTCCTGCTCCTTCCCCGCTTGCGCCCCAGGGAAGGGAACTGCAGTTTTTAGAAACAGGTTTTGCCTTTGCAGCAGAAGACTTGGGTTACTGACACTGGATTTCACTTGTATTTTTTTTTTTTTTCTCTACTCCAGGGGTGTTGGATTGTTTGTTGGAGTTGATCTGGTGAAAGATCAACAAAAGCGAACACCAGCCACAGCTGAAGCCCTTCACCTTATTTACAAGTAAATGGTTCTTAAAAACTATGTGCAGTGATCAAACCCTCCTAATATTCCCCAGCAGCTAGTCATTAATTTCAGTTTAAATTTGTTTAGCTTTTGATAACATAGTACTAGAAAAAGAAAAGTTTCAAAATCTTTTGAAAGAAAAAGAAGGGTCTGGTCTGACAGGACACAATATAGTTTTATACCTGTGTCTAACACAGGTCTTTCTTCTTTCCACAGGCTGAAAGAGCATCAAATCCTTCTCAGTGCAGATGGACCCCACAGAAATATACTAAAATTTAAACCACCAATGTGTTTCACAATGGAAGATGCAAAACATGTAGTGGAGACAATTGATGCACTTCTCACAGGTATGTATGCTTTAGTGCTCAAAGAAATACTCTTCTTTGTCCATTTCCAGATGACCCGTTAGAAACACCAGCCACCGTTATCAAGACCATTACATGCAAGGGAAAGTAATCAACTACACTTCTTACCACTTGTCCAAACTGCTGTTCTTAATGCCAATTATTATAAATAAATAAAAAGCCGCATGCATACTTCATCCAGACTTTTAGGCAAAATCCTGCTCTTGATCCTTTCTCTCACAGACTCAGTGTTACTACTTATTTCTGGTCGCATACGCTATATGGTAAGGAGCAAATATATTAATTCAGCACAGGCCTGAAAGACGCTGCTGAAACACTGGTGAAACCTTTCATATGTGCTCTACCTTTTGGGTTTTTTTTGTTTGTTTGTTTGTTTGTTTGTTTTAACTGGCACACTGGAACATGATTGTCTCACTCAAATTTAGCCTGAAGGCTTTCAGGCTCTATTGATCTTCTACCTGGGGACCAATCCAGGGAAAAATAATGTCAGATATACTATTAGCGTAAGGACTCTGCAAGCCCGTTCTACATCGAACGCTCCCATCTCCTGAGATTATAACAACTGGAGTTAGACTACCACGAACCTGGACAAAGGCAGAATTCAGCTCTGAAAGGTCTATCTGAACCCCCATGCTACAGTCAAGCTGCCAATTTCGTTCTTTTCTCTAAACACCTCCAAGCTACCCAGTCCTGATACATTAATCACATTGCCTCAGAAAAATGTTGTAGGAAGTTTTCACCCTTCTTCAGTTATTCTTCTGTGTGATAAATGCCCAGAGGAATAGCTGATTAGGTATTTTTTACTTCAGCCAGCTGTTAAATTGACTGTATGCTTACTTACCCATGATTCTTTTTAGTTTAATTATTTTATTACTTTTTTTAGAAATGGAAGAGGCAACTGGAATGAAGACAGAAAATAATGCATCTACAAATGCACAGTGTAAAAGAAGAGTATGTTTTGATTTTTTTTTTTTAACTCTTATTCAGATAGGTGTTTGGCAAATCAAGTATAAATTACTTTGGTAGAGCACGCCTTCATTTTTGATGGTGTGAGTGGTTCTGTGCCTTGAAACTGAGCTCAAAACATAACCCGCTGCTAGAAACCTGAGAGGATTGTGTTACTGGGGCAAATCTAAAAAGGGCTGAGTGATACGGACCTACAACGAGAAACACGTTATAGACAAGCCCCTCACCTTGTGTGCAAAGAAGACCAACCAGACTTTGGGCTGCACAAAATTAGTTAATTGGTTGCTCAGCAGTCAACTATTTTACTACTTCTCGGTATTTTGTGCTACTGATGGCTATTTGGCTTTCTAAGCAAGCCTTCAGCCTGGAAGGTGTCCAAGTTTTCAGAGTTCCAAGGATTTCGGTTCCATCATAGCACTTTGAGTACGAATGGCTGACATGCATCCAAATTAGGACTTCTTAGGTTGCAGCCCCAGCTTTGGATAAATCATATGTAATTTCTGACCCCCTTAAAAACACATCACCTACTGTGTTATAGGAAAGCTTGCTGAGCTGTCCCTTGGTGAGTTTTCCAGTGATGCTGCGAATGGTGGGAAGGCAATAGCTCAGCTGTCTAGGGATTTAGTACTTAAGGCAGAGACCCTATGGATTATTGGCTATCTAGATTATACTAGGTTTGGGGTGCAACCCTACTCTTACAGACATTTGTACACATTCAGTTCAATTTCTTTCAAAGCTAAGAAGTTGTGCCACTAAAAGAGGAGGGTCAGGCAGAGCTACCTAATGGGAACCAAGTCCAATGGCTGCCTGTTGGAAGACATGCACGTGCCTTCACTGACGTTTCATTTTTGTTTCAGACAACTGAAGGCAGTTCTCAACCAGAAGGTGCAAATGAAAGCATCGGCCATATGAATGGAGCTGCCTGCAGACAAGAAAATGGGCTTTATTCTAAAAAACCCTCACTGCCAAGTAAAAGAATAAGAACATGAAGAGGGAAGGTTTCCTCATTCAAGTTGAATGTGTGTCCAGCTTGCTTTTGAGATGAAGAGTGCACTAGAGTCTTAGGATCTGTTTGAAGCCTAGTCCTAGCTTCATAAACTGGCTGAATTCCTATTAGCTTCAGAAGGAGTTTAAAATACCTTTTCAGATACATGAGAACTGTACCATGTGGCTTGAAATCTAGATGTGGCAGAATGGACAAGTGATTGATACACAAATACCTTAGTGCTGATGGCAGGCTTGACATAGGTACACAAACTCAGTGAAATTCGTGGATTTACCAGTCTTACACAGAATCTGAATTGCTTAATGACCATACAAGCAATGCCAAGCCTATTAAGTTTAAAATTATATGCTTAACATGCTATTTTTACAATATTTTAAATTTCAATATGTAATATTGAGATGTTAATTACTTCCCATGTTTTAATGGCTGAATTCATAAAACAATGCTTGAGAGAGAAATCACTATTATCTTCCAGTGTAACTTAGGTCCTATGGATCATATTCCCAGCTGATGTAAATTGGTGTAGCTTTGTTAACATCAATGATGCTTTACCAAGAATCTACCACTGTGTGTGTAGAGACACAATGTTTATGCAGGGCATTCTCACTTTATGTTCAAAGAAAATGAAGAATCTGGATCCTAATTTTCTATGGATAACTATTTATATAGATTAAGATTTTATGATTTTTTTTTTTCCAGAAGTTTATATATTGAACCCTCTTCAGTACAAAAAATATGCAGGTAGAGTATATATAATTTCAGACACACTGATTGAATTAACCTGAGGGTCTCTCAAAATGAAGTTCCCAGGGACAGCCCAGCTTGCATTCCCATGGATTCTAGCTGTTTTGACAGTTGTGGGAATTACTGCCTGATCCTGTTGTAGCAATGCTGCTACTTTTTGTCAGTGCTGATGAAGAGACGCATACCATTTGCATGGGATCTGGACACATAAATGGCTATGCTAACATCTGATAGATTACTAAAATGAGAGGCCCACTGCATAAAACATGCATGCAACCGCTCTGCAGCCACTGCCTATCTGTGCTGCAGATACTTTAGACTGACTTGTCTCCTTGTCAGTGTTGTATTTCAACAGGAGCACACACGTCCTGCTTCTCTTTTTTAGTACATGCACAACTCCATGCTATGGAAGACATTGAGGGCTTAACAAATGGTTTGTACTTCAGAAAAAAAAAAAAACAAAATGTATTACCTCTTCAATTTTAATACACTAAGTTCTGCTGTTTTGTAATTGCTGCTACTGACCCTACTGATCTGACTGAAAATTGAGCACCTTATCTAATTTCGTGTTTTCTACCATTTGCTATATTACTATTGATGTTTCCAGCGTAACAGCTTCCAACATCCACAAGCAGGCTTATTTTCTGTTTCATGATCCTTGAATAATTCTTCCATAAAAATAAATCTCTTATTTGTAATTATGATGTCTTCCACAAAGAGGTTGTTTGTTTTAACTTTATTCTTCAGTAGCACCTATTTGATGAGGGAAGTAAGTTCAGTTTTGGCTGGGGGGGGTTGTCTCCATGCCAAAGCAGAACTGGCTAGGCTGTGTTTCCCTGAGGCCCTACACAGTCCTCAGCTGTTGGCAGCTCTTACCCTCCAAGCCAGATGTTACCTCAGCTGCCGCAATTCAGCCCCTGCTAACCCAGCACCAGGAAGGACGCCACAGGTCTTTTCCAACATGAAACTACACAAAGACCTAAGTTAACCTAATTCGGTATTTGTCCGAAGGCACAGTTTAGGTCGCTCCCCATATGGCGTGGGGCTATTTGCATCACACCTCATCCGCTGCATGCAGCAGCAGTAGCGTGTGCTTCCCGGCGAGCAAATGCTTGTGTGATTTATTAGAAGTGTTAAACTCAAGGCACACAGCCCACCGGTCTATACTAGGGCACTGACTGTTGTAGCAGGTCATTAATATTTAATTTGCAAAAGCATATCAAAGAACTAGGAAAAAAAAAAAATCCAATTAGCCTAAATTGGGGCAGTGTGTGTGTGTGTGTGTGTGTGTGTGTGAAGATTACACCATCATAAACACAAGGGGCCTGTGCCCCTACCACTACACTACCTATCTTGCTGCTGCACATGCTTGAAATACATGGACCAACCATTGCTCTAATTTACTAGTGTTTTTCACCCAGTTTCTGCTTCACAAGTCAGTAAGGTTTCTACTTACTGGTTCTGCTCATTATGCAAGGTGCGAGTTACCTAGAACAACAGTCTTCTATTTTCTTTAAACAAGAAAGGCTATCACTTCTATGATACACACTGAAAAAAAAAACCCCACTATCATTTAAATGGAGGAACCAATCCAACAGTTAGTTACCAGGAGTTGAGCTGGACCTACTAGAATTATTATTACTATATCACTGTTAATATTCCCGCAGTAGCTCAGAGTCCACCAGCAAGATTATGCACAATCCCTACTGTGAAGGTCTTACTAATTAGAAGAGACTGCCTAAAGGATGGGAGAGTGGAAGCAGAAATAATTAAGGCTAAACACAGAGAGCGCCGTTCCAGTCAGCTGAACTGATCAAATATATCCCCCCCACTGAACAGGCAACGCTTTTTTTTCCCTTCCCAGCATTCGGTTTCCCTTTTTCTTCTTTCTACCTCTCCTGTCCTGGCTGTGCAATTCCTGGTTTTAGCCATATAGTTCAACCTCCACCCTAGCCCTTACATTCAGCAGATACCTCCGTAAGCCAGTTCTACTCGCTAACCTTGCAGAAAAAAAATAAGACCAGACTTTTTTCCCATCTGTTTTCTGCAAGGCTAATGAACAGGCTCATGGAGGAGACCTGCGCCTGCACAGGACATGCAGCAGGAGGAAGAGACAGCGGGATGAGGGAAAGGCATGACTCCATCCCAAGAGAGCATCACACGCTGGAGTTAGTTACTTTTACGCTCATTCTAGCTCATCATCCTACTGGAAGCTGAATCAAGATACTTTTATTGCATTCTCATAGTTTACCACTGGTTCACTCGTTTTTATGTTGCACGTTTAAGACTTTTAAGCAAACAGACTGGTTAGAATAAGGGAAAAAGAAAGGACGGTGGTTGCTGCAAATACTGATGAAAGAGTGACACTGTGAGAGTCTGAACCCACCGCCAGTTGATTCCCCTACATAAAAGCAAGCGGGTCTGAACCTGTGTGGAGTTAGAAAGCTGTGCCTTAAACAGCACTATTCTGGGGAGAAGAATCAGCATCAAAAGTTGCCATGTCAACACAACACCACTGAACTGCCAGGGAAACAGAGCATGCCACATATTCGCATCTGGGGAAAAAAACCTCAGCCTTAGCTCCATTAAACATTGCAATGGAAATACACTGAGTAGAAGAATTATGCAGGAGTATTATGTTTTGTCTGCTGCTTTTTAGATGTATAGTTTCTTAGCCATACAACAGAATCTTTTCAGATAATACATTCATAATCTTCACGGCTGTTAAGCTTGGTGGCTGCGAACCAGCAGACAGCCCCAACGCACCAAAGTCCAGAGGGGAAAAGTCCCCCCATCCCCCCAGAAGAAGCAAGCTCTGATGATATCTGGTAAAAAAAGGGAGATGAATGAAGAGGACCAAGGGACAAGCCTGAAACACTTATTTTACATGTGTTGTTGCAACGTGCAAAGCATTTCTGTTCAAAAAAAAACCTCCAACAGCATAAAGCAGAGAAAAAAATTCATTTTTAATGTCGTAAAAGTCTGGGTCAAATGTCTGACTGGGCCTGGGACACCTTCATCTAAAACCACAGCTTTCAGCACCAACATGCAAAAAACAGAGCCTAGCAAAAGAAGTCAAAAACACCCATTAGAAAAGTATTTCTAAGTGGAAAAGGCTGTTTAAGTGTCTCTTGCAAAATGGGACACGAGAATTTGTACAGGCATCTCTTGGATAGCAAGAAGTTCCCCTGCTGCAGATACTGTAAGCTAAGAGCTGAAAAAACAGAAAGTGTTAAGGAAGCTGCATTCAGTAATATACTAGAGAAGACAAAGTAAGGAACTGGGATGTCAATGAAAGAGAGTTCATTATACTGTATGGTTATGTACTCTGTATACATATGTAAGCATGTTTGATCTATCTAGTTGGTTTTTTCTCTGTTTAATATAATTTAGAAAAAACAAGTGACTAATGCTTGCAAGCAAAGCAAATTAGCTCATAGCAGCAGAAACGTTAGTTTAATTTTCTAGGTTTCTCAGTGATTACTTGAGCAGGTGTTCCAGTAGTGTCCCCTTTCAACCGGGACCTGGCCTGTGCTGCTGCCAGCCAAGCCCTGGCAGAAGGATTATGCAAGGGAAGACAAGGCCAAATGACTGTGGCCAAATTTCCCTATTTCTGCTTGTCGTGGTTTAACCCCAGTTAGCAACTAAGCACCATGCAGGCGATTGCTCACTCCTCCCACCATCCCAGTGGGACGAGGAGGAGAATCGGGAAAAAGAAATAAAACTCATGGGTTGAGATAAGAATGGTTTAATAACTAAAGTAAAATAAAATATAATAATAACAATAACAGTAATAGTAATGAAAAGGAATATAACAAAAAAAAAAAAAAAGAGAGAGAAAGAAAACCCAAGAAAATACAAGTGATGATGCACAATGCAGTTGCTCACCACCCGTTGATGGATGCCCAAGCAGCGATCCATGCCTCCTGGCCAACTCCCCACAGTTTAAATACTGAGCTTGATGTTCAGTGGTACGGAATATCCCTTTGGCTAGTTCGGGTTAACTGTCCTGGCTGTGCTCCCTCCCAGCATCTTGTATACCTGCTTGCTGGCAGAGCATAGGAAACAGAAAAATCTTAGGATAAGCGCTACTTAGCAACAATTAAAATATCTGTGTTTTATATCAACATTATTCTCACACTAAATCCAAAACACACTGCACCAGCTACCAAGAAGAAAATTAACTCTACCCCAGCCAAAACCAGGACACTGCTACCCATACGCATCTTTATTTTCCCACTTACGCTCTGTGATTTTTCTTGGCTCCTGTGGTTCAGCAGAAAAGCTGAATTAAAAGAGGCAAGTTATGTTTTTGCATTTCCCACTGACTCGTGGTGTGACTGGACTGTGTCATGTTGTGTCTGTATGATTCAGCTTCCAGAGATGCAGGGTATCTTACAAAGGCCATGAGAGAGAAATCTACAAAGGAGGACTCTTGATGTTGACATTTTTTAAGGCAACACATCTGGGCCTAAATGAAGACCCTGGATACAAAGCACCAAAAGTTTAAAGCCTTCACTGAGCTTCACAGCTCAAGACCAATCTGTACTAAGCGAAACAACCTCCAGTCTCTCCCACCTCTGCTCACAAATATTCTTCTGTGTTAGGGTAAACACTGCTGCAATATCACAATAACATACATTTACAACAAAATGGAATAAAAAAAAAAAAGGGAAGGGGAAGAACATGAAGAAATGTGTTTTGGTGCGGCACTGAAATTTGCTGAAAGTCTTTAGTAATCAACAAGGCAGAAAGTCCTGTGGTCGCATGAAAGCCTGGAAAAGGATTCCTGGCTTCAGCTTAGCTATTGATTCATTCCACAGCTCCGCGAGTCACTTAACATCTTTATGTCTCCATTTACTTCCATGTATAAAAGCAGCTGTAATAACCTTTGTTACAGTTTGTAAAGGTTAATCACCTTATCGGGCACAATCCTGATTATATAGGACTGCAAGTCACAAAGTACAGTTAGTTCAATTTACTTATTTGCAGTTACCTCATTTTATTCGCTACTCGCATGTGGTTTTGTCGGGAAATAAAGCCCTATTATGTGCAGTACAAAGTCAAGAGGCGCATGATGCAAAATATCATAAAGCAACAAAGAGACACAAGCCCAGAACTACAGGGAAGCAAGCAGTCTGGCTAGCATCTCCCAGGAAGCTTAAATATCTGTAAATACATTTTCAGCTGGCATAGGGCACTTGTTTTAAGCAAAATGAAAGCTTTTGGTCTCTGTTCCTTAGTTTCTTCATTCTAGTCACAAAATAAGGCAGGAAAGGAGTTCATCTGGAAAATGCGCTGCTAACATGCTCCAGTGGCTTGCTCTTGAGAACAAAGATTTCTGTTCACAGTACTTATAATCGGCTCTCAATTAAGTTAGCTTCATTCTACTCCCTGTTACGCAAAACACAGATCATACAAATCATAAATAAATTAGACTATAAGAACAGACTATATTTTGCACATTCACCTTTGAAGAACAGCATTATAGTACAAATGAGACCTACAAGTCTCTGTGAGACAGGACCAGATTCCCTTCCAACTTACGCATCTACGTAAAAATAATCATGGCATTTAATGCTGCTTTCTTAACTCACAGCTAAATGAGGACACTGTTACAGACGGTGAAACTCCAGTGAAAAAATGAGTTCCAGTGTAAGCTAGATTTAATGTAAGAAAGTTTTCTTCTGACATAGATGTATAAATATAACACATATCTACAGGTAAGGACTGCATCTTCACTCTTTTGTCTAAAGTGTGTTAAGCTACTTCCTGATTCACAAAAGAGGTTGGAGAGTTACCTGCGAGCGCTATATGAAAATATTTGCCCGCAAATGCACAAGGCTTCATATGAAGTTCAGAAGATTTTTCCTCCATGCCCCTATTTACTTATTCCCTGCATCCCCACGAGAGTCCTGTTCTCTTTTTACTACACCTAACCGACACTATCAATCCTTCTTCCCCAGTTTGAATTTGAGAGCAGGGGGATGGGGCACACTGGAAAGCATGCTAAGAGACCAGGTCGTATTGCAAGCATTCCCTCCTCCCATAGTACAGCCAAAGCAGCATAAACTTTGAGGTGCTGCTTGATACCCACCTCCAGGTATATCTTCTGTTCACTTTATTTTGTCTTCCAGTGTTCATAAAATTACCAAACATCTTCTTCCTCCTTGTCCCTCAAAGGTTTGCCAGCTACTGACAACACTGTGTCCTGTATAAACTTGCTATTTCACATTCCAGAAGAACAGTCTAGAACAAATAGCAGCTGTTTATACAGGCATTTCTTCTATAAATATGTGTGTGTATACATTATGCATGGAGGTGTGTGTGTGTATATATGTATCTCTAGATATCTTTTTATATATGCACAAACAAATACAGAAACATGCATACAGACACATTCCAAAGCAATTTATCTGTGAGGCAATCTCTTTATGTTCAATAAATGTAATGTGAAACAGAGGGAATCACCATTTGACGTATTTCTGAGATGAACAAAATAAATTTTATGAAGGGGGGGGTGTCT
This sequence comes from Pandion haliaetus, assembly GCA_013401275.1. Classification (NCBI taxonomy): domain Eukaryota; kingdom Metazoa; phylum Chordata; class Aves; order Accipitriformes; family Pandionidae; genus Pandion; species Pandion haliaetus. The sequence continues at coordinate 106,695 of VYZV01019366.1, forward strand.
TAGGTAAAGACTAGCAATTGCAGGTGAAGCCTTTAAGAATACTTCAGCCTGCTTCTGTCATAGGCAAAGATATTTCCACAGGCAGCAAGGAAAAGGAAAAGGCAGTAAGATATCTGTAGGCCACTGCTGGAAAAGAAAGGAAAAAACATCCAAGTACAAATCCTGAAAAATGCACAGCTTTAAAAGAGTGGTTGACAAATTAGACTACATTAACAACAACAAAAACGTCTCACTTATGAGCCCAGATCTTCATTGCATGCTATTCTTCAAGTTGAGTAAATCTTTGCACCGAAACATGTTGTATGGATTAACCTGGTTTACCTATAGGTTTAATACTGTCAGAAATGAGCTCTTGCGGAAAACCTTGCAACCAAAAGTGCCTTAGAGACCCATGAAACATTAAATGCCTAGAGAATGCCTGTAAACAAAAAATAGCCAGGCTCCTTCAACTGTACACACAGGAAAATTGTCAAAAGCTACAACCATTTTGCAACCTTACGTGCCATTCTCATGACAGGGCTAGCTACTCTGCTGAACCCTGGCAGCATGGTATCTTAGGCGTCAGCCTTCATGGTCTCGAGCTTTCCTGAGGTGGAGCTGCTCTGCTCTGGGGCTGAGAGTGGGGCCGTAAGACTCTCCACCTGCACTGATGCTATGGGTTGCACAGAGTTCAGGCACCCGCAATCCTGCTGCTCAGATGTCTGAGACCAGTGGTACACACAGATTACCTAGCTTTCTGAAAACAAAACATCTCTTTTTCAGCATTTAGAAGCTAAACTACGGCACCTACAGGAATATTGACCAACAGACTTCAAAAATTGCCTAGAAGACAGTCATCTTTCTGCTCACATTTCCTCTCACCCCCCTCCCAAAAAGTAGCTGGAGAGAAAGGGGCACAACTATCTTCCCTCATCTCCTTTCTCTTGGTCCATTCACAGGCTGCCCTCCTGCCTTGGTTCAAGGCAGGCTCCTAGGCCAATTGCTAGGGGTCTGAACGTCAAAACTCTGCCATGTCTGGTAACAATCCCCCTGTGCTTGCTGAATGGTGAATTACCTCAAGACGGTCTATTCTTTCTTTCCTGTTTTTCCAGAGTGGTTTCTATTCAATTAAGTGCTTTATAGTTGCACAGTAAACAACCCAAAGGCTTGCCCAAATACAGCATTCATTTTTGCAGAGTGGTCTGCCAGTCACACCTGCATTTTCTATCACTGTATTATTTGCCTCCTCTAAATGAATACCACTTCATTTGCAGGTCTCCTTGCAAAGCAAACATTTCTTCTGGCTCCTGCTGAACACGGCTTGCAGCCGGCTGCTCAAAGGGGAAGGTTCTGGCAACTGAACAATAGGCACAAAGAGCATATCACGTGGGGAGAAAGTGGTGACATATTCCAGCCCATGGGCACCAGGTTGTCTTAAGCAAGAGGCAAACGGGAACTAAAAACAAGGAAGCAGAAGAATCACACGACTTTAAGCACCTTCTGAGTGGACAACACAAAGAAGGACAGACAGGAGAAATCTCTGCCAGCCAACAGAGCACATAGCAGTGCCACTGTATTTCCTTATGTCTCTCCTGCTAACGCCTGTCTAGAGGGTATTACAATCCAGCCCCTAGTATGTAGTTGCTGAGAGCCTTAGAGCAGCAGCATTGCCTCATCTCAGACCCAGGAGTCTCTCCCAGCGGCTATGCAATGGCGGCTTTCTTGAACTGGTTGAAGTTTTTTTTGGCAGTGCACAGGTGTTTCCTCCATAAGAGCCTGTGCGGCTTCTAATGGTGCATCGCATCTGCCTCACCCTACCTGTTACTGAATCAAACAACATACCTGGGTTTTCCAAAAGATGGTCTACTTCAGATGGGAAGAGGCACACTAGTGACTTAAGGAGATCCAGTTCCACTGGTTTGAAAAGTTCTTGTTTCTCACTGCAGCAGCAAATTTAATTTTGCAATGGCTAGCTTTCAAAATTTTTTCAGGTCTCATCATTTGTACAATACCAGTGGAAAAAAAGAGTCTCGTGACTCTGTTATCAGGCCATTTTATGTAACATGTTTGCAGTGAATGATTAAACAAAAAGATTATTGCTTAGTAAGTTTTGAGTAGTTGCCCAGAAATCACGCATGCAGAGCCAAATACTACCACTGATGTTTATGCACTTTTAAAAGGATTGACTAAAGGAGACTGTGCCAAAATTCATCCTTTGAACAGGGAGGTGTGCTTGCCATTGAAATGTCAATGACAAATTCAACATTGATTTGAAACTTGACGTAAAATGCACAGAGAACTTCATTCTCCTGTTGCTTTAGATATCAGCGATGTACGCTGAAGGATGAATCCATGGTGATGAAGCTACTGATGGCCGTGGTCAGGGCAAAGGGGGGTGCGTAAGCTTGTGTCTTTGACAGTTCTCTTTGGGCTCCCTTTACGAAATTCCTAAACGTTTGTGTGACCCAGTAGGCTGTTCAAGAATAATTTACATCTGTAATGCTATGAGCACTGTTCACAGAGATTTCATTATTTAAGTTTCACGTGCTCCCCGAGTTGCTGATTCCTTAACAATTTTCAGATCAGGCACATCAAAAGTTCTGGTATAAATACTTGGGCAAACACTGTCACAGAATAATTGACGAGGTTCCCTATTGCTTGGAAAATATAGGGGGTTTAGTGCCAGTTCACAAAATGTTCGTGAAAAGCAACAACAAAATGAACTACGAGTGCCACTGCAGATTTTATAACTAATTACCTTTATTAAATGTTTTTGCAATTGGCTCAAGTCTAATGGAACGGCTTGTCTGTACTTGAAAGTTAATTCTGACCAGGACAGACTACATGTACATTGCAATAACTATTGCAGAATAACTCGTGTGTGAAAACCTGTTCTGGAATCAGTCTGCCTCATTCCACTTTAGATTAATCCACTCTGAAAGAAAGAATTTGGGATCTGACACATATCAGAGTTGAGAGCTCTTTTTAGAAGTACTTGAATTGGATATTGTCTTTCACTGTTCTCTCCTTCCCTTTTTTGTTAGGCTTTTTGTCACACATTTAATTCAGCTCTGCAGTAAGGATAAAGGGAACAGTAAAAAGGAAGGGAGTCCTTCTGGAGAACCCTTTTATTGATTAATTCCTGCTGACATCCTTGAGTTCTACAGCAAATGTTGTAACTAATGATCTCCAGGTATCTGAGGCCTCTGCTTGTGCCCTTAGGTTCTGAACTTCAGGACCATGGTGCCCAAGACCCCTGTGTAGCTTGCATAGCGGACTCTATCTCAATAACTCTGCACGGGGTAGGGAGAGGATCAGCTTGGACACTACAGCTGCACAACGAATCACCACGGCAGCTGGTAACATTACTTTTAGAAAGAGCCATAGTCTTGCACAAGGTTTTGTTCACCATACTCTTTTAGAGACTCTGAACACAGCAATGATGGCACTAGCTATCAGTTTTTTACTCCTTTTGCCTGCAAGAGGGACAACCAGCATGCTCATTTCCAGCATGCCATAGCAGGCCAGAACTGCTTACACAATGACTTTTAACCCTCGTAGAATGGGATGATCAACCTCCTCCAAGGGAGCTCATAAAGTCAAAAAGGAAATACTCACTCCTGTGCCTATGCAACCACTCTTTCTATTGGGAATGCCTGGCACAACTGTTGAACAAAAATATATATATAAAAAATAAAAATAATAAAAAATCAAAGCAGTGGCAATAGGCGACTCCAGATCATTCAAAGCACTTGGTATTTCTTCTCCTTGGTAGTGGTTCTGCCTGTCCTAAAAGCTGGTGCCCTGCACAAAACTGGTGTTTGTACTCTCACCTTCAGCTAGCTGGGCAGGAAGCCCAGTTTTCAGTACTGTGCTCTTGACCACAAAGCATACACCTGGGGCCAGGATTTGGTGTGACACTTTTATGCTGGCTACTACCAGATCAAAACCACTGTGGCCACAAGCTACACAGAGCTGATTCAGGACAGATTCAGCTTATTAAATTTTGGGCGTGGAGAGAGGGGAAGTTTATTTTGACAGATGTTATGCCAGGTGAGGCATAAACTGTCCTGCCGCAGATAGCATAGGGTCTATAAACTCTATACAATGTGCTTTGAATTTGATAGAAATTCAATCATCAAGTTATTAATCTCATCTGTGTCAAATCATGGCTCTGGGATGCTTCAGAGGTGAACAGAGCCAGTATTTGATACTGGATGGTGTACCCTGAGCCTGGGGAGTTAGATACCACTCATACAGATGCCCAGTAGAGGCGCTCATTACTCTGGCAAAACTGCAACTCTAAGTCACCACACCAGGATTTAGGCAATCCTCAAATTCTGCTGATGAAGAGTGCTGCTGGAGATAATACCCAAAGAGCCACTGAACATGCCATTGATGATGATTTTCAGTTTAAGAAAACAAAATGAGAAAAAGAAGAGACATAGAGTCTCTAGCAGGAGTGTCTCTAGGCATCAGAAGCTGTATGAACTGAACATGAAATGGCTGGCAGCAAACAATGCATTTTAAGATATGTAAAATCTCAGTGTGTGGCAACAGTTACAGTACTTAACTAGGCACATGAACACTTGAAACCATCTGTGGCTTGGGTAGGGAGCCACTGAAATAAATTTCCAGTAACCTGTAATGTGCTATCTTTTTATTTCGCATGAAGGTATCCAGACAGAGCATGATACAGACTGAGCTCAGGGACATGGAATAACAGCAGGAGGTCTTCCACTAGTCTTCCACTAATTTGTAATGTATAGCAGGATCAGTCTAAAAGAGACAAGGTGTTTCAGATTAGGGGAGACTATCTACATTGCTTATGACTGCTGCAAGGAAATGTCTTGATACCTATCCTGCCTTAATTCCTTGCCTCCATGGACTGTTCTTTTTTAAAATACCTGCGGAGCACACTTCCTCGGGCATTTGAGCATTTCAAAGGACTGGAGCAATCTTGCAGAGTAAGAGACAGAGACAGAAGAGTGTGCATGTCCATCCTGAAACACGCATGCAAATATTTGAGCCACACAGAGCTTTCCACATGAGAGGATGTATCAAGCTTCTGCTTGCTCATAAGCTCTATTAAGCAAGACAGCTCTTAAATTTGTTAGAATGGACCACGTTCCCAGCTGGTATAAATTACTGTGGCACTTCTTGCTTCAGTGAATTTACAGACTGCTTTTTACCCCCAAAGTGCATAGATAGCCTGAAGTACAAACCTACACTCCATCGGTTTCCACCAGCTCACATACTCTCAAGTTATGCTATCTTGCACTAATATACCATAAAAAAGGAAGTATCAACACAAATTAAAGAAGCTGGTTGAAAGAGTTAGCAGGTTGGCTTGTAACCGAGCATCATGCTGGCTCCACGTCACTCCTAGCATTAATTCCTAGTTAAACAAGCAATTGTAAGTGTCTGAGAAATTATGTTTACCATTCGTCTGGAAAAAGGAATCCCCCTCTGCACCCCACATCCTATCAGAGATTTCCACTGCATTCACATTGCCCTATTCATCCATCACAACCCCTCCTCTCTTGGCAGCAGTGATTGAGAGATATATATGGTATCTTGTTCACTGGATAAATCAAGTGTAACTTTCTTTAAACAGAGACAGAAAGGGAGAGAAAAGCCTCACTGCTGCTACCTCTCCCCCTCCTTGCTGTCCCCCCATACCTTCTGAGCCCCTACCACTTCTACGACACCTCTGCCTGCCACATGGGCTCTCTCCTCCTCCCCATCCTCTGTTTCCCACCATTAGTTCCAGCACTCAGAAGCCCAGAGGATTATGCTTTGCTATACGTCATGCTTCAATTTTTGTGTGGGTACACAGGAGTGACAGAGGCAGCCCCAACTGATAAGCAGTGCGCAAAATACTTTCCTGACCTGCAGTGAAGCATCCATCCACAAAGCTTTTGGGCAATGAAGCTCCAGGAATTGATCCCCAGAGTCTTCCTCCTGCCCACAAAAGAATCTCGTTTCCTTCAGTGTGGCCAGTCACATTCCTAAAGGGAACAACTCAGGGCAGAATTCACAATGGCACTGAAGGAAATACCTCATTTGTATGTCAATTTTTAGGGTAAGAAAGGAAAGGAAAGGAAAGGAAAGGAAAGGAAAGGAAAGGAAAGGAAAGGAAAGGAAAGGAAAGGAAAGGAAAGGAAAGGAAAGGAAAGGAAAGGAAAGGAAAGGAAAGGAAAGGAAAGGAAAGGAAAGGAAAGGAAAGGGAAAAACAAATACCAGCTGTACTATCATGTGAAAAATGTCTATTTTTAATAGTCACTTTGAAACACTTCTCTATTCAGATAGCTCACAGCAGCTCAAAACCTTTCAAGCACTTATTTTTTCCCCTGGTTTCCTCACACTCAATGTAATATACAGCAAGCAACCTTTACTTTTTCCAGAAATTTATATCTTCGAAATCAAAGTTAAGAACCTCTACTTCTCTTTTCACCTCCAAACCCCTATATGCCGATTTTGAGCATGCTTAAATACCCAGGTACAAGGCAGTTAACCTGAACTCAAAATTGAGTTTCAGCAGATTGTTTAAACTACACAAACCCACCCTGTTAGATGCTGTACGAACACCAGGCTCTAGTGTAGTTCAAAATAATCTCTCCAAATTCGTCATGAATAAAATAAGAAAAAGTGAGATTATAGGTAATCCTTAAAAGGTACCATGTTCTCTGGCTGAGGAAGGCTTCACTGTAAAATTAGTTGGTTTGTATTATTTTTATCATGCATGGCCATTCTGTAAAATCTACTTGGTTCATTCTTTGCCAACCACAAATGATCAAAAATTATGAGTTAAGACCTCCAATTTTTCTAAAAAATTAGTAACGTATTGGAATATTTCTTTGTCTTTTACTTTCAGGGTATGTTCCATGGCTTTCAGTGAAGCCGCTTCAGAAACCATCTTTCAGAAAAAATCATCCTGTTTCATGGACATGGTCAAAGTAACAATTTCCGGTGAAACACACTTTTAACGAACACATCTAAAATGGTAAAGTTAAAAATAAACTTCTGGGTGGAGAGCTTCTCCAATATGCACTGCTTCATCTGTTAAACTTAGAACTGCTATTGCACAGACCTACTGTCAACGGGAGAGGACAAATACCCTTAATGGGCCATAGCATTAGGCTAAGCCTCACTTCCTAAACAGCACACATCTCTCGCCAAGTCCACGCAGAGGCTGCTGCAGTTCGGTGTCTTCTGCATCACATGGCATTACCACCTCCCATCGCTGTTCAACATGATCAAATATTACCCTCCCCTCGCAGGCACCCCACTTGCCTTGCATCACCCCACTGACAAACTATCACACCACCTCATGTGCTATGGAGCACACGGCTTGTCAGGCAAACTCATACCTGCTCTCCACTGAAAGCTCTTCACAGACATGCTCAAGGGGGCAAAAAAGCCACCAGGAGAGACCCTTAGCTCCCTATGAAGTGCTAAGGCCAGAGAGACTGTCAGAGGGATAAGGGCTACCTGAAAAAGACACAATTGGCTCTGCTCTACAAAAACCAGAAATTGCTCCACCAAAGCAACAGTTCCCCACAAAACACCACAGCCTTGCGGGTAGCTATGGGGCCACCAGGCCTGGCAGTGCCCAGGGCATGCATCCTTCCCCACCCCTGGCCCCAGGGCACAGGGTGCAGTTTTAGGAGGCTCTGCTCTTTGCGCCGGTGTTCCCCAAACACATCCCTCCTGGAAGGTTGTTTCATTTTTGGGAGGTTGGCAGGGAGAAGAAACTTCCTTCAGTGTCAACGACCACATTCGCTATCAACAGCGCAGAAATAATCTGGCTCTTTTTCAACGGAAAATAAAGGTCAGGTAACTTCAGGGTCCAATTATGGCTAGCAGTGCCTGCAAACATTTCTGGGTATAGCAGCTCAGTTGTCTATGCTATTATGTTGTTCTCACAGTGTGTTGCATGATGTGGGCCTACAGCTTTTTTCCAAACTTTTCTGGATGCAGTTAGGGATTTGGTGCAGGTAGGAGACCATTTCCAATAGGCAGGTTGCCTGCTCTGGAGGCTAACACTGGTGTGAGCCATTCTGGGTCACAGGAGTAGGTGACAAATGATTAGGACTTTTTATATTTTAGTACAAGAGGATTAGGTTCTTTGCTGCCTTACATCTTTTACTTCTACTTCTTCTAAGACTGAAAATACAATCCTTAAGTCCTTCTGCAATTGTCAGTCTAACTGTACACAGAAATTTGCAAGTTAGTCCAGGAACAATTTTTTTTTCAATTACTTAAGTGAATCCGAGTCTCAGAAAAATGTGGATCTCAATGCAAACTTTGTTGGTTGAGTCCATGTCTAATTTTACTATAAAGCAAATTACGCAATAGGATAACCAGCTTACTGTGTTAGTTGAGTCACCTTCATCAAAGCCTTTCACAGGAGGTGATGTAACATCCTAGTAGGCTTATAGGATTAGTGACTGTGCATTGACTGTGCGACAGAAACAATGTTGGAGTGGAAGATAGAGAGGATATTTTCTAAGCTCTGGGTAAATATGTGACTTCTGTGTTTTTATACTGCAAAGGCCCCGGCCATAGGGAAAACACACACAAAAGGATGTGCAAGAAACACTACACATCATTTTAATTCCCCAAAATAATGCAGGAATTGTTTTTTTCAAGCACATATTGCACAGCTAGTACCATCTGAATCAAGCAGTCTAAAATGACATTGCTCTTTGTTTTTCCCCTCCCAGTTATTTTCTTGAACCATCTTGGGACTGCAAGGGTTTAGTGACTTGTCTGTGCCCTTCAGGAGCAACAAGCTTTTGACCCCAGTCATCCATTTGCAAGAATTTCATGGAACCTGTAATCGCAAGACCCGGCTCTTTTCCCAGGTTATGTATGATTCAGGCTAACCAGAGGGCAGAGGGAGCAGTGGCCAGCAGATATACCCTTTAGAGGTGGTGAAAGCATGACTTAAATAGAATCCGCATAAACTATCATTTAGTTGGTTTGCTGCACTTAGCTATTGCAGGTTTTTTTGTTTGATGTTTAATTTCTTACTGAACCTTGAGCAACCTGGTAGGACATATGACATCAACCATGAGTAATCATTTGTTTGTCGTTAGTTACTATTAACACTACCAGGTAGCTTAGTCAATAATAATAATAAAAAAGGCAAAAGCGCTCAATAAATATTCTTTATCTGTATTTAAAGGGTCTCCCTTTTTGTGTCTCTGATGACTGAGGAAATTAATAAACAGTGTGGAAAAGGTTGACATTATTATGCAGCAGAGCTATAAATACATAAACAAATTACTACGTATGGGTTTCTGTCAGGACATGTTTTGTATTGACTACTCATCTTGCTGCTAAATTGCCCCTATTTTGTCAGACTTACTCCAGAACTGCCCTGCTGCAATTTATGACTCTTACATCTCCCTCTTTCTCCTTCCTTTTTTGAATGTAGCCTTTGTTACGGTGTGTCCTGAGATACAGAATTACCTTCCGCTGAGATCCAGCTCATCTTTCCAATCCCAGTTTCCAAACAACACCGACATCATCTATCTATCTAGTTAAAATGTGTATTTACTGTGACCAATGTTAACTCCAATTCCTTCCTCAGTTGTGTCTCCAGCCTAACACCCTTTATTTTCCAGCTCTTCCAAATAAATACTCCAGTTTAGCTGGAGGTTATAGGCATGATGTAGGCCTGACTGTATTAATAAATCAAGCCTGGTAATCCTAACTGTCTTTTCTGGTCCTTTGCTCTTGTGAATTGTCTTAGAGTTTGTATAATATTACATGACTGCATGTCACTATTGAATTGCTTTATTTACTTTCATTGAAAGTTTTTGAGGAACTGTCATTTTGGTGTTTAATTGTATAGCACCTGGAACACCAAAAGCCTGGTCCAGGCTTATGGCTCCTAAAACAACTGACTGTTACTAAAATACAAAGTGTAATCATTGGTAAATATCAATCTCTGAATTACACTGGCAAAGCACGATCAGTGCTTTGGTCATGGATACCAAAATAAAAAGAAGAAATAATTGTGTATTTAGAGGCTGGCATGGCATACACATACAAATATCATGATTTACTAGATTATATCACTTGCATAGCATGTCTGCATGCCCCCTGGAAGCCCAATTCAGTACTGTTTGCACTGCATTAGATCGGATGTACAAGGAGATAATCAAACTTTAAAGCACTTAAAGGAGAATTACTGTAATTTGGTTCAGGTTATATAAAACAGACAGCCTGGTGTTAAGACTGGGAAGCTTCATTCTCTCTTTATTCAGAATTACAGCAGGTCTTCTACAAAAATACCCGGGAATTTTCCAAGATACATGGGAACGGGAACATATTGGTAGCAGCAGGACACTACATTATGTCCACATACTAGGAACATACTTATCAGGAGAGTAAAAGTGCATGGCTTGCCTGAAAAGAATCAAATAAATAGTGCCACATAGTACGGGGCAGAAGTATATCAACAGCTCTTATGCGGGAACAAACTGACAATAAAGTTTCTGATCAAAACAGTTCCAAAATCATGCAACTGGTTCCAGGGCCATGGAAGCATGTGAGATTGAGATGTAGTGAGAAGGAGTGACTACAAAAATCCTATTCTGTGCAGGAGCCTTTGAGTGAGAGACCTATCCCTCTAGCTGCTTTATTCTGACTTACTAGGCTGGAACTACACTGGGCCTGTTTAATGAATAGATTTTGCTTCAGAAATTGTTTTGTCAAACCAAACACATTTGTTTGAACTATCAGTTTCAACTAGATGACTACATTTTGCAAGTCCAGTGTACGTAAGAGAGAAAAAAATACAGAGACTGACCTTTTCACTCTGCAAGCAGAGGTTTCAACAAAGTCATGTCTGATTAGTGATTTCAAAAGTTTTGAAAGCCTTGGAGGTATTTGTGAAACAGAACCTGTTTTTTTATGGCTTGTTCCAATGTTGACATGCAGAGAGGCAGAGCAGGACCTGGCACTCCAGCTAGCGCAGCACACTGTGCTGACTCAGAAGCGTAGCTGGAGACTAATAGGACTTATGCTGGCTTACCCAGACTAACAGTTGATAGAGTCTTTTGGCCACCCTCCTTACTTTGATGTCTTCTATTTTCTTCTCAAGCGCAAAGTGAGACTTTCTTGCTAACCTTGTTACTGCTGTGTTACTATCTATGCCTGCATTATTTACTTCCAATACAATTTGCAATAGGAGTGTATATCTTACCTCACAGCTAGAATCTTTCCCCTATGCTTGTATCAGACAACAGTACATAAGCTGTTGTCTTATATAGAATTTTGCAGATTATGCAGTAGAGGAGATACCCATGAATCAAAGATGGCACCAAGGGGGGTTTCACTTGGAATTAACTATGTTCCACTTAGAGATCTCCTAAGAAGAAAAGAATATAGATTGAAGATAGTCCTTCAAAAACCTGCTTTCTGGCATACAGCAAATGAAAAGGAAACGTGCAGCAGTTAACCAAAAAGATGTTCAAATGGATTAAGACTGTATCAGAAAGAGCGCTTTATCATTTCTATACTCAGTTTTACCCGAGTGTAAACTGCTGGAACAACATTGATTCAACCCGAGAGACCACAAAATACTGTTATCCAAAGTGAAGCATTTCTGAAATGTTCATGCAGGTTCCAGAGTCTCTCCTGCTGCCAAAGTAATTTAAATTTAATGTATTAGCTTTATTTAAAAATATATCTCTGCTTTAGAGAGGAGTTTAGAGCCAGCTGCCCTCCCTCTCAGCATATGTAAGTGATAATGGCAGGTGAATACGTACTATACAGTAGCTTCATATTTCTCCCATTGGGATCCATGTCACTTTCTATTTTTGAGAGCTGAGTGTTTACTAGGCTATGCTTCACCCCTCTCCTTCCCCTGTACTGTAACCTTGTAACCCAAGATGCTGGTGGCAGTATTGGGTTTGCAGGGCTCTGACCTTTTGTCCTTCTCTACTTGAAATTGGTTTATTCCGCGATGGCTGCCGGTTGGGTTACACTGATAACCTTTTCATGACATGCCTGGTGAACTTCCCAGCAGAAACAGGAAAGGATCATGGCTTACCTCAATTCAAATAGAAGCAATTCAAAGTTGGGTCCCCCTTAGGCTGGGATGGTGTCAGATCCGTGTGAAATTGCCCTGGATACACACAGGGCCATGAAGGGACTCACCATTTAAGCCTTCGGGTGACTGATCCACAGGTGACCCAGAGACTGAATTCATATTCTGGGCCCCTTTCTCCAGCCCTTATTCGGGCAAAATACTTAGTGAACTTCTTAGGTATTTTGCCTAGTAAAGATGGAAGAATCAAGCCACTTGTGGAATCCGTCACATACATTTAACAAGAAAAACCAATTCCTTACCCACTATGCCACCATACATCACCCCCCACACACACACCTGACCCAAAAAGATATCCAGAGAAGGAATGACATGACAAATGGGAAGACGTTTGAATTATTTTGTCATTCCCATCTGGAGGGTCTCCACCTAAACCCCCCGAGAGTTCTACCTGTGTGCCAACTGCAAGATCAAATTGGAACCAAAGCACTGACTGCTGGTGTTTGGTGGCCTGGTTCACAGAATAAAAAAGACTTGGTGGAAGCTGGACAACTGCTGCCATTTGTTAGTAAGGCTCTGGGCTTTTTTATTTATTTGAAATCTTTTAGCCTAACTAAAGGTTAAACGATAGATTTCCGCCCTTTCTCCCAATTTCTGATGTGCGACCAAATTCCTGTTTCTATATCCCCCTCATTCCACTTCCAAAAGGTTTTATTTTCTTTTTCAATTTTCTGTGACTATCCCAATCTGGAATATTAAACCTTGTGTTCCTTTTTACATGCAACAACTCACGGGGGGTGAACACAGTTCTCAGAAAAAAATCAAGAAAGTTCCTATCACCTAGCTAAAAAAGCAATATTTTGAATCTCCTCTTAGCATAGTGTTTGAGTTAATTTTGGCTTCAACATACTGTAAAACTGTGCCTTACTGAATAGCTAGTTGCTGCTCAAAAGGATGGTTCTACCTCCTTTGACCCCTGGCTCTTCTTCCCACCCCTTCCCCTTAGCCAGTGCGGGCACTCATCTGATGCTATGAAGAACCAGGTCAGGAAGCTTAGCTGGCAGAAAATTAATCACTCTTTTTTTCATGGTTTAGGTTTTTGCTGGCTTCTGAGGGTTCAGAAAAATGCAGAATTACACTAAAAAAAGCAGCACACTGTTAGATTGCCTCAAACATTTTCTGACACTTTTACCATTTGCCAAAAGTAGAGTTTTATCTGGTATGACTAAAAATCCTTCTATCTTGCCACTTTTTCAGACTGTGGTCTTTTACATTACCCTCAGACTTTGACAGTTCTGGAAAGCTCAGTGGACAAGACTTGTATTCCTTCTAGCACATATCTCCACACCTTGCTTTCCCTCCCCCTCCAAAACACATTCAGTTATACTCAAGGCAACAAAAATTTTGAAAGCTTTTACACATAATTTACTGTGAAGCAAAACAGACTTATTTTGCCTTTCAGGTATTTTAATGAGTTGCTAATACTTTTCCCAAGCAACATTCTTTACTATTAATCATTAGCCTTCTTTTTTATTCTGCCCTTCTTTGAGGAATTAAAGTCCTTTTTCATAAAGCCATAGACTATCAGTGGACAGCTGAAATACAACCAACTGCTATTTTCCCTACATGTCATAGTCATATTTTATAGCACTTATTTTTTTTTAATGTGGATGCACTGACAGAGAGTTTATACTTATTCATAGAGAAGACTTACTTGCTTTGATTAAGTATTCACAAGAGTTGCTGCTGACCATTCTAGTATCTCCAGAGACAAAAATATGCTCTTTCCCAAATCACTAGAAAATAAGATGGCTGCAGGGGAAGCACACTGACAAGACCCTGCTGATTTACGCTAGCTTCCCAGTTGAGCTGTCATACCTAGGGTTGCTGTAAGAGGTAATAGACCTTTACATTGAATCCTTGGTTTGTCTGCCTGACCTGCCAGTTAACTGGTGGTTAACAGTTAATGCATTTCCCAACAGTGTTCTGCGATAAAGGAACATGCTCATGGTTTCATAATGCATATTTCACTGCAGGTGCTGTCTCCATCAGTTAAAAGTCTGTCTTTCCCTATTTACAATAGGGTTACAAAGCTCCACTGATTTTCATGCTTTGGAAAACAGGGGCTAATATATTGTACAAATCACAAGCCTTTTACCCACGTATGTGACTTCTTCAGAGCTCAAAGTATCATCCTTGATAACGATGAGAAATGCTGTCCTGGCTCTTACATGTCTGATAAGTGTGCAGAAAACAGCTGAGTGAATTAAAAAACAAAGGGCAAAAGGCAAAGATCATGCATGGGATTAAGGCAGACAGTGATCCTCCCTGAAACATGCTATTTGATCATTTCATTTTGAAAACTTAATATGACTTTGAAGCCCTAACAGTATTTTCCATAGAGCTGGAAAGTAAGGATGACAGATGTCCCACTAGCTCACTATCTACTGTCACAGCAAATACAGTTTTCTTGTCACCACCACCTACAAATCCCAGGATATGACTGTCTTTCCTCCCTCCCTCCCATTTATCCCTCCATATCTAACTCCACATTCCCTCACCCCACCTGCTCTGCCAGAGCTCGCGTCAGCTTCCCTCACAATCACTGCTGCCGAGTCCCTTATGAGCAGCAAGAGCTTCCTGAGCTCATCTGCAAAGTCCCTATCCTTCTTTTAATGGCTTATTACCGTCATGCTACTAACTGCAAGCAACTGAAGGTACCTCACCTTTTTATAAAATAAAAGAAGGGAAGAATGAGTTTCTCAGGTAAATCCCAAGATGAATGACGTTGCAGGGAAAACTCACATTTGGTCAGGATTTCGCTGACACGCACTGCTGATTTTTATTGGTATCAGTGGGAATCTGCAAAAGGATCTAACTTCTCTTGCAAAGCTAAAAACAGGGCAAGGACATAACAACAACAAAACGAAGCTCATAAAAAACTAGAAGAAAATGATTACAACAGTGACAGAGGTCATTCTGTGAACAGTCAGCATATTTTGGTATTGGACTTTCATTATGCTTCCTGCTGCTCTGGCTGGGAGGACTTTTCATACAAGGGCACTACATCTGGCCTGAAAACATTCTCCAGACTCCAGCAATTATGTTCCTTCTTTCCCCCATCAGGTCCTCAAGACCTTAAGGTACCACTTTCCAAGACTCCCCCACAGTCCATACATGCTCTTGCCAGAACTCCACCTTCCTACTTCCTTACACCCAGTTTGTCAAAAGGAAAGTCTCAGCTTCAACTGCTTTACTCACAAATGAAATTAAAGACACAGGCTATGTCTACACAACACAATGAAGCTCTAGATGTCATCAAGTGACTTATTTCAGGCCTTGAAGCAGCACGGTACAGTGAACATTAGCACCTAAACTAATACCAAACACGTTTTTATATCTCTATGGCACCAAGCTAATAGAGCTGTGCTGCTTCCAGCACTCCAGCTAGCATCTCTGCATTGCCCTGTCTTGTGGCATGTGGATAACCTAATTCATGTCAGCATCCACCTGGTAGCTCTGCACTGTGTGAGACATACCTATCATTGCTGCTCCATGCATCTGAAACACGAGTGCAGGACTCCATCTCAGTTGCCTAACCCCTCCTGAGAGTCTTTTGCATCTTCCACAGCAATACAGGGAGCACTTCTGTTCAAGCATCACCTCTAGTTTTTGACTCTCCTCGCTGAAAAGAACTTTCTTTTTAAGGAGCAGAAGGTAAATATCTTTGTCTCCTCCTGCCCATCCCCTGGGGTTTTATCATTCTCCTGTCTTCTCTGTTAGTTACAGCAGATAAGACTGATTCAGCCAGTCAGCAGACTTTTTTGCTCATGAAGCTATAGTTCTGCTTCTGTCCTATACTGGATGTCCTCTTTTGGACTCGGGAGAAAAATACGTTTTAGTGCCTGAACTGGCTGACTAAATATTTCAGTAATTAGGTTAAGTATCATCTGCCTTCCTGCAGATGTGTAATCCTTTTAGGACTAGATTCACCCTTTGCACCTACAATATCAACAGTCACATAGACAAATAGTGTATACAGAAGCTATTCAAAATAACCCACATCATCTGCTCTCCTGGTGGTCACGCTTGGGTTTTACTAAGGGTGAATTGTAATCATATGAAAGATCTTTGACCAAGATGTCTTTCCTTTCATCAGCAAAAAAAGTACTGCATTAATAAGAAAAGTCAAACCCATGTATCCTTGTAGTCATCAAATAAGCGTAGCACGATTATATTTCTCAGACTGTCTGGCTCTAAAAGAAGTCTGTGTTCACAGGGTACAAAACATCCAGCTTCACAGACATAAATACCAACAGTCCACCCAGAAGCAATTCCCACCAGGGAATTTTTCCACAAGTCCCTAGAGGGCAACGTATCTAAGCAAAATGCAGAGCAATGAGGCTCCAGGAGAAAAATCAGCAAAGGAGAGCTCCTCCCGAACTGCAAAAACAGGTAAGAATTAAACTTGGCAGATATTTCTCAAGGTGATAAGAAAACATGTCAAATGTACGGTGCAAGTGATTCCCTGAAATGCGACAGAAACAACCTTCTGGCAGCGAACAAAAAGTTTCAATCCCACTGTGTATGCAAGTCCACCCGAGACTTCAGGTTGGAGGGGTGGAGCAGGCAGCACCGCTGAAGGAAGAGCTCTCTAATCACCACACTTCTCTTCCCTCCCCACCCAACCTACTGCGAGCTCAGCAATGCCATCCGTGGGTTTGCATAGCCAATGCAATGAAACCCAATGTGAGTTTGCTCCTCTAAGCATTGCTACAGAACAAGCAATGACCATATATTTTTAATAATAGGAACTTCAAAAGGTATACTCTGTAATCAATAAGAAAATACAAATCTGAAATGGGAATCATCAAAGGCCACTAGTGTCAGAGGTTATGTGGAGGGCAATTAGCATGGAGCTGCCTGAAAGCTTGTATGTGAACCCACAGTGTGCTCCTTAGGACCAAAGGACGTTTCCTTCAGTGCAGACATAGCACAAAGCTGCCTGTAAGAAGTGTCTTCCAAGCCCCCACTACGAGACAGGTAAACATGTACAGAGCAAGGGAGTCTCAGTTACGGAAAGCCTTTAATAAAATGTTATACAACCATGTTACATTATGGCTAAGCAGGCACGAGTTAGAGCAACCTCCTTCCATCCACTAATACTTAATCTACGTGCAATTCCATTTCATACATGAACACAAGAGAATACAGGAGACTTTTCAGGCAGATATAATTTGTTCTGAATTTATTAGGGCAACACAGCAACTCGTGGAAGACCACCTGAATTTCAGAGCACAAATATGGTTCCACTGTGTGCACCCCCATACAACAGGAAAATCTCCAAACTTTGGTCAAATGTGCTATGGTTCTGTCAGTCACAGCTGGGCCATGGTTGCCTGCACAGTGGGCAAACCAAAACCCTGGACTCATGCGCATTCACACCATAAAGAAGCTTGTATCTCAGTCAGGAACAAAGCTTTGGACTGTACTCCAAATTAACCCTTAATGAACGACTGGTCTTTCTAACCCTGTGGGACATATTTTCTTTAGGGATATTTTCCTCAGCCTAGGAAGTGAAAGAATCAACAATAACTGAACGTTCTGACTCCTCTGCACTAAATCATTAAATTCCTGCAATTTTTCCTTGTCCTCGCCATTTCTGATGGGACAAAGACTCAGAAAGGATGAGCATATGTGTCCAGCTGCACTGGAGCTGCTGTAACTTCATTGCCATGTGGCCGTTTGCCTTGCTCTATGCAGAACTTGCCTCTGCCTGTGGTGTCAGCACAAAGTACAAAAAAAAGTAACGTGCTTTGTCTCCCAGATTATCTGCCCATGGTCTGTGTGTTTTTACAGTAGTTTGCCCAACCAAGACCATCCAGCTGAGGAGAAAACTTCCTAAGTGAGAGGATGTGACCGTGCGGGGACAGTGAGTGAGGTTATCTCGGGACAGGCAGCAGAACAAAAAACAGATTGCGTCAGCATGGGAAAGGATTGGGCAGGAGTGGAGGGTGTGTTGAGGCACGCTCCCAGGCAGAGAAAAGCTCAGAATAAACAGGGAGAAAGTCGCTGGCCGGGGGTTTGAATAAAGGCCTTGGAAATGCAAAGAACTGGGCCGCACTAATGAGGGCACCGGCACTCCCCTTTGAGCAGAAAGCTGGGGAGGAAGGTGGAGGGAAAGGAAAGGGAAGCCTGACATGGAAAACTGTGGAAGAGTTGCAAGGAGAGCTTTAGAAAGAAAGTAACCTGAAACCTCAGTCTGACAGAGATGAACAGTACAGTTGGTCAGGAATTTGGTGGTAGGGTTTCTCGTGACAAAATTTAATTAATGCAAAATCTACTACGGATGTAACCGAAACGACGAGGAGTCCTTTATGAGGACGAGGTGTGGTGGAAACAGAGGCTGCCCTTGCCCCAAGGAGCTTACAAATTACATTTGGGTGAGACACAGCAGATGACTGCAAACAGATGGGCAGCAGGAGGAGACAGAGAGGCACCGTCGGGCTGGTCTCAGCGCCAGAGTACAACTCTGGTCCTCTAATTTTGGAGGCACCAGAGGATCAGAGGCAGTTTTAAAGGAAGGTGTGCTTGGAAGAGGATAATGTGACATTTCAGCTTTTGGGGCATTTTCAGTTTATGGGGCACAGGCAAAAGGGCTAACAGAAGTGGAAATACAGCAGTGCTCCTTTGAAAATGTATCAAGGGAGAAAGTTTAGCACAGTGGACTAATTGAGAGAGCTGGGAGCAACCGTTTCAATAGTGTATGAGATGTGAAGGAGACACCAGGAATGATCTTGCATGAAAGCGTCTACATCTCGGGAAATGGAAGAGACAGAGCTTGCCAACAAACTAGTAAGCAGGAGGGGAAGTACTGTGCTTAAAGTTTCAATAAAATGCTGCTGCAAAATTGTGGTTTTTTCTCTAGAAAGTGGCCTTTGACAAAACCATTTAAAAAGTCATTGTTACCCTGAAAATATCTAGAACAAACATATTTATTGTAAATACTCTAGTGAATGCTTGCTGCTGAACTGACAGTGCTTAACACTGTTGGTAGGATGAAGAACTGACAATTTGATCTAAATTTTATTCCTAGCTCTGCTATTAAGCTGCTACATAACTTTAAGTTAGTGACTTTACTGTCTCAACATCCCATCTATAAAAGGGGCATAAAAAGAGCCATCTGTGTGACAGACATTAATGCTTTACAGATGCAGGCATCTGTAAAGGGTGTTGAAAGGGGTCTTTTCTACAGGCACTGATGCACACATTCTTCCTCCTATTTTCATTTATCTCCCTTTCACTGTTGAAGAGACATCTACAGGACTTATTTGTAATAAGCTGTCATTTAAGTTTCTATCCAAGTGAAACAAGAGACTCTCATTGCCTTAAAATACACTAGGGTGAAATCCCTACTAACTTATGCACTTTATAGATTGCAGTACTTTATGGGGGCTGTATCAACACTTTTTCACATTATGCTTCAAGACAGATGCCAGCAGCAAGAGGTCCAGGTTTTGGCACGAACTTTTCTAAAACCTTGCAGTAGTAAACTCATCCTATTTTATAACCATACACAGAGAAATCCTGGTGAAGTCCACATGGCTTCCTGTACCTCTGCAATCTATGTTCTGACTTTTAATTCTAATTTATGGACATCAGTCATAATTTCAATACTATGTAATTCTTATCCCTGCACTTAGTGTATTTTAACCATTTAAATAGTCAGTTCCTTTTAGCCATTTAATTCCTTTCCCACCATCAGACATACAATGGATGTTCAATCAAAAGACTGAGGCCTTATCTTTTTACCACTCTACATAAACACTGTAATTTTGAGTAATTCATACAACTTTGTAATACTCCAGATTTTTTTTCCTTTTGAGCTATGTAGGAAATCAGCATACATATAATATATATAGACACATACACACTGACTTCTCAATTGACCTAGTCTGTATAAAGTGCTTTGAGATTTTTGGCTGGATGGTGCCACAGAAATGCAGGTTGTTACCCTCTTGTTTGCTTTTAAGCCCTGAAGTATCAATTGGAAAATGAATTTAAGTGAAACCTACAGAAAAGTCTTTGACATACTTATGCTTTAGCAGCAAGAAAAATGCATCCAAATATACTCACCACTGTAATATTTCATATACACTTTCATGTAACAAGGCAGTATTACGTTTCGGTACGCCACTTTTAAAACCAGACTTTCCTTCCCAGAGTGAATGGCGTTGCAACGACTGCCATCCAGTGGTGAACCAAGGCCTTAACAGATGATAGAAACTGCAGACACGTAAAATTAAAAGGTGTCAAGGCTGAAAAAGATTAAGAGTGGTAGCTAATAACGATGCTGGAACTACTAATGGTAGTCTAATTTCTTTAGTCAGCCTCAGATATTATTTATAACGTTTAAGTAAAAGACATTTATTTTCCAAATGTAGCTGCACAAAGGCAATACTTTGTACTGAACATCCAAAGTAGGTAAAATGAGGCTTGTTCAGTCGCAGTCTAGTGACCAAGCTCTGGTTAAACACAACTCTAAGACACACACAAAATATTACAGCCCTGATTGCCCTCTTTGCACCGGCCTGTCTCTAGTGATTTCAGTGAAGTATAGCCTGGGTTTATCCAGGTTTTAGATGAGACAATAAAATATTTAAGGTCACTATGTGTTTCTACTGCCTTTTATAACACCAGAGGCAAAAAACTTCCTCATACATCTAAAATTATTCCTGCTTAGGCTATGAAACTAAATGGTGATTTAAATTTCGTTTGTTAATAATTGTGTTAAGTAGCAGTGGTTTCAAGCACTGTGTGCCTTGTGTACCTTTAAAAAAGGTCTGATGGAACATTCCATTTCCCTGGGTTTATGAGCCTTCATATTTATTGCCTTGTCTACTGTGTATATGAATCTTGGTATTTGTGACAGATTTTTCTTAGTTTGTTCCATTGTGTACAGACCATATGTTGTCTATGCTCATAAAACACTCAGTAATTGTATGTGCAGGAAAAAAAAATAAAGAGTTACTTACTAAGAAACTTAAGAACTTTCAGGTTATCCCTGCAGTGGTGTTTTTAAATCCAGCCCCAGGAAACAATTGCCTCCTCTTCTTAAGAGTTGTGATGAAACTTTGGCAGGATTCTCAGATGTATTTGGCAGTTCACTTCTATTGATTTAAACAAAAATTATGTACCTGAATTCCATAAGGATCTTGGCTGGACTGATGTTGATGTAGATTTTGGACACAGGAGTGCCTTCGTTGGCTCCCTAGTGTAATGCTTGGGGATGCAGTAGGATTTTTATTGTTTTCAGGATGAGTCATGCAGGCAGCAGCACAACAGATGGTGCAGAGTGTAGAACAATAAAGACAAAGATACAAGACAGCTAAGAGAAAACTGGAACAGTCAAAGGAACAACCAGAGGATGAGAGAGGCTGAAAGGATGAGAGAAGCCAGGAGGCTGAGCTTTGCCACAGATAGCAGGAGCTAATGAAGTGTGGAGTCAGTGCAGGGTGAAGTAGCTCAGACAGTGGTCAGCAGGGAAAATTAAAGGACCTGTAGTTAGAGTAGAAGGAACAGAGGTAGGAAAGCCAAGAGGAGCAAGGCTGATGGATAGCCAAGTGGCTGGTGGGGCTAAGTGATGGATTTCGGTGTGATAAAAGAGGAAGTACCAGAAAAGGAGTGATAAAGAAGTGCCAGAGCTGAGGAGACTGATAAATAATACCCTTCGAAGGCAGAAATACCACAACAGTTAGAAAGAGAGCAATCAAAACCAGCAGTGGTGTCCTGAAACTCGGAAGTCTAGAATGACAGCAAAGAAACAAGGGATGGCAGCTGCTAAAAGACAATAGTATAAATCCCTCGAAAAGAGCTCAGGCTAGCAGCAGACCAGCAAAAGGAGATGAAACACAGTAGTTCAGAGGTGGTCTAACAACCAAGTGTAGCAGAGAGAGGCAGACATGCTTGGGTAAAACACAGAAGAAGTTAAATTCCATGGGTCAGTGAGGAACTGTGGTTCCTGAAAGGAGGGATCCGAGAAGCCTGTGTAATTGAAAAGTCTATTAGTGCCTTACTGCTGCTCCAGCTCAGAGAAGGCAGAAACAGCGAGGAAGCTCCATCAGCAAAATACTTCCTAGAAATATCACAGGCTCCCTCCACCCACTCATCGTCCTGTTCTGATACAACAGCTACACTGACAGCTGCCTAATTGTAACACATTTTGGGCGAAAGACTAACATGGAAATTAGGAAAGGAAAAGGCCTTAAACAGTCATCCATACATTTCTATTTTCCTTACACCAACAGCTAATTAATTTTCTGTTCTGGCAGTAGGCAGTAAACGGAGTTACTTTCTGCTGCCATGTCTAGGTCATATAACTATTTGATTTTTTCAGACTGAACTGAGGCCAGCAGGATTCTGTCCTACAACTGCACCACAGGGATATTTTTAAAGGACAGATTTAGTTATTTACAAAGACCTTTCCAGAACTGTTTTTAAAGACAGAAAGCATCGGTGTTTGGAAGGTCAAAAGTTTTGTTCTCATCCATGGAATAATAAAGATGGGCAGCTGCTGGAAGACACCTCAAGAAGCCAATCACTCACCCCAAAACAAGGCCAGATGTATCTGCAGATTTTAACAGGCATTTGCCTAGTCTGTTCTTAGAGCTGTGCACAGCAGAAATTCCATCACCACCATAGACCAGCTAGTCCAGAAGTCAACTATTTTACCCTAAAAAATATTTTTCTAGCATTATCCAAACTTCCTTGCTGCTATTTAAACTCTATCTACTACTGATGCAGAAACATTACTCCTTACCTTTTCACGCTTACTTTCATGCCTCATATATGTTGTAGTTAAAAGTTTTGCTAATATCTCAGTGTGATGATGTATTGCTGCACAAAAGGCAAACACTTCTCTTCAGCTTGCCGTGCAGCAGAACCCAAGGACTTACTCTGGGAAATTACTCCCGCATTTTGTCAGTTATTTTGCCTGAGTACCGTTGGTATTTTGCACTTGTTCCTAGAAAGAATAAACCAGCCTACTTTTTTTTGGGCACTCTTTTTGATTTGTTAAGATCACTATGCATCCTAATTCTGCCCTCCCAGCAGCCTCTGAGTTTTATGATTTCTGCTAATTTAGTAAGTACTCCCTACTCGATCCAGGTCACTGGGTGTTGAACAAAACTAGCCACAGGACAGACCTCAAAAATAATATATCTTTCCACTTTGATAAAAGGATGTCAGCTAATCAGGAGACACTCTCTGATAATGGTTTTCAAAGTATTTTGGCATCGAACTTATAGTTGTTTCGGCTAAGCCAAGTTTCCATAACATGCAAGACAGTATCAAAAGCTACAGCCTAAACATCTGCTTTTCTTCTATCCACAGCGCCCATTACCCTTATGTATGGCTTTTTCTTCAGGTGACTTATTCTTTAAAAATCCACGTTGGCTACTCATCTTTTGCCATTTTCTTCCAGGTGCTTAAAATGCTTCTCCTGCCCCCCTCCAACTTCTTCTTCAGATGGAAGTTAACCTTATTTTTTTATTATTCCCCACCCCTCACACTCTCCATCCACATTTAAAGACAGACAAGGTACTGGAAGGCTGAATATAGTGAACATATTACCTACCATCCAGGAGCTGTCAGGAATAGCTAAAAGTTCTGAAATTGCTTTAGCCTGTCTACTAAGTAACATAGAAAAAGTGTAACTTTCACTACTCTAGAATAACACAACCAGTCTAAGTCCTTTAAAAATTTTTCTTTCCCTGTTTCCAGCTAAGAGCGTATAATTACCACCAACAACAAAGGGATACCAGTCCCCACCTCAACATTGATCTTTGTAGTGAAAACTGAGACAAAAAAAGGAACAAAATTACAAATGTCAGTCTTTCGCACGCATAAAGCAGCAGATGATACCATATTGATCTGATTTACTCACAGCTAAATACTATTTCTTGAAGCCTGCAGGTAGAACACTTTAAGAGCTTTGACAGTTATAGAACCCATATGGGATAGTTATGTGATGAAGTAAAACTCCATCTTTTACCCAAAGAACATTAGTAACTAAACTTGCATCACTAAACAGGAGCTTGGCAAGTTTCCTTAGAGATTCAAGATACTAGATATCAGAATGCAGCGCCTCGCATCTGTATCACCAATTAAAACATGGTGCAAGTCAGACATGCTTGACTCCCATTATAGTGCCACAGCTGTTGCTTTAAAATGAGCAGTCTCAGTCCAGTTCTTAGCTGACAGGTATCCATGTCAAACAAAAAGGACACCAGCATAATTAGTTCTTACCAAAGAAACCAAATCACCTAGAAACTCTCATATGCCTAGTAGCTGCTTCCCATGAAACAGTACCCTTTAAGAAAAGTTCAATGCATTAGTTGTATTTTTTGCTGTTACTGAAATCCAGATTTCTCCAATCATCAGTATAGCTGAAAGGCCTCAATGCGACTGCGGAGCGTTACAAAATGTTCTCCTTCTGAGATTCTTACAATTGTTCCAATTCCTTTCTTCTAATGGTTTCAACCCTCTTTAACCATGTTCTGGAAGAAAAATATTCTAAAGTAACTGCAAAGTTGAGAAGCGGCACTTAGAAATTATAAAAATAGGCCAGAGCTATTGCTGCAACCCTTTTTGTGAGGAAAACTGTAACGCCAAAGGAAAAATACAATCATCACATTCACAAACGTGCAATACCAATTACATTGTCACAGACATTGCTATGCTGTAGGAAAACAGTTTCCATCGTATGCTGCATTTCCACGCATGTCCAGAAAATAAATGAGAATTGCTGTCTTCCCCATACCCATGTTGGCTGCCTGTATTGGGAGCAGCAGAAGAAATTTAGGATTGTCTCAAGCTTCTAAGGATGTAACTCTTAAGAAGTCTAATATCCAGTGCTTCCTAATTCATATATTAAGAACATATATTTCTGCATATAAAATACACAACTGGAACTGGAAATAGGCAGGTTATAGTAACCATATCAAGAGGTATTTTGTGAACAAGTATCCGACTTAGCAAGTAATTAACTGAAGCACTTGCAGCCTCGTAAGCAAAATTCCATTAAGCACAATATATTTAGAATTAGAATGCTGTAAATTAGTAAGAAAGTCTAATGGTGGTGCTTAAAAATATTATGCATCAGTCTAAGAAATGTGTCAGTTTTATTTCAAGCATCAGTGTGGACTACTTCATACCAGTAAATAAACTTTACTGTAAAGAATATTACAGGTTTTAGTTAAGAATTACACATCTTTAAAAAGTTGGTATTTGGACTTACAAAAAATGCCACGCTTATCTTTACCAGCAAGAGAATTTGTCAGTATCTCCTCAAAATGGCTGAAATCTCCTCCTCCCTCCAAAAACTGCTTCAGTGGCACAGATCTTCCAATCATGTCTCAATTCTTGGAGAATTAAGGAGGGGGGTCAGCAGAACTGCTACCTTGGATTTGTGGAGGGCAGACTTTGGCCTGTTTAGGCTTCCACAGTCCCTTGGGAGGCAGTCCTGAAGGGCAAAGGAGTCCAGATAGGCTGGATGTTCTTCAAGAAAGAAATCTTCAAGGTGCAGGAGCAGGCCGTCCCCATGTGCCAAAAGACGAGCTGGCAGGGAAGAAGACTGGCCTGGCGGAAAAGAGAGCTTTGGCTGGAGCTCAGGCAAAAAAGAGAGTTTATGACCTTTGGAAGAAGGGGCAGGCAACTCAGGAGGACTACCAAGATGTCATGAGGTTGTGCAGGAAGAAAATTAGAGGGGCCAAAGCCCAACTAGAACTTAATCTGGCTACTGCCATAAAAGAAAAAAAAAAATGTAATAATGTTTCTGTAAATACATTAGCAACAAAAGGAGGGCTAAGGAGAATCTCCACTCTTTATTTGATGTGACAAAGGATGAGGAAAAGGCTCAGTCTTTAATAGTAAGACCTGGGTAAGTAAGTTCTCTGGCTACCCAGCCCCCCGAGCTGGAAGACAGGGACAGGGAGCGGAACGAAGCCCCCATAATCCAAGGGAAAATGGTTAGTGACCTGCTACACTGCTTAGACACACAAAGTCTGTGGGGCCAGATGGGATCCACCCAAGGGTACTGAGGGAGCTGGTGGAAGTGCTCACCAAGCCACTTTCCATCATTTATCAGCAGTCCTGGCTAACCGGGGAGGTCCCACTTGGCTGGAAGTTAGCAATGAGGGCCGGAAGGAGGATCCAGGGAACTACGGGCCTGTCAGTCTGACCTGGGTGCTGGGGAAGGTTATGGAGCAGATCATCCTGAGTGCCATCACGTGGTACAGCATGGGACAACCAGGTGACCAAGCCCAGTCAGCATAGGTTTATGAAAGGCAGGTCCTGCTTGACTAACCAGATCTCCTTCTGTGACAAGGCGACCCACTCAGTGGATGAGGAAAAGGCTGTGGATGTTGTCTACCTGGACTTCAGTAAAGCCTTTGACACCATTTCCCACAGCATTCTCCTGGAGAAACTGGCTGCTCATGGCATGGATGGGTGTACTCTTTGCTGGGTAAAAACCTGGCTCAATGGCCAGGTCCAAAAAGTTGTGGTGAATGGAGTTGAATCTAGTTGGTGGCCAGTTACAAGTGGTGTTCCCCATGGCTCAGTAATGGAGCCAGTTCTGTTTAATATCTTTATCAATTATCTGGACNGAGCAGGGAAGGGATCGTCCCCCTGTACTCGGCACTGGTGAGGCTGCACCTCAAATACTGTGTTCAGTTTTTGGCCTCCTACTACATGAAAGACATGGAGGTGCTGGAGCAAAGCTGGTGAAGGGTCTAGAGCACAAGTCTTATGAGGAGCAGCTGCGGTAACTGGGGTTGTTTAGTCTGGACAAAAGGAGGCTGAGGGGAGACCTTATCGCTCTCTACAACTACCTGAAAGGAGGTTGTAGTGAGGTGGGTGCTGGTCTCTTCTCCCAAGTGACAAGCAATAGGACAAGAGGGAATGACCTCAAGTTGTGCCAGGGGAGGTTTAGTTGGATATTAGGAAAAATTTCTTCACCAAAAGGGTTATCAAGCACTGCAAGAGGCTGCCCATGAAGCGGTTGAGTCACCATCCTGGAGGTATTTAAAAGAAGTGTAGATGTGACACTTAGGCACATGGTTTAGGGGTGGACTCGGCTGTGTTAGGTTTATGGTTGGACTTGATGACCTTAATGATCTTTTCCAACATAAATGATTCTGTGTTACTGCTCCACAATTTACAGAAGTCTGGGAAAAGTATTGGGGGAAAAAAGGGAAACCAGAATGTCTGGTCTTTTTTATCTGGAGGTATTTTTCAGCTTAACTCAGTTAAGTATAAGATCACTTGGATTGTTAAGGGTTCATATATGTATATGCTAACTTCCAAGAGCTACACAGGTTACATATCTCTTCCTGACTACATTGACTAGGCATCATCACTCAGAGATTATACTGAAGCCCACAGAGGAGCCACAGATTCAGTGTTTTCTCCAGCAAGAGAGCCAGAAAATCAAGATGTCTACACTTCAGACTGACTCTTTTTGTTGCATTTGGAAGTAGGCCAAACTTCTGGTTTTAATCATGGAAAGATGTGTTCCTGTAAGCTCTGCTTTACCTTTATCACAGTGTTTCAATTTTGTTTTTAATTTCCCACCACACAATCTACTTCAGTTCACCCTAGAAGATATGAGCACCAAACACAGACTGATACTGTCACTAGTTACAGGAAGCTTTCTTTCAGTCATTCCAGTGCTCCTATTACTATGCTAAACCCCTACACTAAAGGCCACCTGCTGTTAGCTATAAGGAACAGCAGACATTTACAGAAAGTACCAGCCTTTCTTTAACTGCAAATGGCATTCCTATAGCGCATAGCAATACCTCTTCTTTACAGTTTATTTGACACTACTCAGTAGAAATTTTTCCTTCGGTGACCAAGAAGCCTCCAACCCACATCCAAAATGAACCAATCGTCAGTTGTGCATTCTGACATCTTCCTGCCTATCCCACTCCTAATTTCTGGGTGGTCTGTCTTCTGCTCCACATTCATTTTCCTGTTCAATCTGTGCCTCATGCTTTGGCAGAGGATCATACCAGACCTAGTTTGTAGCCTGTGACCAAAGAAACATAAGGGATCATTCAACCTTGTTTGTTGCAGAGTCATCATCTTAGTTCCACTCTCCTAAAACTATCTTCCACCTTGCAATTTTAAGTCCGCTTTATTTGTTCCAAGTTATGTCACCTAACATGCAACTGTAATCAAATGCATTTCATAGACCACAGACAGCATTCAACTATGCCATTAAAAGCACTTTTAAGAGCACACTCATTTAGAATCAGCTGCAAACTTGAAGGCTGAAGCTGAACTGCAGTGGGACAAGTACCAAGCCAGAAGAATCTTGATTATATTCAGTGACGTGACTTTCTGGTTTGACTTCCCTCTCATTTGTATTAAAAGTTGACTTATGTATCCAGTTATTTACTTAACATAATACCAATACTCCCCCTTGAAGGTAAGCATATGTCTCACCAAAACCAGAGTGATCAAAAGATAACTGCTTTGAAAAGACTGGAAACTTTGCAGTTATGAGCCTCATAAAACAGCTTAAGCTACCTTAAATCTTAATAACATGTAAGATGAGCAAATACAGAAGTCACATTATATGTAAAAATGAGGGAGTGGAAGTGACATATGCCGAGGGCTGATGATTAACAGCTAGCTCAGAAATTTGGTTAAGTATGTGAACAGTAATACTTACTTCACAATTATGGGAATAAACAGCATTTCTCACTGACAATTATTATACAGATGAAAATAGTGCTTCAAACACATATGGCTTTCAAAAAAGACATTTATGGAGATTTAGAGGGATCCTTCCCCCAGAATGCAATACATTACTTCAATGAAACGTGATAGTAACATCCAATCTTATTTTAAAATGAAGACAAAGTAAGTTGGAGTCTCACCTCTCACACAAAAAAGCAGCAGCTTCAGGCTACTGATAACAGTATGTCATTTGGATACAGTACAAGGTCATGGAAAATATGAGGTTTCTTGTCC
>VYZV01019366.1:135829-148627 GCA_013401275.1 Pandion haliaetus
AATAGCAAAAAACAAAGCTGAAATAATGTGGTCATGGTATGGTATGGCATCTCAAGCCTGGATGTAGAACAGGCCATGCACACAAGAAAGCTTCAGAAACTGCGTAGAGTTCAAATAATTTTGTAGAAAATAAGTTTTATTTGGCTCCTTTTGTACACTTTTTCAAAAAGAAATGCACATTCATACAGTTTGCCTTTCCCAGTGCATGTCTGGATTTGCTCACATAGAGCCATATAATATCAAGGCAAAAGGTGCCTTTGAAATCATTTCAGACACATTGTATTTTGACTGTAAAGCATCCAAAGTTACTAATTTTCTAATTATAACTTGGGAAGAGACGTTTCAGGTGTTTCTTCTCTGATTCACACATGTAATTGTCCCACACAGGAAAGAGGGGACAGACCTGCAACAAAGAACTATCAAGCCAATGGCTAATACTGATTTCAGGTAGAGCTAAAGATAAGTTCTCTATTTCATACTGAGTTGGGATATAAAAAGAAAAACCCAGCTAGGTAACTTGGTCTTTTCAAAAGCTCTAAAACAGAATAACACATCGCTTCAAAACTACAAATCAGCCATTGGTAACGAGAGTTTGTTTGCAGAGAAAGCACTCTTTCCCTAGTTGTTTGTCATAGCCAGGTCTCTTTCCTGTTGATGGTGACTATGGAATTTGTTTCTTGCTGCTTCTTCTTAAACACTTCATGAAGAGGAAGGAGTAAATTCAGCTCGGGCTTTCATACATCACAAGAGGTACTAACCCATCAAGTAGCCCCTACAGAAAAAATTTAAGTTAGAAAAAAAGTTAGCAAACACAGGCAGCCCTCCTCAAAAATCAAGAGAGATACGGTCTTAAAACAAAAACTTCAGACTGCCAAAAACTCTGCTGGTCAAGGCTATTTAAAACAACAAATCCTGTCCAAGGTACAAACTGGCCAGCTTAACTATGTGCTCCTTCCTCAGCTGATTTCCTTCAATGAACACTGAAAATGGATTAGTCCATTCTCAGTCTAGCTTTGGTAATTGTTTGGAATTTTTGAAGGCCAGGTTACACCCTATGAAAGGTTCTTTATTTGTACCCTTTACACAAACTACCAGTGTTAAGATGTTCAGTATAACCCAACATTTTCTGGCACTCAACACAACTCTGGTCTCCTTCTCTTCCATTTCTCTGAAGCCCTATTTCTTTAACGAGTTTAAGAAAAAGAACTGTTAAGACACATGTGTACTCAATGAAACAAGAAAATACATAGCATCGATGAAGCAAGGAAATATAGAGCAGGTCCCCATCCAGTTACCTGCTGCCAAGGAGCCCATCACTTCTGTGTTATGAAACAAATTTTTTAACTACGCTGCAGAGGTTAAAAAAATATATATTTAAGAAAGAAGGAATTACTGTCATTGTTAAGTCAACACCTCAGGGAGCTACTCCAAGAATTAACTACCAGTACCTCCAAACACCAGGTTCCAGCTATTCTAAACGAAATAGATGGACTGAGAAATAAAGAGGGGGTTGGAATTGAAAATCCTGCATTTGGCTTTTGCATAGCCCGGAAGCTCCAGACCTTTCCTACTTTTTGATATGTGAATACAGACGTATTAAAATGTCACATAGATTGTACGCTTCAATGTTACGTTCAGTTTTCCAGCAACAAAAAAACCCTGAGACATCACCTTTACTTTGGGACTGCTTCGGATGTTTCTGAACACTCGTTACTGCTGCCATCAGTTCTTCTAGTTATGATCTCTCATGTACACTGTCACTGTAAAGAACTCATTTGCCTTTTTTTCAAGTTCTTTGACACTTGCTTTTTCCTCAAAGCCCTACCTTGTAATTACTTTTATCCGACCAGTACATACTCTGTCTACCTTAAAATTCATTCTAAGCCAGACTCACTAATCGTATCTTCTGACATACCAGGAACTGTCACCTTTTTTTAACTACAGCACAATCTTACAGTAGCTGGCCCCAAAAGCATCCCACCTCATTCGAGGTAGTTTGTTCCAAAAAAAGCATTGAAAAAAAGCAACTTACAGCCAACCTGCAGATCTTGAGCATATCTCACTGTATTTTCTGTTACTCTTCAATTTAACATAGGCACACGAGCCACAAAAGAGAAGAAAAGCTGAAAGAGTATTAAATCACTTACGGCAATTTCATCCTCATGAAAACTCTGGCCATGAAGAAGCTCAAAAGCACGCTGACAAATCCAATAAAGAGCAAAAGAAACCTATTCAGCTTGGGGATATTTGGTGCATTGGATCGATCCAGAATTATGAATCCTAAGCCACCCATTGTGAAGAGGAAGCTGGATGCAAGCCCTTCCATAATATATTGCCCATTTACTCTGAAGGGAAAAAAAAAAAAAGAAAAAAAAAAAGAGGGAAAGGAAGAAGAGAAGAGTCAGAAAAAGATTAGTTTTAAAGAAACTATTAATATTTCAAACACCATGTACTCAGCCTGCTTTAGCTGTACAAATACAACAGGATGATTAATTCTGATGGCTGACTTTCTGAGAAAAAGTAGGTATGGAAACTGACGTTATGCAATTACATCAAGGCTTTAATATGCAATTTATCTCTGGGACTGATAGTCTGCAAGGTGACCAGTCAAGCATACTAGTGGTTTTATACATAACACTGTATACTAATGGCTACCATGCAAGCTCATCAGTTTTCAGAAATATCTGGTCCAAAGTAGCACCTGGTGTCACAGATAACTCAAGGCATGGAACCATGAGCCCTGGGCCACTGAGCTTTCCAAGCCTTATTTCCATCCCGACCTTTAGGCAGCAGTGCCTGAATCCTCATCTCGGTACTAATCCCACTCAAAGCACTATGTCAGCGCACGAAACACTTCTGCTGGTTCCAGCACGCAGCAAAACGGTTCTTGCCTGCAGTATGTTTTGCTACCACCTTGCTGCGCCCGCACACATCGATTGTGGGGACGCAGCCTGAAAGCGCCCCGGCTCTCTGTCAGTCCCCACAGCTGGACTTCCTTCTTACAAAGCTCAGATGGAGAGAGGGGAAGCCGAGATGCAGGAAGAATACTGCACCTGGATCACGAGTCTCCTGCTTCCCACAGTCACTGAACCTTTTTCTTAGCCTTGTAATTAGCAATACTAGCAGCCTCATAAAATTGGCATGGATGAAACTACTGTGAATGCTAATACAGAAATTAAGATTATCATTATTGTCTCATATCCTGAAAACAAACAATTTCATCTTCTTTCATGTTGCTTTCACTGATTTCTACTAAAGTGCTATCAACTCCCAGCAGTAGCCCGATTCATCTGCATCGCAACAATCCAAGCCACTCTGACATATAATACCCCTCGTCCGAGTCAAAATCTGTACATGAGGCATGTCACAGACCTTACAGATTCAAAGAACTTTTTGGGGATTTAACAAAAACCATTACTTGTTTCGATACGCATAAAAAACACGGTTACAAATGTAGATTTCACCCTCTTCAGTCCAATTTGTTACTAAGCGGTCTCTAGCTTATTTTCAATAACAAAAGCAAAAAACTCAAAGATGACACTGTTGTTACACATTTGTAACTATGCTCCCCACCCTCACACATAAGAGTCCCAATTATGTTAAGAGTTTAAAAGGCCAGAACCAGAAGTTTCACAAACATTATGTATGTTGCTATGAAGTATGATCAAATGCGTCCGCATCCGCTATAAAACTCAACTTTAATACCACGGATTTGGAAGAAAGAGAAGTACTGCCAGCTCAAATCTTTTTTCTTACCAGAGTTTTCATTTTTAAAAGTTTCAGAAGAACTGAGTTTTTCCACTTCCCTTGATTTCAGTGGTGCTTTTTAAATTTTTTTTTAAAATATCCGCAAACCAAAGACTGATACAGAACAGATCCTGCCTTGCACAGAGCGCTCCAAAAAGAAGGAGGCGTGCAGCTCTGTAAGCCGGGTTTATTCACTTGTGCTTAGGCATTTGCAGCACCTCACCCGCGGGGGCAGAGCCCCGCTCCTGCCCTCCTACCTGTACGCCAAGAAGGCCACCGGCCTCTGATGCCCGTGCTCGTCCGTCATCGACCCCACGCTGGGAGGTTCCACGATCACGTCGTAGATAATCCCTGCGGGAAGAAAAGCAAGCACGGCCTTTGGCGCACAGCGGCGAACAGCGAGCGCTGCCCCGACGCCGCACGGACGCTCCGAGTCGACCGAGGTCCCTGTTCCACGACCCGTTTGGAGCTGGGCAAGGGCTCGGCGGCAGCGGCTCTGCCACCCGGGGCAGGGTCGAGCAGCCCGCCCCGCCGAGGAGGAGCTGATCCGTAAGCGGGGTGTCCCGCTCACACCGCCCGCCCCACCGGCCCCGGCCTCACCTCCGGTGATGAGGAAGTAGGACACCACCACCAGCGCGTAAACGGTCATGGCCGAGGGCATGTGCACCCAGCTCGGACGCTTCAGTTTGATGTTGGGGCACTCGAGCACGGCGAAGGGCAGGCGGTACAGCGTCTCCATGGCGGCGGCGGCGGCGGCACCGCTGCTCCCTGCCCGGCTCGCCCCGCCGCGGCCGACCCCCGCGCCCGGACACGAAGGCGGAAACGGAAATTGGCCGCTGCGTCCTGACAGGGGTAGAAAATAAAAAAAAAAAGCCGATCTAAACGAACGACACAAAAGCTAGGCCCAGGCGGGAGCGACAGACGTAAAGAGGAGACCTTTTCCCTGCGCAAAACCATCTGGAAACGCAGGCCGCTCGCCGCCGGAGGCGCTCGCTCACTCTCTTACTCCCCTGCCAGGACCCAGCAGCCCTGACGTGTCGGTGCTGGGTAACGGCGAGGAGCTTGGGGCGGGGCCGGGGCNGTACACAAGCGCTCGCCACCCGCCGCGCTTACGGAAGGCTTCCTACGGGGCAGCTGCAACACCGGCCCCGCCGCCGCCGAGGGGGCGGGAGCGCTGCGGCAGTTTCCTGGCGGGGGGAAATGAAAACCCGGGCCCGGGGCTCGGGGGTTGGACAGCCGGGCTGGGGAGCCACAGGCCCGAGGAAAAAAAAGGAGGAGATCCGGAGCGAGTCGGCCTCACCCGGGCCCCCGTGTTTGCAGGGGTGCGGGGCCGGGATGCCCGCCCCGGGCGGCAGCCGGAGGAGAGCCCGACAGCGGCGCCGGGAGAGCGGGGCGGGAAAGGCGCGTCGAGGCCGCAGGTGCCGAGAGCAAGCGGGAGCAGCCGCGGGTGTATGCAGAGCGCCTCACACCATCCTGCAAGGGTGCCACCACCTCCCCGGGCCGGCAGCAGGGCCCACCTGCCCCTGTCCTCAGCTCGGGACGGGGAGAAGCACCCAGGCACCGCTCCCCGGAGAAGAATTTCCCCATTTTGGGTGGAAACTTGACTAGTTCCGCTTGCCTCATGAACGGGCCCTTCTCCGAGCAGTTCTGTCTTCCCTGTACCCTTGAGGTGAGGTCAAGTCTCCTGACAGCACGGGAAGCGTTCCTTTCAGAAGAGCCACCCGACAGCCAGGGACTGAACCGGAGCGCCCGCTGAAAAGAAGTAACAGGTCCATAAAAAAGCCCCAGACCCCAGACACCCGTGACTGATGTAATTTAACACTGGAGAGAGGCAGCAAAAAGCATCTCCGTACCAACCCCTCACTCCAGGCTACGCGAGCGTGTTTAAAACCACGCGCTCCAGGTGAACCTGTCCTGCCTCGCCATCCAGCCTACCACCCACCGCACAGAGGGCACCGGCAGCCCTGAGGGGTGTCGTGCCCCAAACCACT
Organism: Pandion haliaetus; assembly: GCA_013401275.1. Taxonomy (NCBI): domain Eukaryota; kingdom Metazoa; phylum Chordata; class Aves; order Accipitriformes; family Pandionidae; genus Pandion; species Pandion haliaetus. The sequence continues at coordinate 141,568 of VYZV01019366.1, forward strand.
GCCCCCGTACCCCATACGCTGCAGCCGCCTGCTCGGGGAAAAATGGTTCAGAAAAAAAAAAAATTAAGTGCCTTTTACCACTTCACTGACACTTTGCCTAATGACTGCTTTTATTTCTGCCTACGGTGGTGATACCACTTCTCCTAACTTGTTACTCAGTTGCCTGTCAGTGCAATCACGCCACTTATAATTAACCATTTTCAGTCTTAGCCCTCCTGCTTGGAAAAATCTCCCTCTCTGCGTGATTTGCCCGTCAACAGATGTTTTTGACGCTTCCCCCAATTATTCCAAAAGCATTCTCCCTCCATCTTGCCTCCTTTCCAAAAGCCCCAAGGAAAACTCTAAACTCACAGCTTTTGAGGTAAAACAAGAGCACTTTGGGGGCAGGTTAGACACACCTGCCCTACTTGCCGCTTCTGCTTTAAAACCATTTTCCCAGCATGCCAAAGTAATGAAGCTTGTACTAGCACAGTTAAGGCAACAACTAATAAAATTTCAACCTGGTAAATTATAGTAACAGCACCTAGAAATGTCAGGGTACTAACATTAGTCTTAAAACCTCCTTTAATTAGCTACAGCCTTTGGAACAAGTTTTAGCATAACCCGAGCTGAGGAGAAAGAAACACCTCATTCTTAAAGCTACATGAGTTAGCTGCAACGTTTAACCATTTGGAGAATATCAACAGAATTATTTTAATGAGTTGGGACACTGTGAAGAAGTTCTTGAGGAGGTACAGCTCCTCCCACCGCGCATGGTGTTAAGTCACTTATCCTGGACCACAGCCATCTCCTGTCGTCAGGCCCAGGAGGCCCCAACAGCACCACTGTCAGTTTGCAGGCACTTGACCCAAAGCACCAGCTGGCTGCCACCAAAAGGGCAGGCCCTTCCATCAGCTCGGTCTTCTGTGATCTGTTCCTTGGCTGACTGTACAGCCTGCCAAGCTTCAGAGCTAGGCACGGTGTGAACAGACAGCGTAGAGGCAGGAGGAGGAATCTGCATACATCGCAGCCACAGCCTGAGCAGACTCCACAAGTGATCTTGGAAACCTCTTCAAATGCCATCCTCACTGCTCCCAGTAAATCTGCGTGCTCAGTAATTATTTCTCCTCCTTCCTTACTGCCGTGGCGGAGCTTGCTACTTTTTGAAAAAAGAGGTATCGGTAAAAATAGATACCCACTTCTTGTCTGATACTAAGAGTAGTTCCAAAATTCAGAGCTGGGGGTGAGGAATACCACTGTACCCACAGGTAATGCAAAAATTATCCCGAGTGTTTCAAAACACTCCTGGATAGCGTTAGAGGCACATTTACAGTTCTGTCTACAAAACAGATTGAAGCAAAGCAGCAAAACGAGCTGTCGCGAAAATGAGTGGTTTGGACCGCTTAAAGAATCACCGTCAAGGGTGTTAGCAAAAAATGATCTAATAGGAATTTATAAAAGCGCGACTTCACAAAGTGTGACGGCAGGGTTCTCTCTTAATACATGGATGAAAAGTACAAAGGAAAATCAAGTTAAATTGATTTTTTGTGCTGTTTGCACAGAGATCGGAGATGTAAAAAGGAGGGAGACCCTCCCATTGAGTCACGAGGTTCCAAGAAGACCCTCTTGCTTTCTAAACTCCTGATGGAGCTGAGGTGTGGCTGGATCCACTCCTAGTCCCAGACTTGGTCAACGGTTTATGTCTGAAGGGATCATGTGTGTAGCAGAACAGTGACTTACAGATTCGAAAGGGCAGTATTTATATGATACTTGCTATTGGATACCTGGGTCAATTCACACACACATGCACACAGACTCTTAAGATACATATAAAAAACCAAAGGTATACCTGTTAAAAATTCCCCTTGAGTTCAGCGAAATATTCACGTCAAATGTCTCGGCATTTTCTCCACAGGCGAAGGGCTAAGCCTCAGAGCGAAGGTTATCAGCCCAGGTCCCGTCAGCTTTTGGCAACAGTCCTCCGATTTTCACAAAGTGGAGAGTTTGCGAGCTCCGAGAGGCATCCCCCTCAGAGAGGGATGCTGGTCGCAGCCGCTGCAGTCCAGGAGAGCTCAAAGGGCCTCACGTAGAACCGCTGTTCATAGGTTCACGAGTTGATTGGCTTTAGTCATCAGCAAATTACTGGAATTCCAGTAACACCGTTTCACAGGAGCTACAATTCAGATAAGGGATGCTCCGAGGCTCTCAGGGGATGACTAGTTATTCCTGCTCCTGTTCCCCACCTCCACCAAGCAACAGGAGTCCTTGGTATGGTCAGTGCTACTCCCCACCTCAGCCATGCAAGAGTTCCTGGTACTGTCAAGGGACACTTAACTGCCCAACTCTTTACACAAATGCTAAGGCCTACCCGGAATTCCTGAGATCATACAGCAGCCCGGGGTGTGTTGGGGGGGGGGGGGGGGGGAAACGCACCACCACACAAGCCCATTTCCGCTTTTTACATTACCTTTACATCCTCGGCGATAAACCAACAGAACTTTGGTTCAAGTTTCAATACAAGAGGCCTAAATTACTAATTTAAAACCTATTCTGGAAGCCATTAAAGGTCTGTCCTAGCTGGAGCCTGAAGCTCTGCTTCTATCATACCTCCAGCTGCTGACCCAGGAAGCCCCTAACAAACAGAATACAACAGCTGCCGCTTTCTTCCAGGAGACGCAGATGTAACAGTATGCAACCACCTGGTGGATACAGCACTGGCTTTGAGAAGTCAGACTATTCCACCCCCTGCCTCACATTCGAGCAACAGTAACTATAGCACCTACTACTGAAAAAAAAACCCACCTGAGCCTATTCTAGCTCTCCTCTTCTTCAACTGACAATTTCTCTTCCAGTGTTTAGTCTTAAGTCTTCTTTTATTTGCTTTGCTTTTTCAGATTCCTAACTTTAGCCTGAGCCAAGTCCTCTGATGACTTCATACACAGCTGTTGCCATGATCAAAACCTGCATTGCTCAAAGTTGCTCCAATCCCTCTACAGGATTGTGAGACAGAGCCAGGAGTCCTGTTTAACCAGACCTCCTTCCACCTGCTTGATTTCCCTGTCTGCAGGCAGCGCAGAACACTGCAACCTGACTTACGGGGTTTGTTGCACCAAAACCCAATTCTGCATTATACAAGCTGTGAGAAGCAGCTCCTACCAGCTTTGACTAGCACATGGAATGACAGAACGCAACAAAAGTGGAGCTTTCATTTATTGGGCTGAAACTACAAATAGATTCACTTTGACTTCTGGCTCTGTGCTTGTGCCTTCAATACCTTCACAACGATCTTCTGCTCCTCAATAAGAAAAGCTCTTTTGATTCTGGAAAGGAAAAACAACAACTTTAGGACACGTATCTACTTAGGTGAAAACACAAAAATAAGACAAAGTTACAGTTAAGTTTAGCTGTCTCCAACATTCATTGCACGTGTTCGTTTCACAACTACGTAAAAAGGGAAACCACTGATTTTCTTGTCAGCATCAAAAGACAGGGACAGTGCCACTGTACGAACGTAGTGGTTTGGGGAAGAAGGCCTAGTGTGCCTGCCAATTTAGGGTGAGGGGCTTGTAGGCAAGCAAGGCAACGCCTGATGGCTGAACATTGGAAAAATTACCACCTTCGCTAACTTCAAAGGCAAAAAGCGCAATTCCTCACTGGCAAACTAATTTACATGTTCTTAAAGTCAGAATTGGTGTGACCAGTCATGGTCAGCTCTCTTCCTCAGAACTACAGAAAACTTTTATGTGAGTCCAGTTATCAAAACAAGAACAGTTCCACCCTCAGGATTAAAGCTTCTTTGCACATAAACAGGGAAAACTCTGGCAGACCAAGTCATGCCTAAATACAATTATTTCTGGAAGACATGGAGGGCCACCATGCAGATGGACCTATGCTATAGTACTCTCACATCAGCAGCTTATTTGATGGTTTTGAGTTAAAAACACAAATATACCATACACACTCTACCTTAAAACATCAGGATGCCATTCCACATGCATTTGGTATATATAGCTACTTTTGCAGTACACAAAACCTACCAAAGATGCTTAAAGAGATGCAAGCCAAAAGCTGCCAATTGCAGGGAAGGAGGTGTCTGTGGTTTTTGGTTTAGACAAAATAAGAATAAGGCATACTTACGTATTAAAAACGAACTACCGAGTTCATAAAGTAAAAACACCCTTTGGGAAAACACTCAGAAAAAAACTGGCTTTTAACACAGAAAAGTTATGCTACGGATCTGCAGCTGTAACCACCCGTCTTCAGTGGCACCTAATGCGATTTAACTTAGAACTCACACAAGCCAAAACCAAAAAAATGTTGGCAAGATTTGCACTACACATGAAATAACTGGCATTAAACTGCTGACTCCAGAGATCTATCTGCTTTGATTACCATTCACAGAGATGACATATTCTTTATAATACACACTTTTTCCTCAAACTTGCCAACGAAGTCATAGAATCATTTGGGTTGGAAAAGACCTTTAAGATCATCGAGTCCAACCATCAACCATACCCACTAAACCATGTCCTGAAATCTACAGTTCAATTCTGTAGAATTCTACAGAAATCTACAGGATCTACAGTTGTTAACACAATAAAACTGAATTCAGTGAGGCCCAACAAAGGCCATCTTAAAGCTTCACCACATAAAGATGCTTACTCTGCAACCAATTAATATCTTTGAATCCCAAAACACCAGAAAGAAGCCAAAAGCTCATCTGATCTTACAATCGTATCTTTGCATAAGACAAAACAGGACAACAGAAGACAAAAATCTTTACTATGAGGGCTCAATATAAAAATCCAGAATGAGCAGACTGTTTAGCACCGAAGTAACAATGCAGTCAACAACCATGAAGAACAAACTCTCTACAAAGGAGCTCCACATGCAGTACCTAGCTCAAATCCAAGGGACAAGATCACACACATCACTGCAAATGTGCCCCACGCTACACCAACATCACACAAGTCTTCAAAGTTTTGGTCCACATAATGAAAACACAGCGAGATGTAAAAATCTTGTATGGAGTAACCTCGAGAATAAAGTTAGCTTTCTGTAAGCTTACCTGTCACGGACACACTTAGCACACATGGAACCCCCATAGGCTCTGCTAACATGCTTCTTCGTTTTTGACAGCCTCATAAGAACTTTAGGACGCACAGCACGAACCTACAGAAAGCAAAAATGAGAAGTGTATCATAAGACAGTGATTTTGGATAACGGCTGTATCAGGAAAATTCACTTTGGTAGTTTAAAAAAGCAGCAACACCTGAATTTGACTATTCAAGATGCAAAAAAGTGACTGTTATCCATGCCATCTTCAGCGTTCCTAAGCTGATCTTTTCACTCTACCACAGGGGTTCAGCAACAGATTCATTAAAAAATTGTTTATAAAAGATTGTTTTCCCAAGGGTAGGAACTGCTCAAAGGTTGACATTACTCAAGCATTCTCATCGCTGTTAAAGAGCAATAGCGTTTCACCAAGAAAACATTTTGGAGAAAAATATGTGAAAAACATTCGTTCCTTTTTTCTAAAACTGAAAGTAAGGAATGGCTTATGGGTTTTTTTGCAAGCCTACCTAATAGGTCCAACTTAGACTTTTAAACCTGCTACAGAATCACCTCGGTCTAGCTCTAAAAATTTCAGCCAGTTATATCTTACAAAACAAGAGGGTTCAGATATAACAGCAATGAGAACCACAAGCATTAAAAAAGGCACTTACTCTTTAAGCTTTCAAAGCTTATGTTACCAGTTAAATATTGCAACGTTTGGAGAAGAATATTTTAAAGAAAGTTGTTCCAACAAGAATTAATCGATAAACAGGCATATTATATTACTTGAAAAGGCTGTTTGTACTGAAAAAACATTGCTGTAACAAAAAATAAAAAACCTATGCCAGTACAGCTAACACTTACACCACGAAGCCTTCCTGGGCATATACCACATGCCGACTTTGGTGCCTTCCCCACTTTCTTGGTGTAAAGGTAAACAATCCTGTTCCCGGGTGTTCGGGACCTAAGTATGGCAGAAAAATACTCAGTTAATGTAACAACCTAAACTTAAACTTATCTTTCTTAAAAAATAAAACAAGTTTTCTTAGAAACTATGTCTTACTTACAGTCTGGTCTTGTTGGAAGCTGTGTTGTAGGACAACCTACGGCGGTAGGTCAGGCGCTGAACCATTTTTTACACCTAATTGAGTCAAAAACAAAGCAGTGCTAGTTGAAGGGCTCAATGGCCACATATCACAGCATCAGCTGCACTGAAGCACTGGGCCAGACTTGAATCAGCAACTGATGATTCTGTGTTAGTATTAACAAAATTAAAGCATTTCCTCATCAATGACAGCCAACAGAACTACATTAAAAAACAACAAAACACGTGACAGCGGGTAGAATGGGATCTGCAATGAAGATTCATCCAAACTAACGTGAACGCAGTACGACGCCGGGGTCTTGCCCGTATGATGTCATGCTCCTCTAAAACATTCTTTGAAGCTTTAGCATCTGTGTATTTTCTCATCAACGTAAGCGTCGCTGGCAAGGCTGAAAACTGCCGAGCTGAAGCAAACGCTGCCGTCCCCTATCCCATCTGACAGCAACCTGTGTCGGTCACACCCGAAGCCCAGACCGGGGCCTCCTCCAGGCCCAGCACAAGGCGACGAGGGCAGCGACACCCGCAGTACCCCGCTTCCGCGGATGCGCAAGGGAGAAAGGCCCCAGCGAGGCGCCGGCAGCCTTCGGAGCCCCTCAGGGCAACCCCCCGCCGCCGAGGCTGGCACTCCTCGGGCGCTGGGCCGGGGGGAGACGGGGGCCAGCGCCGCAACCCCCGGCAGCGGCTCGCTGCGGCCCGGGAGACTCGGGCCCCTCTCGGGAGCCCCGCCGCGGAGGCCTGGGAAGGCCCGGCCTCTCCGCCGCCCAGCTCTGCCCCCGCCGCCGGCCCGAGCGCCGGCAGCAGCAGCGCCGCCGACCCCTCACCACAGCTCCCCGGGGCCCCTGGCCGCCCCCACCACCCGCCGGGCCGCCGATGGGGGCGGATGGACGCCGACAACCCTCATCAACCCGCCGCCATACCTGG
>VYZV01019366.1:150125-167288 GCA_013401275.1 Pandion haliaetus
ATCCAGCCTGTCCAGATCCCTCTGTAGAGCCTTCCTACCCTTGAGCAGATCAACACTCCCTCCCAACTTGGTGTCATAAGCAGACTTACTGAGGGTGCACTCAATCCCTTCATCCAGATCATTGATAAAGATGTTAAAGAGAACCGGCCCCAGTACTGAGCCCTGGGGAACACCACTTGTGACTGGCCGCCAACTGGATTGAACTCCATTCACCACAACTTCTGGGCTCGTCCATCCAGCCAGTTTTTTACCCAGCGAAGAGTGCACTTGTCTAAGCCATGTGCTGCCAGCTTCTCGAGGAGTATGCCATGAGAGACAGTCTGACAGGCTGATCCCTAAACTGGGCTCTGCGGAGAGCAACACACTACTGACATTCGCCTAACACCTCCTCGCTGCGCCGGCAGCTCCACTGGGAGTCTTGAGTAGAAAATCCTCTTGCCTGTTTACCAAGGCACATACTTGCTGTCTCACATGCTCTGGGGCAGGTGCTCAAGCAGGTATATGAAGATACAAAACTTTCTCTGCTGGTCAGGTCAAAGGTCCACCTGACCCAAAATCCCATCTCCATGCCATAGGTACCTAGGAAAAGCATAGGGGAAACAGGACATGGCATCCCTTAATACACCTTCCCCACATTCAGCAGTCGGCATCTGACAAGCTGCCTGAGCTGGGTTTTGTTTTCTGACTTTCGTATTTAATAGCCTCTGGTAGATCCCTGAGAAAAGAAAAGAAAGGAAACAGCAAGAGCTAAAGGAGCATAAGATGTCTTGTCAGCATCCAGGAACAGCATTCCAGTGGTGCCAGATCTGCTAAATCTGCAGTTATTAAAAAATAAACACAAAAAAGCTACCCCTATCAGCCCCTTGCAATTGCATTAAGCACCGCTTTCACAGGAAGGAAAGGAGGAATGCTCGCTGGAAGGAGCCCCACCGGATTACACTTCTCCTCCCAGACGTTTGCTTCAGCTCCCATCCCATGCAGACAGATCCCTGACAAGCTGAGAAGCACGTTGACAAGCAGAGCTGGCCTCTGCGCTCTGCAGTCGGCAGCTGGCTGGTGATAGGAAGGCGCCCGCTATCCATTTGTGGCCTCCCTAATGGATCCCGCTCCCACCCCGCCACATGGCACTGACACATCAAAGGCCAAGAGATTTTAAAGCGCACGTTTCCATCCCTTCTGCTCCCCAGCCTCTGCTGCCGGTGGTGGTGGTCCTGCTCTGCCGCACAAAGTCCATCCCCTCCTTCTCGTGGCGCGTGTGAACGTGTTGCGGCTACCGCCGCAATTGGTGCCAACTTGTACCGGCAAAATCTTCATGTAGCGTCAATGGGAAATTGCCATCTACAAGGAGCACAGGATTGGGCCCACCATCTTTAAGCCCTGAAATGCTCTTTTGCTCCTCTGGCCTGAGCAATGTTCTATAATGATACCAAGGACCTCCACATTAATTAACCTGCTGCCATCGTTAGTGGCTTCAGCTTTGCTTTTGGAGCATAGCAGGTGCTCAGAAAGCTTTGATGTGTGCTCCTGGCCTTATTTATGGGTTGTAACTTGCAGTTCATTGTACTGCATCCTCCCTGTTTTCGATCTATAATTATTATTTTGGTTAATTATTGACTCTTTTAAAGTGCAAATTATGGACACCAGATTTTTTCTAACTTGTGAAAGAAGAGAAAATATGTATGAACTAGATTTTAGGGTGTATTTAAAATATGAGTATATTTCAGACGACAAGTAAATTTCAGAGCAATTAGAGTATTTAATACAAACTTTCTAGGCCCACGACCCTGAGGGGAATAAGAAAGCCAATTAAATTAGATTAAATAATCATGCCTAAATATAAAAGTGTAACAGAATCCAGTTGTTAAAGAACAACACTATTAAATTATGATGGAATAGTTTAGTTTAGATATTGTCAGTGCAACAGGTAACTATTTTATTATTGAACAACAGTATCGATATTTTTTTGAACTTACCTGATTTGGGCTTTAAACTCAACTGGTGTAAATTTTAGGAGCTGTCAGTTGAATTCCAGTGGTTCGCTTCTGCTGATACTCTGGCCTAGTTTTTCAAACATTTGCAGTTTATTTTGTGAGAGTAACAGGGCTATGAGGCAAATGGCTCGCCAGAGCATCTAAAAATGTTAGCTTTATGGCAACTGGTTTAATGCTGTCTAATGTGGGGATAAGATTTGAAGCAGGAGCTCACTAAACCCATTTTGTACAGATTAGTGCTAGGCAAGTCATTCTCTCATGTCACAGGACCAAACCATCTCTTTCGGGAGCAGTAATTTTCCATGTCTGACACGTCTCATTAACTCTTTCTGCACTTTCTTCTTTCCTTGAGTACAACGAAGGGGATGGATTAGCAAACGCACAACCCATCAACTTGGAAAAGTAACAGTGGCATCCTATAAAACCCATTTTTCCTCTTCTAGGATGTCAGTGGAAGCACAGGGCCTGAGGGTGTGGGCTTTTTTCCTGAAGAAAACTGTAGGTTGGCTTCCAGGCTGTATTTGCTTATTGGCAGGGTGAAACTGGAAACCTCTTTTCCACCAAAGATGATTAGGAATATAATAATCTCTGAGGGCAGATTAGTAATGTGGTGCATTTTGCACCAGCCAGCAAGTTGTCACCATATTCTGTTTACTGCACTAGAACAATTTGTTCACAGTTCTTGGTACAAGACCAGTTCTTGGTATGTTGACCATCCTTGCTTTCTTTTCCATGTGGTCTTCTCCTTACCTCTCTTTTTTCTGAAAGTCCCTATCTATGTGCACAACCATTCGCTTGGTCTCATGGGAAGTTCCACCAGAGTAAGAGTGAGAGTGCCCAAATGAGTAAGGCTCAATAAGCGCAGCTGGACCCCTAGAAAGCATCCCCCTTCACTTTCCTCACCCTCCTGTCCCACTTCCAGGGATCTTCCAGGCCCCGCAAGGACACCGCTGCTCCACCTACCTCTCCTCACAGATCCTCCTAGGGCTCTCCTGCAACATAAGTTTCAACTGAAAAATGAGAGATTGTTTTCACTCATATTCACTTGCTGTCATACTAATCTAGACTGGCAAATTCTAAGAGGTATGGGAAGGAAAGCGAGCCTGTGTGCAAGCACATACTGGGTACTGCAGAGAGGAAAAAAAAGTGATAGCTGAGGGATACACTGCTTCCGTTAAGCCGCAGCCACAATACCACTCCTATGAACAGCGGGTGGATATGTCTTTTAGAAATGTCTCATTGAAATCAGAATCCAACCTCAGGCGCCGCTTGGATACGACCAGTAGGATTAGGTCTGTAAATGAGGGAAAGAAGTGAGAAACCTTGGAAAAGTACTAGCAACTGCCAGAAAGGGCAGAAAGAAGAAGAGGACCTATGGTCTATTGTTGCTCCAGAAAAAATTGCTATTTTTTTTCTTAAAAATCCCATTCCTTTTCCTCGTTAGCTATGTGGCATTTGTCACAATCTGATTATATTCATCTATATCAACATAACCTTCCGTAACACGGACCTGTGCAAATTACGTTATGAGAAACTGTAGCTCATTTCCATTTCAGTGGAGCTTGTTAAACAAGTAAAATTATTTTGTAGCAAAGGGAAAAACAATTTAGTGGAATGCACTCCTAGCATAGGAAGTACATAACATCATATTTGGGTTGAAACTTTTTCTGTCAGAAATGTCATAACCCCGTAAGAAAGAGAATTAAAATCCCGTTATTTTAATTTACATCTAGCCACGAGATAAGTAAAGTTATCATTGAAATTCTAATTAAATAGGATGATTGACTAAGGTAGGACATCAAAGAAGAGAAGTGAATATGATAAGTCAAAGTCTTATTAATTAGTCCGCGTGGAAGAAATTCCAGGGACGTCAAGCTGAGGCTGCTGCAAGGAGAAAAAAAGCAGACAAGAAAATGTGTGTTTCTTTGAAGTTAGGAACTGAGATAGTGATGGAGGTAATTGTGTCTGACTGGATCCAGTAATGAAGAGCCGTAAATCAGACCTAGGAATCGGAGGAAAGATTCTAGTAACGAATGTGGCTGCCCCCCTGCTGCGAAGAAACAGAATGCAGAGCTGACTAATTGACCCAGTCTATCTCCCAGTAGCTCTCTGTTATTATTTATTAATTTTTAATTTCTGAATTATTTACGTTCTGGGAAATTATTTTTGACAGCCTGTTAGGCGTGCCAAAGTTAATGGAGGATGAAAGGACTGGTACTAGAATTAGCAGGGATGTAGTCACAGGCTACTGAATTTAATGATTTTGGAAGGGAAAATTGATTTCACACAGCGTGTCACTTTATACTACTTTAGGGATACACCAGCTATTTGATTAATTGAGGAATAACCAACTCAAAGTATATTTGAAGTGTAAATGAATCACAGTGCTCAGCTGTTTATTTTTCCCCTTTTCTGATGAGAACACTGAGTTTGCTTAAAGTTGCTGATTAAAACCAATACAGGTAGGCCCCATACTCACACCTGCTTACTTTCTCCTGCCTTAGGAAAAAAAAAAAAATTTCACCATCTGGAGGAGACATGCAATCCTCCATCTCACTTGGGATGGAGTTCATCCTTCCTACACAACACCTAATTAAATAGGCTTTGTGGGCACTCCCCCTCCCGCTGTGGAAAGTGTTTAAGATGGAGCAGGGTACTGAGCCCGTGGGCAGCACATGCAGCTGAGAGGTGAATTTTGCATGGTGATGGCTCACGACCACTTTGCATCCAGTCCCCAAGATGAAGTAGGGGTCCCTGGCCTACAACATCTTGTCCTCCTCGTATCGGTCCTCCTGGTGCAGCGGTGTTGTGTTGATCCACCCATCTACAGTGTGGAGCAATGGAAAAATAAAGGGGCTCTGCACAGCTCTTCCAGACTGTGAAAACTGTATTTCATCCCCGGTGTCAAATGCAAGCTAAATCCTGTCCGCTAGTGGTGTCTAAGCCTTCTGGGCATCCAGGCATCAGGGGCACGGAGACAATATTTTCCCAGCAATGTGTATAACACTGTAGGCAGCTCACATCTGCAGAAAGACTCATGCTGGAAACATCTCCAGAGCTGCTTGGCATTGTCACCTAGCTGCTCCTTCCCCTGACAGCAGCCTCCCGAGGTGAGGGGTACGGCCACATTTCTCCTGCCACACGGGGAGGATGTGCCTCCCAGTGTCCTGCACCCGGGATCAAAGGGGCAAAGCACCCTTGCTGACACGGCTTCCCATGGCAGACTTGGGTAAATCACTTAATTCAGGGTGGTGTAATCCGCCGTGTGGGCACTGGTGGTGGTTACTGTGATTTTGGGTGTTCGTAATGTAGCGTCTTCAGGTGGCTCCCAAACACCTTGACAATCTAGTTACCTACATGCTAGTCCTAACTGGTGTAAGTCCAACTTTCCCAGTTTTGAAATAGGAGTAATTAATGTTACTATTTGATAAAATACTAGGAGTAGCTGCTCCTTTCTACAGAGCTGCTTACCACAAGAAATGACTCAAAACCATCTGCCATAAATTGACATGGAACCCACGAACAGGTGAGAAAGGTATAGGCTAGACTCCATTTTGAGTCCAATAAACAATAAAACTCCTTTGAATTGACTGGGACCAAACTGTTGAGTCAGAGGTTAAGTGTCGATGGGATCTGGTGTTTTGGACATCTTGCTGTTGGTTTGCTCTTTAACATAGGAAGGGCTACCTACCATGGCAAATGTTAACCATACGGGGGTGAGGGGAGAGGTAAAGAAGAAGGAAAGGCTAATCACGCATCAGTGTACCTTTAAAAAAATATTTGTGTTCATGATTTAAAGATACATGAAGAGGTACAGGAAGGTTTTGCTGCTTAGGTTCTCTAAGGGGTTTATAATTGATTTAAACATCTCCCTAGGTTAGTTTTCTGAGCACTTCAGGACCACTGGGAACATTTCTTTGTGATGTTTTACTGACAGGAACATAGAAGACTAGCCTGGGTTTTTCTGTTACCTTCTGGATTATACCAGCGGCAATTAGCTATGCAAGGAGGATCAGCTACAACAGGGTGTTAAAGGAGATGTGTGGCCTGTGGCTTCTGCTCTGGGGATTGCTACTTCATCACTTTTTTCAGCACATGCAGACTGGACTGGCTCCTAGAACAAAAGCCTGAAGCAAAAACTATTTTTTCTGGGTCTCCCGAATCTGTGAAAGAACTTTGGTTTTATTTTGTGATTGTTATTAAAACTTTCTAAAGAAGAAATACTGTGCGTGATGTTGATAAAACAACACAAAATACGATTTTCAAGATTGCACTTTTTGTAAAAAAATTGTATCACTGAAACTACACTCATTGCCATGCAATCCTGAAGAGTTCAGTTCACCGACAGCAGAATCAAGCGCCCCAAATTTCATAGAAAATGTTTTATGTATTTAGATGATGGCTTAAGAAACAGTGAGCCATATCTTCAGATGCTACAGAACGATTAGGCAAGTTATGCTACTTGAAGATCTGCCCTACAGTTTTAAAATGGTCAATGGAAAACCAAATACCTTCTATAGTACATGTCGAAACTAACCCTAAAATATTTACATACAACAAATGCAACTAAGTACTTGGATGAAGTTGATTTGGCGTGCTCTGCTGTTCTATACTGGAATGAATCCATCACAGAGCTGGCTTCTCCCTATTTCAATATTAAAACAAAAGGGGTATGCTTGCAGTGCAGCACCCTGGGAATTCAGCTCAGAAGTCCAATTAACAACAACTAATTCCCCATGCTGCCTATTTACCCCTAAGAGTTGGCTAGATGTAATAAGTCATGCATCTTGCATTTAAGCTTTTAATGCCCAGAGGATGACAAAAATCTATCCTGATCACTTCTTATTTTCATCATATGAAGACAGAAGAAAACATCTCCCCTTCCCCCTTCAGTTAAGTGTATCCATATCTCGGCACTAAGGCTATGAAAGGAGCTGCCTCCTGCCTTCTCCCCCTGCCTCCCTACCCTACTTCTCCATAAATGCCTTCCTTCTTCAAGAAGACAGGAAGGTAATAATCCCTTTGGATGTGTTTTCTGTATAGATAAGTACAGCTTAGAACAACGTGGAATTACTCACCTTCGAACGACGATCTACTGCTCATTCACTGGACCAGTTTATTGCCCTTTAGACTGTCACACTGTATCATAAGCAGCATATACTCCCTTCACACTGGTTGTCACTGCGGGAGCTATCAGGGTCGTGCCCTGCTGTGAACATATTTTAAATGCTATAACTGTAACATGCTATAAATGGTAATGACCATGCTATAACATGCTAAAGATTAGGCAAATACTTTCAATAATTAGAATGATCTTCTGCAGCTCAATTTTGCTTATAATGTAAGTCAGATTTGAACTAAATTCTCCAAAGGTAAAAGTCCAGCACATTACTACACACTTCAAATGCAAAAGGGAGAGAAGCAGATCGAGAGAGAGAGAGCATATGTGCACATGAGGCTTTGGATATTCCTCGCTAGGTAGAACCTAAACTGTATATTAAAAATTAGGGATACATTGAAATGTCTAGTTATCTGTCCAGATACACTTTTGCTGGTGTTTAACAGAAAAAATTAAGGCCTAGAGTTACGCATATACATCTGTATTTAGGAAGTTTTGCAACAAAGAAATAATGCCATATAACACAAGATTGCTGTGGTTGAAGGGAATTTGGAAGAAAAAGAAGTGGTTTGAGAAGAAAACAACGGAGCTTATTAAAACATAAAGCTTATCACACTGCTTGATAGCAACACAAAATGTGATGCTGTGCTGAAAAATATGCCTGGATCAATATTAGGTAGCTGTGCCTACAGAAAGCTGCCTACAAAATATTTCTGCAACACCGTACTTTCCCGTGTGTGGCAAAAACCCCAGAAGGTGTTATTTTTTCATGAAGCTGTGATGAACTTGGCTTATGCTTGGGATCAGACTGGCTGGTCCTTACGGAGCTTTCTGAGTTGCATTATTTGCAGAGTCAAGGCCAAATTTTCAGAGGGGCTCACAGCCAGCTTTCCAAGCGCTCAGCTGCCAAGCTGCAAGCCAGATTCCTCACGGGTCCAGGAATCGGAACGACTGAACAGGAACCGAGCTCTTACTAACATCCCAGACTAATTGGCTGATTCCTTTTTAGCAGATATGCCTGTGACAGAAATTGAGACAGCTGAATGCAGTATTTCTGACATACTCAGATGTGAATTTTAGTACCTGTCTGTACAGAGCTGGCGGGTGCAAGAAGGGTCCTCCTCTGAACTTCTGAGGAAAGGTGTTGGCTGCATCTCATTCTCAAGCAGATTTTTAGATCGCTCTGCACCCTCTTCCCTGTGAGCAGCAAAAAGAGCAAAAGTCTGACAGGCTGATACTGAAACAGGACTCTGTGGAGCACCACAGTACCCACAGGTGGGTAACACCCTGTGGTCAAACTTTCCGCTCACTGGGAAGTGGAGGAGGACGGCGGCACTAATGATTCTCTCCCTTCTAAAGCCTCTAGGTTTTAAGTGCTTTGAGGAGATTGAAGACAAGCATTAAACTTTGATTAAAGGGACACTGCCAACTTATATTAAGCTTAGAATTTAGGGGTTTGTAACAGGCAGGAGTAGATGGATGGGAGCTTGCGTTTTGGATGTAAATATTTCTTTGCAACAGGGCGAAGACATCTATCTTATCTTTGAGCTGAGAACAGAAAGCATCAAAAATTAACTTGATTAGAAACAAAAGTAACATGGTCTACTCTAGTTTTGCTGCTGAGGGAGAAAGAAATGCAGATGGGAGATACCATGTAGATTCCCAAATGTATTAGAGCTCACCAGGTAAGTTTGGTGTGTGGGAAGCTTGTTTGTTGTTTAATGTGGTTTTAACAGTGGTAAAAAGCCGTGCTAAAGTCCTATTTTAAAGAACCGACTAGAGACTAGAGTGAAAGGAAAGGTTACCACAGGTAAGCTGGCACAGAGACTAAGCTGCATCTAGTGAATGCCTTTGTGTCTGCTTTTACTTTATAGTGGAAACATATAGAAGGTGAAGCTATCTTGTGTTTAATGTATGGTCCACTGCAGCTGATGAGGGAATAGCTAGTTACTTTCAGTGATCAGAGAGATTTCCTGCAATTCATTCTGCCTATAACGGGAGCCAGATCTGAACCAAATTTTCCAAGGGGAGAGCCTAAAAGACAGTGCCTCACTGTAGCTTTTATGTACATTAACGCTATAGAAAGAGTATTGCCCAGAAATGCTCATTCGCAGAGAAATGATGGGAATGTGAATCCAGATCTTCATCTGATAAAAACCCAGCTCCCTGAACAGAGCTATGTTGATTTATAATAGCCAAAGGTCTGACCCCACATCCCAACAAGAATTAGCTGCAGCCACAGAAATCTTCTGCAGTAAAGACGTAGCTCAGTTTGGTCTTGGCTTGACCAAAACCTGGGTTCCTGCTGCAGATTTCTCTGCTGGTTTTGCAGTATTCATTTGAACAAGCCTTTCAAGGGAACAGGCCAAAGAAATCAACATGAAAGGCAACAATGGCCGTGATTTTCTTTTTGTTCTTCATAGAGCACGGAAGAGCGAAGCAGGCCTCAGATAACCAGCCCTGTGGCTTCAGATACATTTTGAGTGCAATGATAGTGCCTCTTCCCAGGGTCCATGCAGTAGGTGAGAGGTGCTTCCCAAAGCTGTAGCATTAAATACGTATGATACATAACAGGAAGAATGAAATAAGGCCATGCTACTGCACTGGAGATGGTAGAGTGTGGAAGAGTGCTGGAACACAAATTGAAAGCTACTTGTTAAACAAGGTTAATTTGTTCTCCTTCCACAGTGTAAAATGGCTTCAAACACTTCTAAACTAGGTCATTTGACTGCTCAAGAAATACATGGTGCTAGGCAGCTGTCTTTAGCAACAAGTTTATTGGAGAGTTTGATTGCATCCCAAAAGCATGCTAGATATTTCTGACCATATCAAAGAAAACTCAACTATATTATCAAGGCACACTAATGAGGTGGTTTGTTTAATTGAAATACTTTAAGTTTCCATGTAGTACAGCATGAAAAAATCATTATTTTCATTAGATGAGCTACTCGTTAGCTGAAAATCTAAGTTACAAAATATCACAGTGTGAGATAATAAATACATTGTAAAATGCATTAAATCCAGGTTATTAAAAGGAATTTCTATTTAAAATATATAGCCATGTAATTTGAGCATACTTCCTAGTACCAGGAATCAGCTCTGGTTCTTTGAAAAATATAGCCCAATCCAAAGGACCTTATCGTGCTCTCATTGCAATCACTGTCAAAACTCTGACTTGTTATAGCCTGGATAAACGACTTGATTATTCCATGTCACAGTTCTGTAGTAATGGGTTTTGCGTGTAGCGTCTGGAAGTTCTGAGACTCACCTAAAAAGCCCAACTTTGGCCTTGAATTCATCACTGCTCTGTTTGATGCAATCATTAACAGCTAGTCAGGAAGCACTTTATAACTTGTGCTTTTAGGGGCAAATGTTTACCTGAAAGTGTAAGACTTGGAGAATTCGTGAGTTTTATGTAAAAGCATGCATCTTCATGGGACATCTCCCATGTCTTTGGTGAGAAGTAGTTTAAGAACTGTACTGATCTCCTCAAGAGGCTGCAATTTGAGTCCATGATGAGTTTGGCTGAAAAGGGAAAAATGGCTGGAAGGGACCTCTGGAGCTCCTGCTGTCCAACAGCTCTGCTCAAAGCAGGGTCAGCTGGAGCAGTTTGCCCAGGACTGTGTTGAGCTGGGTTTTGAATATCTCCAGGGAGGGCAACTCCACAACCTCTCTGAGCAATCTGGTCCAGTGCTTGACCACCTTCACAGTAAGTAAGTTTTACCTTATGTTTAAATTGATTTTCCTGTATTTCAGTATTTCCTGTATTTCTAGCTCTGTGTTCTTTACTCTCCCTCGCTCAGTATTTATACAGATTGATAAGTTCCCCCTTGAGCCTTCTCTTCTTGAGGCTAAACAAGCTCAGGGTCCTAATCTCCATACTGAGAGCTCCTCCTGATCATTTGCATTTAAACATAGATCTGAGATGAGGAGGAAATTGTATTTTGGTTACCAATTCACAGGTGAGCTTGGTCCATATGAAAAAAAGAATAATGCAAGACTCTGGTGCAACTATTGCTTTGCGTAGTTTTACAACGGGGCCAAGTTTCGTCCTTCTTCCCTGCATCCCCACTCTCCACCCATCTTTTCTATGACTTAGACTAATAAGGGTATTTTGTCCTCAGTTCCCATATCAATGGTTCCTTCATAACTTATTGCTATACATATGCCAAGGGATCTTCTGCCCCATCTCACTTGTGCTTTTTCTCTCTCTCCTCCCTTGCTGAGGGATCAGTCCACCAGCACTGTGAAGGTGTCCTTACAGCATTACTCTGCCACTAATCTAGACGGCACAGGTCACCATGGTTGTGCAGAAAGAGCCCTAAGGTTTAGATTATTCCTGAGAAGTCCTGGGCACACGTTCAGGTTGCCTCCACATGTTGGCATCCAGTGATGTTGAGACATCTTCACAGCTATTGCTTTCCCAGCCAGCTAGAGTCAAGTCAGTGATGCTGAACGGTGCCACCAAGAGCACATGGACACGGGAGGAGATACAGCAGGACTGCTGAAAGATCCCCTTGGCCAGCAAGCCAGCCAGCGATTCAGGAGAGTGTACAGATTACAGATGGTGCAATAATCTCACAACTGGCCAAATTTGGAGCCTAAGCAATACTTATATGGAGATGAGCATACATTAAAGGCTGCCAGTGTGATAGTAGAGAGGGCCAATATTGAGGCTTGCCCAGGAGTGGGCATGCTGCCCCCACATAACCACCTGCTGAGATCATTCATGCCAGAAATGCAAGTAATCCTGGCAAGGCAGGTGCCTGGGGGGATCAAGTCCTTCATCAAAACCAAAAAAGAAATGCAAAAAATCAAGCTCAGGCCACCTTCATACACCTGGCAAGAGCCCCTCTGCAGTCAGCCTGCAGATTGTAAACTCCAGAGTTTAGAGCGCAAGGGATGAGAGCTGCGCCCCATGATCCTGCCTCTTCCTTCACTTATGAAAACAGATTTTTCTTCCTTCACAGAGACAAAGTTGCAGATCTTTGAGTTATCTTTTGCTCCTCTCATTTTGTGTGGGTTTTGTTAAACATTTTTAGAAGCCTTTCCTTCTTTTTTTCCTACTGGGGCCAACTGGGATCCGGCTTGCAGATTAGTACTACTGTTAGCTCTCTTTAATAGGGCTTTTCTTATCCCATTTAAGTAGAATAAAGAAGCTTCATTTGTTAGCTTAGAAAAAAATCAAGACTTTAATTCTTGATCATTGCTCCCAAGAGAACCCAGTTGGAGTTCTCTCATCACCACTGATCAAGTCTGAACTTTTTTTGTTTGCTATTCAATTTCATTTGCTTTCATCATTTCAGAGCACTAACAGGCTTTCAGCCCTGCTGAAACAGAGGATGGGGCTTTAATTATATTGCGGTGAAGTCCCTGTAGCAGTGGAAAACTGCTACATAGCATTTAGCTATGTACTCTCCCTTCCATAAAACCTGCATTTACATTGAACTAAAATTAACCTGCTGACTGTAATAATAATAATAATAATAATAAATTCCATATAGCTCTTTGTCTTTTTATATTATTTATTTGTTGTAGAGAGACTATCAGTCAATTTCCCCAATTTCAGACCAGAGAGAAATGTTTTCTCAGACCAGTGGAAAAATCTTTCCGATTACTAAGCTGCTGTAGATTACTATATGGATCCACTGCTAAAATGATATCCATGGAATTAAGCTTGCTTATGCTATGGATAAACTTGCTCTGATGTTTTGTAAATGGTATTTTTTTCTTAAGATATCCCAAGGATGAGTTTGCCAGGGAGATCAGCACAGAGAGCAAGTCTGCAAAGCAGTTTTCCAGTTAGCGTACAATCCATCCAGGCCCTTTCTCTGGCTGCCTGTGCCTACCATCTCCTACGTGAGGAGGTGCCAGAGTGGGCTTTTTATGAGTAAAATCTTTCCTAGCTTTGCTCTGTGAGTGCTCCTTGAGGGTGAATGTTACCCAAGCTGTTAGCCCTTGCATAGGGAGAAAGCTGTTGTGATAAACTGATAGAGTATAAGCCACTGTTGGACCATTCCCAATAAGAGCAATGCAAAGCCTGTCTACGGGCTATCATTTTTGTTCTTCAGGGTCCTTGTAATTTTCTGTATAGGCAAACCCCCAGTTTCCAGGGGGGGGATGAGTAAGACAGTGAGGCCCTGAGGTAGCCTATCTGCTCAGCCTCGGCTGCCTTTCAGCTTAGTTTCTGTGCTCAGGGTGCTCATCTGTGTTTCTAGGTTTCTCCTAGATGTTTTAGAGCTCACATGCCTGAAGGAACTCATCAGCATCAGTTTTGGGGGCATTAAAGGTGTTTACTTGGCAGAAACAATACAAAATACATGTTCTTTCAACCACAGCTGGCAGAGAGGAGAGTTTCTGCTGAAGACTTGAAGGCAGGAGCGCACCCAGCAGGTAAGTCCTTTGCCGAAGAGAAAACAGGCACGCTGCTCCTTCTAGTGAGGAGCGGTACATGGCTCCATGGTACTCGGTCCAGCTGATACCACCCAAATGTCCCAGATTTTCAGTGCTTGAGGTCTACAGCCAGCTTGTGGTTTCTCCTTGGAGGGCTGGACTGTGGGAAGAGAGCTCTCTGCACCTTGCCAGTGCATGGGAACAGCTGCAATTTGAAACATACAAATACTTTTTTGCCCCAAGCAGTTTCCAATTAATGTGCAGATGGAAACCACAGAGATGGTCTGTGGGAGAGAATCCTTGCTTGGCAAAGAACAAATTGTTGCTTTTATGAAATGCCATAAGAACTCTAGTAGCAGAGTGCCTTGTTTTTTAAGATCCCAACTCCCCAATCAGGGAGCTCAGATTTGTACTGAAGGACTAATGTTGCTGGAATGTAAACCTGTCATTTCATGGAACTCGGATGCAGAAGGTAGTCAGGAAAATTCAACTTCTGTAAAAATTACACCGTTTTGTATACAAGGGAGGGGAAAGTAAATTTTGCAGGGGGGAGCCTGTCACAATTTATCTGTCAGGGGCAGGAGACAGCTTAGAAACACCAGTGGGCACCTGGCAAAACAGTGGGGACTTGAGGAAAGCCCCGAAAAGTGCACCTTCCCTCACTCTTATTTAGTATCAACATCCAGAGTAGGTGTCATTTGCTTGCAAAGTCATTTTCAAATCCTCACAGCTTTATCCAGAACACGTCATTTTTCAGCCTTAAACTCCACGATGGAGAAGACGGTAGAGTGGGACACTTTCACTTCAAAAAATATTAGGTCATGTGGTTTACCAGTGTGAATCCCCTGCCATCCCTTATGTAACTGAAAGTGCTACATGCCTCTGAATATTAAAATTTTTATTTTGAAAGGACAAGAGTTGACTGGAGAATTCTAGTTTGAGGCACCTCAGATTTAATCATTTTAGACTTTAATTTTTTCTCAAATTTCCCCATCTGTAAAACAAAAATGCATTCAATCTTGGCTTGTCCATTGTGATTTTTTGAGATAATTACCTGCACATACTTACTTTTCAAATAATTACTTTGTAAACAATTACTTGTAAAGCCTTTAGAGATCATCAGATGATAAGTGGTAGAAAAATAGAGGACATGATAATCTTTTCTATCTTTTTTCTGTTAGCATCACTATAACTCATTCTGTTCCTCTACGTTTTTCCAGAAATATTGCCAAAGAAGGAACAATATTGCCAAGGAATCACATTGCCAGAGAGTGTTTTTAAAGTCAAGAGGCAGATTTTCTTCTGAGTTCTTTTTTTATTAGATAAATACATTGTCATTCTAGTTTCCAAGCATGACTAGTATGGCTAATTGCTCTTTCATCCACTGAAATTTGAGCTGATTAGGTCAGGGTGAAAGTAAAGGGCCTTTGCCATATTGTATGTGGAACCTACAGGGCAGCTTCCACCTGGCAACAGCATGTCCCAGATGGGTTATTTTGGGTTATCGTAACAGGTCGGTTATTGATTGGGTTATTAATATAACAGGTTCTCCCTAAGCATAACCAAGGGATTGGATGGTTAATCCATGACTATTTTGCCTTCCTGTATGAAATCTGCAAATAATGCATACAGCAAATATGTCAAAAAGCACACTGATGAGCTTCGCAAATGAAAATGCATTCTGAACTGAACATACGGGCTAAAATAAGTTACGATTTTCGTGGGGATGAAACCCTAAGCTGAATTTTATTGTGTTGTGAATAACTGCAGTTTAGATTTTCTTCTGCAGATGGATCCATCCTCAACAGAGGGCAGTAGAGGATGAAAATGTAACTCGGTCTATTCACTTTGTTGTGTTCAGATCAATTCTCTAATATTCTTTTAACTGGCTTTAAAATGGACCCTTTTATCTTGAAAAAGGAGGAAGTAAGAGTGTTGGCCATCTGGGAGACACACTGCCAACACCCAGATGTTAGCATCCTTCTGTACCATTTACTCGATCAACACAACGTCGAGTTGTGCTGGGTGGGTGGGTGGGAGGGTGAAAGCATGGGAAGAAGGGAAGTTAGGGTTTTCCTGGAAGAGGAAAGGCACTAGTCCTGTGCCTTCACAAGGGAAAAATCCTGGCATTGCTTTGTGACTGGAGTCTATTAGCTCGTAGCGGCCCTGGGAAACAGCACTAAATTCTCTCAGTAAAACCAAATGAAAAGGTAGAAACTTTCCTGTGCATGTACCAGTGTAATTATTCTGCCAGAAATAGTAGCAGACTTCAACTACCTAGGGGTTTTGCTTACAGCTGGTAAACTCTGCTGGCTTCAGCCCTAGCTGTGCAAGCCAAGTACCCCAGCTGGGCGCTGGGAGGAGATGGCACTGCCCCTCACAAGCAGGTGGGATCTTTGGCAGTAGTAGCCTTTGGCCTTGGCAGGGTTACTGCTACACTCGGGGCAGGAAGAGCAAGGTCTTGAGATGGGGCCGGGAGAGGAATCCAAGGCCTGACTGAGGGAAGAGCTGGGACATCAAGGAGCTGGGGCACAGCCAGGGTGGGAAAGGCCAAGGTGGAGCAAAAGCAGGGCAAAGCTTTGAGCAGCTGTCTGAATGTACTGAAGTCTAGACCTAAATACCATGCTGGACACCCTGCCTTTCGCTTGAATCTGCAAGCACCTCTGTGGGGTGGCCCTTGGCACAGGTTAGGCTCTCTTGGATACAAGGCTAGGCCAGTCTATACACTTGGCTGCTTTATGATGCATATCACAAAAGCATGTTTCAGTTCCAAGTGTTACAAATAGCATGGTCCTTTCCACAATTTTCACTGGGCAATGCAATGATGGGATGTAAACACACTTGTAACATATAATATCAGTGTACCTTTTTCTACCTGCCAAGCATGGATATGTTTGGCATCTCAGTGTCCTCTTCTCCATCTCCCAGCTTGCTCCCACAGCTTCATTCCCTGCCTTGCCAGGGCCCTGCCCATCACAGCTGTCTCAGATCTGCTGCTTCTCTTAGTTCTGCTCCAGTGCTGATGGCCGTGTTACCCTCTCTGTACTGCCACCCTGTCACGCCTGATCTATCCTCCCTGTCCGTGCCATCTTCCGTTAGATCCTGACCACTCACATTTAGCCATCATGAAAGACCCAAGTCTTTTTAATCAGCTATAGTAGTTGAAGCTTGCCAGAGATCAGTTGAGTTCTTACATATTGTAGCTTTTTACCTCTTCTCCTTGTTCCCATGCAGAACAACAGACAGCGCCTGAGGCAGCCCACAGTGCCACCTCAGTACAGGCTGTGTATTCAAGTTTATCTTCCTCAGTACTGACTGAGAAATGCAGCAAGTCAACTCCATTTGACAACAAAAAGCAAGACTCTGCTCAAGAGAAGGACAGGGAGGAAGAGTCTGTTGTGAATTTGGACAGGGAAGTTCAAAGAATTTGAGATTTCAAGGGGAAGGTCTTTTTGGTTGTTATGGGTTTGTGTGGCACGGTTTTCCTTGGTGGCAGGGGAGGGGGGCTGCAGAGGCGGCCCCTTTAAGAAGTTGCTGGAAGAATTCGCCGCCCCAAAATGTCGGATAAAGATAAAGAATTAGCCGCCCCAAAATGTTGGATGCGCGCGCCAAAATGTCGGACCCGCCTCTAGGCGGGGAGTGACGGTGGTAACGCCTCTG
>VYZV01019366.1:167526-203335 GCA_013401275.1 Pandion haliaetus
GGGGGGAGGAGGTAGAAAGTATCGGGAGTGGAATTGAGCCAGGAAGGCGGGAGGGGTGGGGGGAGGTTGTTCTGATGTTTGGTTTCCCTTCCTAATACCCTTGTGTTTTGTTTTTGTTTTGATTTGTAGTAAATTAAATTGATTTTGGTTTTTTTTCCCAACTTGAGCCTGTCTTTTGCCCGTGACCATAAGTGGGGAGTGATCCCTCCCAGTCCTTGTCTCGACCCACGAGCCTGCCTTTGTATTTTCTCCTCATCCCAATGTCGCCAGGCGCGGGGCTGGGGGTGACTGAGCGGCTTCGTGGTGCTTCGTTACCGACTGAGCTGACCTGAAACCACGACATTGGTCCAGAACATGTTATGCAGAAGTCACAAATGTTGGATCTGAACTCAGCTTAGAGGCAGATTATGAAAGGCCTTTGGAAGACAGATAAGGAGAGAGAAAGAGCTGCTTCAAAAGGATGAGGAGCAGGATGTCCATATAGAAGAGTTTCCAGCGGGATCCAACAGCAACATAGGGTGGGGTAGAGTGAGAATGAGTCCTAATCCCCCAAATCGCTCACAACAGTCACCACAGCTGGGCACCTTTCCATAAAAAGCAAACAAGCAAATAAACAGAAAGGCAGAGCCACCACTCAGGGAAGATTTTTTGGATGGATGCCTGCATCAGCCAGAATTCTCTGGTCCTTATTTCCCATAATATCATATGTACCAAGCTGACATGGGCTGCACCTAAAAAAAAAAAGAAAAATCACAATCTTTCCCTAAATAGCTCACTCTTCTGTAAATGCCAATATCAAGGTGTCCAGAAGGTTCACTAGGGAGAGAAGCAAGACATTGCTGTCTTCCCACTCCCCAATGGCTGAGCTCCTCTGCCTTATAGCTAACCTGCCGCAGCAGCTCGGTTCAAAGCTGAAGAACTCCCACTGGTGATGCTAGTACACTTGGGTCCCAGAGATGAGAGCTGCCTTCTGCAGATGTATCAGCGCAGCCAGCTCAATAGCACATTTTCCCGGGAGGTGATAAGACTAGTTGGGACAGTAAATAATTAGCTTTTCTGCCTTCGGCTATAGAAATGATTATGAATTTTTAAGCAATGAGAGTGATTGAAGCCATTTCTGTTTGCTTTCTTTTAGTTGTGTTGCAAAGTTTAGCTTCAAGAAGGAAAATACCCTCAGAGGAGGTTGACAGACAGGTGGGAAAACACAAAGATGCCAAGAGATCAGAGGTAAGTCAGTGAGCATTAAAAGCTGGGGGAGAAGGTCTTGATAAAAGGGGGTGGCTTTCCTAACAAAGGAATTACCTTTCTTGTTCAGTCCTTCCTTTATCTGATAACAGGCTATTCCCTGAGAAAGTTGGCTCCTGGGAAGTTAGTTTCAAGCAGAAGTTGAACATGAAAGTTCATTTTTTGGCAGAAGTTACTTTCGCTTTAATTTATTTATTTTTGTAAATTTATCCTAATCCTTTTTTTTTAATTAACAGGATGCTGAAAGATACTGTGGAGAGGAGTTGTCTCTATTAAGACACAGATAGGATTTAATCTCAGAAGTATAATACCTCCCCCACGGCCTGCTCAAGGCTGCCTGGTTATCTCTCATCTGCTGATGGCGGTTCTGCCTCCAGGACTCTTGTCCTCTCTGGCAACTGGCAGTAAGGGGTCCCCTGATGCCACATGTTGTGATGGTGGCTCTTGATCAACCTACTTGGCACAGCAATGAACCTGGAGGTACTTCAGATTTTGCACACAATGCCTCATACTTATTAACTTTATGTCTTGCCTGGTCAACTGAAATAAATATTGATAATAATAAATACATTAGCAATTAATTATAAATGAATTATCATTCCCTGAAAAATGCTTCTAAGGTAAAAACATGGAAGGGCATTTCCTGAAGGTTCCCTGTTTGCCTCCTCTATTGCCTAAACGTATTAGCCTTGCAATTTTCTAGTGGTTTTAAAATCCTTACTAAAACATTCAGTTTTTTCAGCTGCTCCTCCACTTTGTCCTTGACCCACCACCTGGCTGGACCAGAAGGCACCTTTCCCCAGCTTGAATGTAATCTCGCTGTTATATAGGCACAGCAAATACCATACTCCGGCTGTTGCAAACAGGACTGCAAATGAACCATGCAACGGCGGTTGGCGCACACTTGGGAGGCCGATACCGTCGCATCAGATGAACATGCATTGAAAACTTCCTCAAGGTGGCAGTGAGGGCCCAGAACAATTGGCATAAGGTGCGATGGTTCTAAAATATGCAACTGTGTTATCCCACCATGGCACCATGAGCCGTTGGAAAGACTGGAATTGGTTGTGATTGCAGATTGGAGATTTCATTCAAACCAGCGGGAGAAGCTGAATGAGGCTCCTCCAAGTCCTGCAAGAGGGAGAGCAAAACATATTTCCCAAGAGAAGGGTTTTCTGCCTTATGGAGGAAAGTTAAGAGGTTGAACAAAGAGGAAGGAATGGGAGCTTCTGCTAAACAGAGTAGCTGTATGACTTTAAAATGCTGTTCCCCAAATTCTCGCATCAGTGTACAGCTGTCACAAAGAACACATAATTTCTTACTGTTGAAACGGCATCAGGGTGACTGGAGTGACCAGTTAGAAAATGCAACTACATTGCCCTTCAAAGCCAAAACCATTTCCCTTCAAAGTCCTCCTTCATGAATTTATAAGGATGTAAGGCTTGGAAAGAATCTCCTGCAATCACTTTGTCCCACACCTTCCCATGAGCCAGGATCAGGTTTAACCACCTCCTCCCTGTAAGGTGTTGGTCTAACCTGTTCTCAAATCTGCCAGTGAAAGGGCTCAGCATCCAGAGAAAACCTAATTCCCCAAGTATAGATTAAAATTTCTTTGCTGCAGACTATGTTGATTTATTTTCGTCCTTCTCACAGCGGCCATGGAGAACAAATGATGGGTGTCCTCTTTAAAGCAATTGTTTACATATTGGAAAACTCATACATTTTCCCCTGTAGTCTTTTTTCCTCTAGACTAAACAAACTCAGTTTCTTCAACATTTCCTCATCACTCATGTTTTATAAACCTTTTATCATTCCTGTTGCTTTCTTCTGGACAGTCTCCAATTCATCTACATCCTCAGTTCTGCTGGGCCCTGCTTGGCCACAGCCAGCAATCTGTCCCTAAGAAAAATGCCACACTTCTGTCTGAGACGTTAGAGAACTGTTTCCAGATTCAGCATTTTTCCGTGGTAGACGTAAGCATTTTGGCTTCTGTTAGTAACAATAAATATATATAAAATAAAACAAACAAAACAAAACAAAGGCTCCCATTCTTGAGGGTGGTATGTCAGTTTTGCACTTCAGTGGCTCTTGTCTTTCTCAAACATACACATTTGTTCCCTCACACTTTCTCCACCTAGCTGCATGGCTACTGAGGCAGTCAGGTTCCTTGCAGTTAGCAGCCCTCGTAGAAGAGCCTCTTAGAAGGCAGTGTAATTAAAGGCAGCATTCAAAGGATTTCAAATAATCAAAAGAATAACCAGCCCCCAAATAGAGGCAGAATCAAAGAGCTTGGTGTGGAAAGAAACCCAGTGACCCTGAAGGCATGAGCAACCAACCCAAAGAGACTAAATGCCAACTGAGGAAAATTGGGCAGGAACTAATAGCATCAACAGTGGAATAACAAACAAATTCAGGAGACTTCAAAAAGTGAATAACTGGGCTACCAATTTACATATGTTTTGTAAGTATCTGGGATAAGGAGATATCTGTGTGGTTAGAGTGCCCAGGCTTGGTTTAATTCACCACCATGGAAGTCATTGGGTGTTTCTCCTTGGTATCAGTCACGGCTACCAGCAAGCACTTGTGTAGTTTTGAATGATCCCACACTCACAGTAAAATCAGAAACACTCTCTTGTCTTCTCATTAAGCTTGAAAAAGGGTTTGTGCACTCAAAAGTTCATCTGTTTTATCCATCTGTATCAGCTACAAACCTCATCACATCAATATCCTTAAGCTGTGATAACTGCTATCATGAAGTGTGCAACTTTTGCTTGCAGGTTGTTTACTCAAGAGGTGCACTCAACTCAAGAGCAGTCTCATTTCCAAAGATTTCTTTTCTTTCTGTGGGCTTACTGAGGTTACACAAAATGCTCAGCAAAATATAGAGTCAGCAGCTCATCTCTGATTAGACTTTTTTATCAAGGAAACCTCCTTGACTTCAATTTTCAAATTCACGTATCCCTCCTGTCTGTTCATTAAGCTAAGCAGCATCTTTATCACCCATACGTTGGCTCCTTCTGTGTTTCTAATAACTTTAGGAGAGAAGCAGAAACTCCACGTTGTCTGCATCATGGAGTTCTTTTAAATGGTAGAACTGGGAACAACTCATCCTAAGGGTGGGACCAGCAAAAAATAATTTGGTGCAATTAATTTAGCAAGCTTTCAGCCTGATGTTTGTTTAACCAATGTGGATGAGAGCAAAATTCCCCCACAGCCCCTTTTAAACACCTCAACTAAGAAAATAAGCTTGAGTGTGGTAAAGAGCACGTTGATACCCCAAGGGACGAGAGAAAGTGCAACAACAGAGCGCCTTATACAGAAGGGGGAGTGTTAAGCATATTTAAACCAAACATTTCTTTCCCTTTCCTTTGGGATAAAACTATTTCCCATAGAAACTAAGGCTATGCCCCTACATGTGTAGCCCGGGGAGAGATGCTTTGA
This sequence comes from Pandion haliaetus, assembly GCA_013401275.1. Taxonomy (NCBI): domain Eukaryota; kingdom Metazoa; phylum Chordata; class Aves; order Accipitriformes; family Pandionidae; genus Pandion; species Pandion haliaetus. Next base: position 172,213 of record VYZV01019366.1, read on the forward strand.
TGTGAAGGAGAATCTTGGTAAAGTACCGGATGCAGAAGCCAATGTGGAAATAGGAGGGACTTCCAGAAGCAGGAAAAAGCATTGTCCCAGAGGGGCTTCCATCACACCCCCCCCAGGTCGTCACTCAGACTGTCTGGCTGGTTTCCTCCTGCCAGTCACTTTGCTGTAAGGAAAGTCTTGTCTTAGACCCGGGGCAAAAGTTTATAATTTTTCCCTTACTTTAGGCAGCTGACAAAATGAAAATGTGAGATTTTATGGCGTAATCTAGATAAAAAATCTAAAGTGAAAATTTCACAAATTATAAATGAAACTCTGCTTTCAAGTGTACCACAGAAAAGTTGGAGAAACTGTAAGTATTTCAGAAAAGCAGGAGCACTGTAAATTGGATTTAATCTAGGGAAAAGGGGAGAGTGATTTATCTCTGTAAGTTTTTAGGAAGAATACAAAGAAATGAACGCATTAGCATGAAATTCTTATGAGTGTGTGCACTCATATGCTGTTGGAGCTAGATGGTAGGATGAAGGGAACCTGCACACAAAATGCAGATGATTTGCTTTCTTTTATTGGTGGGGTAGTCTCAAAGGCATATGGTGTGGGGGATCGGTGTGTAGACACTTGCATGATATTGCAGGACTGATAGCCCATGGGGAGCCTATTCTAGAAAAAAATCTATGGTGCTTTTTCCATCTTGTTCTTTAAAAGAGCCCAACATAACTCTTTCCTTTCTTCACCTCTCACTGAGATAAGTGCTGGCCATGGCCCTAAACTCCAACAGTGAACCTACACAGAGAGCACTGCTAGTGCCATTGCATTACATAAAAAGAGCAAAGTCCTCCTGCATGCTTATGAGCTGATTCTGGTCACATGCAGAGTCTGTTCAGCAGCAGCACAAAAGAATATGAACCATGATAACTTGTTATTGTACAGTAAGTCCCTCTCCACCCTCCAAATTTTCCCCATTATCAAGGTACTTCCGGGTGCTGGTTCTGAAACAGCTGATAGGCAACTGAAGTATCATTTGATCAGAAGACCTTATCTAGGCAAATGGCCCTATGATGGTAATAGGTGAATTTTGTTTCTGTAAGTATTTCAGTGCAAGGCTCACAGATAATAAACTACATCATCGTTTCTTTGTATGCTCTCGCTTGCGCTGACACATTAAGCGAGGCATTCTGCAACAAAGATTTTGTCAGCACTCCCACCAGAAAGCTGTGAGGTTTAACACTGCATCCCAGAGTAAAATCTGGCACGTCGTTTTGCACCCAGAACAATGTATTTGTTTAATTATTTAACTGAATTTGTTGAATTATTTCTTTGGTGACTAGAGAGGACTTCCTATTGGTGATCTCTGAGGTTAATCATTCAGGTATATTTATGACTAAGTTAGCACTTAGTGCCTACCTCATGCAGATGAGGTACACTCCCTATCTTCAACATCTTGCACTGACTGTCTACTAAATAGATTACTGCTCTACTTGATATTCTTAAAGCTAAACAGAATATTGGCATATGGATGTCTAAGCACCAACATCTCTGCCTGAAGATATGGAGAGCTGGAGGAGGTCAGCACTCCTGAAAATCGAGCCACAGGATCAATATCACAGCTAAATCTTCAACATCACAGCTAAATCTGATCAACATTTCCCTGGATGTCCAGTTGGCAACTCAAAGTCTTTTGAAATAGGACCCAGAGCCGGAGGAAACTCAAAGCCCTCCTGTGCAAGGACTGGTATCCTCTCTCTCTAATGGGAGTAAGAGTATTTTGCTCTTGCATAGGGAGCCCTGAGGTGTATTTAATTAATGCTCATTATGAACTCTGAGAGGAGCTTGAGACATAAACATTATTATAGCTTCAAAGCCTAGGGGATCACTCAGGTTTTACTCTGCTCTCTTATGCTGGCAGAGTTCTTACTGACCTCCAGAAAATCCAAGTAGATGTAACAAAGTCTTCAGAATTTGGCCCATAACATACCTGTCTCTCACTCCTGGGCTGGACTTTGCTCTAATCTGTCCTACGGTCTTCGGGCCTCATCTATTCCTTGACTCGAGCAGCCATTCAGAGGTGTTGCTCCACTAGTAGTGGTTCTCATACAAATGCTTGCTCACTATCAAACAGTCTGGCCCTATTAATAATAACTTTAAAGGGAACAGAGAAAGAGGAGACAAGAAGTAGATTCAGTTTAATAAGAATTTTCTTTCACCCAAGTTTTATGTTCTGTTCTTTTATCTTTTTATCAAGGCAACTGTATTCTGAAAAGCCTCAGGGTACAATAAACAACAGAAGGTGATGCAATGGCTGCTCGTTATTGCTTGATGGGTGAATCATCCTGCTAGCTGTTATCTGCGTTATTGGAACAGATCACTCGAGGGCTGCATTGAACATGGGCCACAAAATGTAACACTGTACTAATGTCATGATGTGACACCTCTGTCTCTTTATTTCTAGATGAGTTTCCCTTCAATTGCACATAGATAAAATCATGAGAAAGGGTGCCTGTGGGATATATTAAAAATTATACCTGGGCCTTATTTTTATCAAAGCTCAGTTGGTATCAACTGGCCAAATCCTGCAGCCCATGCTCACACCAATGAGCAGCTGTTCATGCAAAAAATTCCACTGATTCAGCAGGGCATCTCAAGCAAGCAAGTGTTCCCTTTTCAGAACTAGTACTGAGGCTTTTCCTACCCCACCCTGCTGTTTTACACAAAATGCCACATCCTACGTAGTTTTTATGGTATACCAGAGTACTCTTTTTGCTGAGTTTTATGAGTATTGTATTACTGGGACCAAACTGAGAATGCAATGTTTCCACAAGCAATAGCTGATCATTAAAAAATGCCAATGCAAACATACTCTACCAAAAGCAAAATTACCTTTTTTATCTTTCTCGCACATGACGCCTAGTCCACTTGAGGACCTCAATAATCTTGGTGCTAACTATACAATTTAGCAGCTGTGATATGCTTTTTCTTTGGGTATTTAATTATACTGACCTATTGTCTTACATCTGGACTCCATGAAAACACTTCGTTTCTTCAGGAAGCCGGCACAGAGGCAGCAAAGAAAATTTGTGACTTTAGGAAGTGCATCTGCCGAGCTGTCTCTAGTCAGCCTCTGCAAACCAGATCTTGTTTACTCCACAGTATTTTGTGGCATTTTCTCCCTTTGTTTCTTGCAAGTCTATGCGCACTACTTCCAAACCCAAAGGTTTCAGGGTCTGAACTAACAACTGTAGCGCTGTCAGCTGTCCCCTGGGAGTGGGATGTGGCATTGCATGGCTGTAATCAGACCACATGGTGCCTAGAGCAGAAAGAGAGGCTTACACTTTATGCTGAGCTATCTGTGCAGAAGGAGAAATCAGGACAGCGTGGGCTGTAATAAAGTTATACTATTGCTTATAAACAAAACTCACTGTGCTGTCCAGTATTCACATAAGGACATCTCCCCCCTTTGCACCGGGGAAGAGACACCTAACAGCAAAGGGGCCTGAAAGCCTTTAGGCATGTCACCAATGAAGGAATTTAAGATGACAAATGTACAGTTGCCAGGCCAGAACCAGCCATGCGGTGGTGAAGCACGGCAAGGCCACAGCACTAAGGCTGCAGCAACCTAAGGCAGTACAGCAGCCCACAGGTAAAAGGGATGGCTGTCCCAGCACAGGCAGATCTCCCCATGCAGCCATCCAAACTAGGCTAGCAGCTGCAGAAAAGCTCAGGATGGGGTCAGGAGCGGTTGCTTAAAGCTCTGTTGGACATCCTTTCCTTCCCTGTGAATCACACGTCCCTGAAGGAGCAGCACAAAGTCCTAGCAGTAGCCTCAGCACCTACTTAAATATCAACATCCTTTATGAGTCTCACAGACAAATGAAGTTCGTCTAACCCCCCATGCCAGGCAGAAACACAATGGAGTAGTAAATAGAGAAGGATACGGTGACCATCTTCATCTGTATGGTACATCAGAAACCATATTTGGAGGCCAGAATCTGGCTGTGAGTGTATGCCTGCTACTAAGTTCCTTTCAGCTGCAACTATATTTTGAAGACCAGTTTGTCTCTTACATTTTGATTTGATGTGCAGTGGAGAAAGAAACTTTTCAGAGATAAGCTCTTTCTCCCTTTTGCCATTAACATTTCTCATTCTCTTTTGATTTAGAAGATTTACAATGATGGAAATGAACGCTCACACATTAGAAACAAGTGATGCCACTCAATTTTTACAGAAGAGACCAGGAAGAGAGATCATTGTGACTTCTGTTGAACTATGCTTTCTTTATGAAGGTGTGTTTCCGAGATGAAAGAAGTAACTGTTATTGTAAAGTACTCTCCATTCTGAATCCAGAAAATACAGGAAGCCGAGCAGTCTCTTTGTTCATCCAGCTAATACTGCTGCTGGAGACAAAAGCAAGTCATGCATCTACATAGTCTTATGTTGATTTTGCTTTTCTTAGACAAAAGCTTTTCTAAGGGATGGGGTCGGTCAGCGAGAACAGAGGAAAAGGGATTTGCAGTTACATCTGTACTGCCTTCTGCGTGCCGTTGGTCAGCTTTCATCTATTTCATTGCTGTATACATTAGGCTATGGCAAAATCAGTCCAAGGAGAGAGGGAAGGAAATCTCAGAATAATGTCAGCATCCTGGGAGAAGCCTTGCCCATGGAGATATGGAGCAGCAAAGACCCCCTGACCTGATACACCAACCAGCCTCTTCAACTGCAGCGTGTTGGGTGTTAGTTAAATACAAAAGAGATATCAATGATTGTTCCCCCCCCTCCATTTTTTATGAAATTTCATATAGAAAATTGGAAAGCTCTTGACCAGCTCTATACCTGGGGAAAATATTTCTGAAAATGCGGCCAAAGGTTTTTTCCGTGTTAATTTTTAACAGTTCAAAGGTTAATTGCGTCTTCAAGCTATGATAAATTTCTATCAGTTCTAAGGAAGCATGGGTTTGAAGTCTTCTGGAAGAAAATCTGAGAAAGATGAGTAGATTTGGTGGCAATTTGAGAAAGAAAGTGAGTAGATCTCGCTTACTCAGAACAGTCATATACTAAAGAGGTACTTATTTTTCCTACATTTCAGCATTTTTTACATGTACTTGAAAAATAAAATAAAGTAGAATGAATTGTACAAATTATACTGTGTTTACATTAAATACAACTTTAGAGTCTTCTAAGAGAAAAGGATTTTGGCCTTCTGGATTTTGTTCTGTACATTTCAATTCAGGGTAACAGTACCAAGATAAGGAGACTAATTATCATGGGCTAAATCTTCAGCAGCTGGAAATCAGCATGGTTTAGCATAATTCAGTACTATAGATGAGGCCTTGACACTGCGTACTATTTCTCTCTTTGGTGCCTACTTGAACTAAAAGGTTGGGTGGCTATATATGTTGTGCAGTAAGGGGGAAAAAAAAAAGCTGAGAGAGGAATGAGGCAAGTTAATTGCATGACAAGAAAAGACAGGAAAGTCCCATGAAAGCAGAAGCAATGCAATGCTGTCCCTGCGCTCACTGACCTGAGTCCAGAGACATGTGTTAACAGCACACACTGCAGCCCGAGGCAGAAAAATGTGATGTGGTTGACAAAACTGTGGTATGACTAAAGACGGAGCATGTGAATTGTATTTATGTACTAGCCTCTGAAGTGGAGAGCATATTGTCAAGCAGCCTGAGGGAGCTGTATCATATGCAGCTCCGTGTGCAGCATAGTATAGCTGTATTCCATTAAGATGCTAGTAACGGAATATATTAAATATCCTCTTGGAGGCTAAGGATCCAATCCTCCTGCACTGAAGTCAATACAATTTTTGCAATTTATTTTTAATGGGAAGAGAACCAAACCCTTTCAGCTGTTACTCATCTGAGGGATTCACATGCATACACAGCAATCAGTAAGACTAGCAGAGAGCTATGTGGCTTGTGCTCCCAAAAATGCCCTTCCGTAGTCACATCAGAATGACTAGGGGTAGGCTTGCATAGTAGATGGGGACAGACCTATGACTGCTCTGCCTGTAACCTGCCCAAAAAGCCAAGTGATCCATTCACTGAGCCAGAGCTATCAAATGCTGTCTTACAATCTGTTTTCTGATTGTTGTATACACTTATCCTGTATCCTAAAAGATGGTAGCATTTTATAGTCTGCTGTTACAAAAGCCATCACCTGCTATCTTCTTTCCTTCTCTCCACTACTTTTTTCTTTCCTGGTTTTTTTTTAGCTTCATAGCTCACCTCCAGCTAAATAACTTATGTGAATGATTTTGTTTCCAGCTCTCTCAGGAAACATACAGAGCCTGAGAAATAGTTAGAGCTTTAGTATACCGGCTCCCTGCTCTGCTTCTTGGGGAGAACAGGCTGGGTCCTGTTCTGCCTTCCCCTGGGCAAACTAAGAGGACTCTGCTGATGTTGGTGGAGCTTAACGAAGGTAAAACATCAAAAACCAAGAAAGAGTCATCCACAGAGGAGATTCTGGGCTAAAAATACAGGGCAGTTTCTTAAAAAGCCAGCTGTTGGATTACATAGGAGTTTCCTTTAAGCACAATAAATGTTTAAGTTTTCCATTTGAAGTGAACTTGAAAATATAACTCAATGCATCCTGAAGGCTCAGAAGCGCTGTTGACACGTTAAAAAAATGCCATTTAAAAAAAATTTAAAAATCCCACAACGTGTGTGTGTGTTGGCTCATGACCAAGTGCTGGAGGTGAGCAATAGTGGTCCTCTTCACAGGTGGTGGTGTCCTGCACCATAGCTCTGCTTCAAAAGAGAGGCTGGGGAAGGAGCCAGCTCCAGGTCCTGCAGGACTTAGACCTCAGTGTGCTCTTGGGAGGCTACTGCAGCAGAGCACACTGCTTCTGGCGACTGCACAGCAGGCAGGGACTGTGCCGTTTAGTAAATTATCTTACTGCATTGCTACATGAACATCTCCAGCTCTTTATAGGTAAACCATGATAAATTTCTGGTCACGGGAGCACATTTTAGGTGACTGCTTGTTAGTCTCATTTCCTTAACTATCTGTCATTCCATGCATCCCAATAGTAGCTTGTAAATGTGAGGCCACTTTGAGATTTTCATTCCACAGCAGGCATCTTCATCTTCTTCGAAAGAGGCAATCTGAGTTTCACACCAAGTGCTGCGCAGCAGTAGCAAGTTCAGCTTCTTATCAAGAAATCAGTTGCTTCACAGTGGTTCTGGTATCTGGCTGCAGCCAGTTGTCCGAAGCAGAGTACAAAACCAAAATACCCTACCTCACATTGTTTTTATTCTTGTCTGTGTTGTAAAGACCTTATGGCAGTTTTCTTAACAGCTGAATATGCTACAGTCTCAAGAGCTTTAAGAATAGGGCCAGGAAAATATGGACAGTTTGTACAGTCTCTGCAAATGGAGGCAGCTTATTTTTGTTCCTGCTGAGTCAAGGGACAATTTGTACAACAACTCCACTGACGAACTTCCCCTTTTTAGTTTGCTGATAGCATAAACCAAGCACAGGTCCAGTGTGCAACAGGGCATGACTGAACACAGAAAAACTGGGTAGTATGCAGGCCAATTACTGCATATATATACAGTAGTGATGCTTTCTGTGCTCTGACAGGGTTCAGAGGAGGGCTTTGGCTCAGTCAGGCTTGGGGAAAGGCAGCAGGTTGCACACAAGGCTTTCTCCCTGTTGGAGTGGTGGAAGGTGGAAGATGCATCTGTGTAATAGGGGTGCATGGAAAGTGCATCTATCTGCAACTGCCTGCCATAACAGCCTTCACACATGATTGTATAGGATTAGGATGTACAAGGAGCTCCTCTGAAGTGTAGGTGCACTTACCCTCTCACCATTCACACCTCTGCTGCTGGGAAGGGCAGTGAGGACTGGTAGAGCTTAGGACCTGGCTCAGGAGAGCTCACTCAGAGCAGACCCTGGCTGGGCGCAGGGCAGGTGGACTGCACCTCCTCGTAGCCCACCTCCAGATCTGCCTGGAGCTGTTGCTGTTGCTGGCTAGAGGCATTTCCTGACAATTTGTGGTCTGGCTCCTCAGTCTTTACAAAGCCACGTGTTTCTGCTACCGGGGGATAGTGAACACACCTCATTCTCCCACAGCCAGCTCCATAGCCTTGAAGCTGCAAGGCCTCACACTGTGATCTGGATGCCTTGGTTTTACTGACATCCATACTTTTGGGATATTTTCTGAGGTGGATATATATTCCCTGTAATTCAAGCAGATACAAACCCTATAGCATGATATGGACATCGTAGGAAGAAATGCAGCATAGAGGGTTTTCAGGGTTTTGAACTTTCATCTGTGAAGCAGCAAAAGTAGTCAGGAATGTCACCAATTTATCAAGACGACTAAAAGACAAGAAACCACCACGGTAAAGAGAACGGCTGACCTGAGAGCTTGCGGTGTTGTGGGAAGTCCTCGGAGAGTCCAAATGACAACACCAGGAAGGGATCACATATAAAGAAATGCTGACCCACAGCATTAGAAAATATGGAGAGATGCCCTGGATTCACCAACAGAGCAGGGTGACAAGACCTGCAGACTGAAAATGTTTACATTCAGACTCTCTGCTTAACACTAAATTCTCCTGAGCTACTGTTGGAGTGTGAAGTGTTTCATCCACAGCTGGTGACATCATCTGGATCTTCCCAACACCAAAGTGAAATAACTTCTGGGTACTCCCAACATGAAAGTGAAATATTTTCTGGGCATTCTTATCTTTTCTGCATTGTTAGCAATATTTTTAATATATTCACAGTAATTTGATTCCAAAGAGACTAAATCATTCCTGAGCTATCCCTACCAGACATGTTTTTTCCTAGAAAAAATCCCTTTCCACTTCTATTACTTAAAATTCTAGCTCCTAAGTTATACAGATTTCTATGAACTTTCTCATTGTTGACGCTCACCCCCAGTCTCTTCTATCTTCTTTGGGGTTTTTTGTTTGTTTGAATAATCATTGTTTTTATTTGCAGGTATTTTCTTTAAAACCAGTAAAATCCTTATTTCCAAATGTGCAGTTCTGGCTGTTGGCCACCTGAGAAATCATTTCTACCCAGTTGTCAATGAAAATTTGTACTTCCTTTTAAAAGTTCTTTCCTCCAGCTGATTTGGTCCATAACCATTCAAGAGGGGCATCCTCTATCCTCTTTCAGCACTAGTTTTGGGGCTGGAAATACCCATGGGAAACTTTGCTTCACCATGCCGCCGTAGAATAAGCAGTGGTGTCCCAGCCACCAGGGAGAGCTGGACCTCCAGCCAGCTGGGGTTTCAACACGTGTTTGATTCAACACGTGTTTGAATGGTGACAGAGAGGCCACCATCTGAAGAACATTTCTTGTGGCTTCCTACACATCTTACCTTTCCTTGGTGTAGTAAAAGAGCAGACAACTGTATGAAGCCACAAATATTTAATAAACAACATTTCTGTCCACTAGAGTTGTGGCATTTAAAAAAAAAAAAGCATGCATTGCTCATATTTTGCCTCAAAACACTGATTGTGATCTTGATGCTTGACTTTGTGGGAAGCTGTTTCAACCAGGACAGAGCACAGAAAGCAGGTTTCAATTTGTTAGGCTCACACATAAGAAAACTGCTCCTACCACATCAGATCTCTGGCAGTACAGACTGTATCATACATATAAGTGAGGAAACAGAGGATGAGTCGGACTTTGCTTCTACAAATGGAGCTGTGCAGATGGCACAGTGCTTACAAAGAGGCAGGAATATTGTCTTTTGATCTCAGTAGGAGGGTGGGGACAGAGGAGGGGGAAATGTGATATTACCCACAAGCTGGGGAAAGTTTTGAATCCCTGGCTCAAACAGGGAGAGAACTTGCTGCTGCGTTTCTGCTTTTATCCTTCTCATCACTGATATTAGCTCCTGATGCCCCTTTTTTAATTCTCAGGGTGTCTGTAGTAATTTATAAAGCAAAGTTTAAGTTATGTTGGAAGATGTGCAAACTCAGTTCTTAAACTATGAACTCTACTAAAAAAACCCTTTCAAAAGCACTAGTCAGTAAAACATATTTTACTAATGTTAAGCGTTCATTTTCATGAATCACAGAATCGTAGAACGGTTTGGGTTGGAAGAGACCTTAAAGATCATCTAGTTCCAACCCCCCTGCCACAGGCAGGGACACCTTCCACTAGACCAGGTTGCTCAAAGCCCCATCCAACCTGGCCTTGAACAATTCCAGGGATGGGGCATCCACAACTTCTCTGGGCAACCTGTTCTGGTGTCTCACCACCATCGCAGTGAAGAATTTTTTACTAATATGTAATCTAACTCTACCCTCTTTCAGTTTAAAACTGCTATGCCTCGTCCTGTCACTATGGTCCCTGCTAGAGAGCCCCTCCCCACCTTTCCTGTAGGCCCCCTTTAGGTACTGGCAGGCTGCTGTAAGGCCTCCCCAGAGCCTTCTCTTCTCCAGGCTGAACAACCTCAACTCTCTCAGCCTGTCCTCATAGGAGACGTGCTCCAGCACTCTGATCATCTTCACAGCCCTCCTCTGGACACACTCGAGCAGGTTCATGCCTTTCTTATGTTAGGGGCCCCCCAAGCTGAACGCAGTACGCCAGGTGGAGTTTCACCAGAGCAGAGCAGAGCAGAGGGGCAGAATTGCCTCCCTCGACCTGCTGGCCACGCTTCTTTTGATGTGGCCCAGAATGCAGTTGGCTTTCTGGGCTGCAAACACACATTGCTGGCTCATATTCAGTTCTTCATCCACTAATACCTCCAAGTCCTTCTCCTCAGGGCTGCTCTTGATCCACTCATTGCCCAGCCTGTATCTGTGCTTGGGATTACCCTGACCCATGTGCAGGACCTTGCACTTGGCCTTGTTGAACTTCATGAGGTTCGCGTAGGTGAATAATAATCTTAAAATCCTAGAGCGGAGCAAAATTTCTGATAGGAGGAATTTGGAGATTTGTTTGGACTTGGCCAAAATTTTATGAATCAGCAATGCTGATTTAACTTAGTAAAAAGCAATAGTTTTAAGATATGGATTTGACAAAACATCTATTGGAAGAAGGATATGCCATCTCCACTCAGTTTAACCATACTATCAAATAACCCTGCTGAAGTCAGTAATATTACAGAGTAAATTACAACAAGAATGGCGGGGCTCATTCTATGCAGTTTTGTAATCTGTTGAAATTAATATCCTAAAATAAAGTCAGACTGATAAGTAAAGAAAATAAACAAACAAACATACAAATCTTTGGATAGGGACACATCCATTTTTATGAAAAATACTGCTTTATATATTTTTTTTATTTTTATTGAAAACCTGAAGACAACTTCAAAAGGAAAAAACCCTTATTTTTACTAGTTTTAAAAAACTTGAAATTTTCCAAACGAATTTTTGTTTCCATTTCTTGTCAAATACTGTAGTGAAAATATCTTCTAATCTCAAAATATGTCCTAGTAATTTGAAAGAGCAGTTTGTTTATGTGTGTGTGTGTATCTCAGAGAAAGAAGGAAGAACCTTCTGAGAGCAATGCCTATTACTCAGCGGATGAGTAATTCCCATGCCCCACTAACATAAAAGCAAACTGAGAAGACTTGTGCTTGGCCCCAGAGCAAGCTAGACAGGTGTTACACTTTTTCATTACATATTTCCAGTCCTACCAGCTGTATCTACATTGCCATGGAAGATGATATGATATTTTTTTTCCTAATTCGCACTGCAAAAGGTAGATGACAACTTAAAAGCGACTTTGCTTGATTTATAGGGTCTCAAACCTTTTGGTCACATTCGTCACTTAAGAAAAAAGTCATTTAACTTCTGTGTAAAGTGACATGTTAGAAAGAGAGAGCGAAAGCAGGCTTTCAACTGGCACAAAGCCCTTTACATTTAAGGCAGAAGAAAACCTCATCAATATTCAAAATTTCTTCTGTGTGTACTGTAAAAAGGCTGATATTTATATGCCAAATCAGCAGAAGAGGTGGAAAAAGCTAAAGAACGGTGTGTGAAACCGTTACCAGAAATCTCATTCATATAGATAAAACGGCATGGATGAGCCGACTTTGTAGGGTTTTTGCATTAATTGGCTGTGACACTAGATATAAGTTTCAGAGACCAGTGTTGATTCTTCTAGAAGTTTGAATAATTAATCCAAATTCTCAAAAGAGTAAGCTTTATACATGACCTGAACTTAGAACAGGTGAAAAATCCTGCATGCAAGTTTCTCTGGTTCCTGAATATTTTTGTAAAGATTTTTTCAATGAGTGAGAAACTAAGTGAAAGGTGCATGAAAGTATTAGCAAATTGCAAAAACCTGTAACATGTACTTGTGGTGCAGGATATCTCGTTCTTCATGGAAAATACAAGCCAATTTTCATCTCTTGGGCTGAAACTCCTATCTGGAGATGATTCTCTCTTCGCTGACTACAGAGGGAGCCAAGTTTCCTCAGTTAGACTGCTCAGATAGGTGCCTGAACTTTGGTAGCTTAAATACCTCTAAAGTTTCTAATGTGAAGAGCATAAGCAAACTGAAAAGCTGATTCCCTTCAATTTTACAATAATTCTGGTGACACAACCTTTCTGGGTGGAAGTGAGGTCTTCAGTTAGTCTGTTTCTCCCCTAAATGTATTTCAATGTTTTCAGCTCAGAAGTTTGTGTACTTTTCCTATGGCCAATAAAGAGCAATAGAAAAGACAATATCCTAGCATAGTTAGCACCAGCAGCAAGCAAAAGTATTTACACAGGGTGAATATAGTAAATTAAAAGCAATATAAGTATCAGTTAAAGTCGATTTTTGGCCACGGATCTATGAAAGTGGTAAATCTGTGTTTAACTGGCGAGGCAGTTACTAAATTTTCTGTGCTCGTTTTTCTCCAAGCTTACAGCTTCCAGAAGGATACGGAGGATACTCTGCATTCAGGAAACCATTTCTGCAGGACACCGACAGAAGGACCATCGCGGTGGCAAACACCTCAGGCTGTGGCATTCCACATCTTCATGCAAATCCCTGCTAGAGGAGACCTGCACTGTGTAATAATTGGCCAGACCTGTACGAGCTGCCAGTCAGTCACATCCTGGTGAGGAAGGACAAATGGGTCAGCCCCATTCCCAAATAACCAGGGGATCCCAACCCCCAAGACCACATAGGCTGCAAGTGTTACAAGACCAAATGCTCCAGACCTCTTAGGATATGGTGAAAGATGAATACCTCACCTGCCTCTCTCCTTATGAGCACTTTGAAATCATACACTGGGGTGAGATCATGTTTGAGGAAACTGCAAAAGGTGGCACACTGAGTGCTTTGCTCCCGAGAAAGGAGGACATTTGGTGGACTATTAACTATTTGCTGGACAATCAACAATTTAGTTGACTTTGCTGCAAATGGGAATATTCACAGACCAATCATGTTGACGTGGCTTCTTACTAGATGTCTTGAGAGTGACAACTTTGTCACTCAGTTCCTTTAAATTTTGTGGTATTTTTTGGTGATACAAAACTTTTTGATAGAAGTGAGGCTTTGTGAGAGCAAAGATTCTTCTTAGATGTGAAACACCTTTTCAACAAAAAGCACAATCGAAAATTAGCACACATCCACAGATATTTCGGTCCTTCTGGCTCTGCATATTAATGACCTAACAGTTTGTCACTGATTTCTGAGCTGCTCTAAGCTAGTACGGCTGACTCTGCACAAATAGTAAGAGTCCTCCCCTGAGTACAGACCACTGTGACCCCAAAAAAGCGGTAAGAACCTGGTTTATACTGATTCTGACATCATGATTATGTTAGAAAAGAAACACCTGTCACTGACAACACAGACTGTAGGAGGTAGATGAGATGCATGTGTTTAGGACAGTCTCTGAAGAAAGCTTGGTAGACACATTCCTATCAAACCTTACCCCATCAGTTTGCTGACAATGAAAATTAAAAATTACATTTAGCCGCCTGTTGTGCAGAAGTTAACCAGAAGAAATATTATGTCACAATCTATGCTCATGAAATAGAGTTGAGCATCCACCTGCTCTAATCATGTACCACTCCTGCTGCTCATACTGTCTTGACTGCAATTTCAAACACTGTGTATTTAGGAAAAGAGGTTAATTTAACAAAGCCTTAATGAAAAAACTTTGGGAATAATGACATCAGCTGAGCATCTGCCCTTTGGTCTCTTCAGCAGCACAGAGTTCACCTTGCTGTACTTGAAGACTTAATGATTTTGCTTTCTTCTAGACTTTATCATAAAGGTAAAATAAGGTTGCCCACAGCCAAAAGCAAGCAATTCCAAGTCATGCTGTTCCATATGGCTGCATCAGACCTATTTCCATTTGACTAGCACTTCTGGCATTGTAAAAAGTAACATGGGAAATCCCTGTTCTGAGGTAATGTGGAATTAGAGATAAGTGGCTCTGCAAAAACCTGAGGCTGGTGAAGTGAATTTGGATTAAGACCACAACCAAAATATTTCTGAAGCTGTTTTTTCTGTACAGATGAGGACATGCACACATGTATATCATAATTATGCTTGACATCTGTTTACTGTTTTGGTCTTCATACCTGTATGTGCATCCCTACAGACATTAGCAACTATACTACTTGCTACAGAGATGAACCAATGTGGGTGTGCATGAGGGAGTGGTAATTGATAGTATCTTTTCTGATAGCTTAGGAGTTCAGAGGATGTGGGAAAAAAAGAAACTAGGTAACAACTGTTCACTGAACACCTCCATGCCCAGGGAGATGTAACGTTCCTGTAGACAGAGGAAAGCCCACCTAAGACAAAAGAGAGCTACTGCAATGGCAAGCCCACGACTGCATGGGGCTCTGTCGGTGGTGGGTCTGAGCGCTTATTTCTGATGTCCGTAAGCTACAGAAGAATTTCAAATGTGTTCCAACTCACAGCCCTTGGGAAGAAGAAAGAGGCTTCTCAGCACACAAAATCACTCTTCTTTTTAATATTTCTTTCTTTCACTCAGGCCTGTGATTTATTGGGCATGTTTTTAAGGTAACCATGGACGCAACTCCCAGCAAAGGGAATCTTTTCCTAAACTGCTCTTTCAATCAATTGTTTACATTTCCTTGCTTGAGGAGGCCCCAGTTCTGAAGAACGAGGTCATACAGAAATTGGGCAAGCCAAAAGCACAGGAAGACAGGGGATGTCCCAGTCATTCCATGTTTACTGGGGATTCAGAAGGGAGAAACCCTGAAACTGCTTCTAATTCCCTTGAAGGGTGGCAGGCGGGGCACGGGTAATGAAACACCTAGCAAAGCCAATGGAAGAAGAGGTTTCCACTGATTTCAAAAGTTTGCACCAGTTCTGTGGTGGAAAGGCTCATTGCCTTCAATTCCAGTTGGAGGACGCAGAGAAGACACCCCCTCAAAGGCAATAGAGCAGGAGAGGACCTGAAAGGGGAAAGTGCTTTAAGAACAAAGTGGTAGCAAGCCAGCAGGAAGGGAGCTGCAGGGGCAGGGGCTGTTCAGAGATGAAGGCTTGCACACCTTTCATAATTTGGAATAAAACCTTCTGATCCAGACAGACATATTTAAATAATTCTGACTCATCTGGCGGCAAATACACCTCCATGGCAACTCCCTAAACCTAGCTAATGCAGAGAAACATCCAAGGAATATGTTTGGAAATGTTGTTAACTTAAGTGGCATCCAGCTCGGTTCTTAATACACTGGAGCCCACTTAAACAAGGAAAGAGCTCCTGAAAGAAGCAACTTGTTCAAAGAATTGATTTCTTTTTGCTCCAGAAGATACACAGAAAATACAGTGGAACCATGGAAAAAATAAAATCCCTTTGAAGAAATCAACCAATTAATAGAAAGAGAAGACTGAAGTGATTCTGCTGGTATGATCTGATCAAGCAGGGGTTGTTATAAAAATAATGAGGGCCGGTTGTTCAATGCTTTATGTGAACCTACCACAAACAACTGCTGGAGAAAAATGTAAGCACATAACAGCAAGACAGCACGCTTCTCACCCCTCATCCAGAGAACCCCAGTGAAACTCCCGTGCTCTGAGAAGTCACACAAGGAGCGGCAGCATCTGCCACCCCCCAGAGCTCGACAGGCTAGGATGATCTCAAAGTAGGAGGGAAGGAGGCCACGATAAAAATCTTTCTACCGTCAGCCTCTTTTAAAGACTTTGAAAATGAGGTAGATCCTGCCCACGTCTACTGCTGATCGACCCTGTGGCCATGCAACACGCCACTGCTCTTAGCGTTCCCGCTGGGGTGGGATCTCCCCATCTCACTCATGTTGGGCGGGGTGTGGACAGGGATCCCATGGAGTGAACTGGCAATGTGCTTTCATCTCACATCCCCTGCTTTTTTTGTTATGCCTTTGCCCTGCTCAGTGCCTTGCCTATCAGGCTTCACCAGTGAAGGGTCCCTCCATGCTCCCTGCTAGGGCAGAACCTTGCCCAACCTGCCCTCCCCTCCAACTGCAGGCACGAGCAGGGCGTGCATGACTCAGGTGCATTAACCTCTGCCTGCTGGGTAAGCTCCTGATGCAGCCCCCACAAAAGAAACACACAAACAAATGGGCACAACAGGTCCGAGAGACCAGCTAAGTTTCAGCAAGAAGATTTTAAGCAAATAAATCCTCCCTTTCAGGCAGACATGGCTAGGATAAGACACAACATGGTGGTTTTTTTCATCACCCTCTGCTCTGTGCTCTAACAGCCCAGAAAAAAACTAGCCCTGTAAAACCAAAGCAGCTTCACTAAGAGTTAGTGGGTTTGCTTTGGGTTTGTAGTGTTATAATTCAAAGCTGTTCAGGTTTGTCTAGGTATTCGATATATCTTCACTCTCTAAACACTTACTCCCTGTATCTCATTGCATATCACATATAAATAGTGTCTTTCCCAAAAAGGCATGAAAAAAGCAAAGAAGCTTCTATCTCTTATACTTTTTCCTGCAAAACTAAATTGATAATGAGAATGAATTATGAATGCCTTTCAGTTCAGCTTCAAAAATACGAGGACCAAATTCCCTTCAATGAGTGTCAATTAATACGGACATGCATGTGTTCATTAGAAAACATAGTTCATCAAGATAGAAAGATAATATTGTGATTTATGCATTTAAATAATAAAATATCTTTCCCTTTGAAAACAGAATGGGCCTCTACTAGGATAGGTAACATGGGAGAGAATATGAAATATTGTGCAAAAGAAGAGAGAGACACCAATATTGCACAACACTTCTACTTGGTTTTGGGCATGGTGATGGTTTGATGGTTTTTTTAGTGGATTACACAGCTCGTTGAATTTTTACATTGTCTGGAGCATGCTAAACATAGTAACACCATTTTTAATGCCAGCACCTTTGCCTATAAAGCTAATAAAACAGGGCTAGGGACCTTTTATGGCCTAACCACATGGTGTAGCACTTGCCAGAGTCTTTCGTAGGCTCCACAGATGCCCTGCAGTCTAATACATAATTACTATTTTTCATGTGTTTATTTCAGTTCAAAGTGTGTGCAATAACATCTTGCAGCTTACCGGATTTCATAGCAAGATGCTGAGGTTATACCTTGCACACCCTGGGGTAGGTAGGCATGAGGGAGCCTCCCGAGGGTGCAAAGCCTGGGAGGACGGTGTCATGGATGGAAGTAAGCAAACCATAGAAGCTGGAAGGAGCCACACAGCGCGGCGTTCCCCATACTTACAGTTGGGAATAGTCCTCGTGTACACTTTTCCTTGGCTCGTGTTAGAAGTGTGCTAATAATTAGGCAGCAAAGGCCTAATCTGTGGTCCAGCTTGCTCCCTGGCCCTGTTTTATTTAGCCGCCTAGATGTATATACGATTTCATTGATACCGCACTCACAGAGACGAGAATCAGACCCTGCCTGGGAAGATCCTGCTGATAAAGGCTGGAGACGCATTCCCTCCTGGATCAAGATTAAAGAGACCCTTAGGGAGCTGGTTATAAATTCCTGACTCTCAGGTTGCTGCTATTTCCTGAACTAAGCTAGAGGAGCTCTATACTAGCTGGCTGTGGGTTATGGGATATTTAGCATCACATATGGATTGGTTAAACTGGTGATGAGCCCACCACTCCCATGCATCCCTTCATCCCCTTATTTTGGTGCTGAGTGAAATGGAGCTGGAATAGTTGTACTGGCCAAGGAGTTCCACCTTCCTCCAGAGTGTAAATATCAACTAAGCAGGTGGTGTTCCAGCTTGCATCTGTTGTATTACGAAGGGGCACAGACCTGGGGCAAGGGAATATGGTATTTCTCTAGATAAGGTGTATTTGATTCTTAATACAGTTTTTAGAATAGTCATAATCATGCAGTGTTCTGTGATTTTAGTACTTTTGGGTATTAAAATTTCTGAGGTCTCAGTGTGATTCTCAATTATTGAAATGGCCAAGATTCTGGCAAGAAACCACAGGGAGGAAATCAGTTCTGTGCGGAAGATGCCAGGAGGCAAATATTATTTACATAGAGTGCAGAACTACAGAAATATAACAGTATGTAAATTTCTTGACAGATGCCCTGTTTGGCAGCTGCTCAGATGCAAATTTCACCCTCAGCCAGATCTGCAAAAACACAGATCAGTAATCCAGGGTAGATGTGATTTGGTAGAAATTCTGGATGACAGCTTACAACTCCCCAAACTGCTACTGAATTTACAAAGAAATAACAGATCAGGGAACTGATAATGTCTGTGGGCCTGAATCAGGCAAGGTCCCTAAGCACATGAGAAACCTCACTGAAGTCAAGAGAGACTGCTGCCTCCATAATCTATCAAAAGATTAATTGCCTGACTCTCTAATCTAACACAAGACTATGCTGAAGAAGGTATTGCCTTCTGGGGTGCCCTGTTAAACCAGGGCACAAATCTGAGAGCTACTCAAGACCTGATCTGGTAGCGAAACTAAGATGAAACAACATTAATTTCTCACGTCTGCTTGGTGCCCTCCAAAACATGAATTCGGATAGGTGGGCATCTCACGTGGCGGCTGATGCTACCAGGCATGGTCACTGCCAACACAGCAGACACCCAGCATGGAGCCTGCCTCAGATAGTAGGTGAGAGGTAAGGCACGTCTGTGTGGAAGTTTGACTTGTTCACAGCCGTCTCTGTTCAGTGGTTAAACTTAAGCCCTTCCTTCGAATAATACACATGGAAAACTGATACTTTATGAGACTTGGAAGAAAATTCCAAATTGTTGTTCCCTTCTTTAGGAGATGCAGGACAGAAAAGTGGCAGAATTGCAGCTTAAGGTGGTGGGTTTTTACAAGTTTTGAATCATATCCTGAGGGTCTTTGAGTATATTTAACCCAGGACCCAGTTATGACCAGCCAATTAGAAAACATCTTCATGTTATTAACAGGCTGACACGGTTCACTGGGAAGGTCTCTTTGAGCCGCGACTAAAAATTCAACCCACTAGTTGATTAGGAAACACTGCTTGCATTTAGGGTAAAGACGTTTCTACTCTTGCTCACCAGAAGGTCTCTGAGCTCTGCCTTATGCAAATACACAGTGACTATGATTTTTCTTTGAAACCAGCAGCTTCCTGCAGTGGAACGTCAGCGTGACAATTTTGTGTGCTCCCGTCACGGGATGCTGGGCACACGGGCCGTGTCCAATGTCCCATGGAGGCTACAGGGCAGTCTTGCCTCCTGCCCAGAACAAGAAAAGCTAACGCAACTCCAGCGTAAATCTGTCAGCTAGGTTTTATTCTACAAAGAATTTCAGGCATTATCGCCCTTCAGTTAGTGCATGGGGGAAATGGCGCTTCAGTTTTGAGGTAGTTTCTGCTTTGAAGCACCTCTACTTCTGGAATCATAGCCCTGGGTGTATTGCTGGCATCTATGTCCTACCCTGTCACAAGCCAGGTGAGCTGCTCCCTCGCATCTTTAAGCAACCTGTCTGCTCTGCTCCAGAAGCATCCTGCCCCAATCTGGTTCCCTCATCTCCCCAAATGTTACTTTTTAACTCTAAACAAACAAGGGCCGCTCTGGCCAGGGCACATGCAGCACAGCTCCCCCGGGATGCGGGCACAGCCCTCGGCTCGGTGTGCGGCGAGCGGGCTGCTAAACCCACACCAAAGGCCGAGAGCGATTCAGACGTGAAGTAGCCAAACTCGATCGGAAGATCCGAGTTCAGGATTTCTTGGTCATTTGCCTTTATTTAGGGATTATTTATGCCTCCTATTAACCTTACTCAACCACGGCATGTGTTACACAGATGGGATAAGCCAAAGTAGAAATAAGCTCAGCAGTTTTCCCAGCAGAACGGTAGTAAAAGCCGAGGGGAAGCCCTCGTGAGCCCCGGTACCCGGTGATGTCCCTGACCGAGGGACCAACGCAGAGCGCAAAAATTACCATCGACGAGGGGCAACACATCCACGCTTCGTGGGAAGCCCACCGGCGGGTCCCCCTAAATCTCCAGCCGGCGAGGGGTGCCGCTTGGTGGTGCTGGAGGGACAGAGACAGCCCGGCCGCGGAGCCGGAGGGTTTCCTCCGGAATGCCGGCCTGGTGATAACAGAACCCCTTTCATACCGATTAGACAAACACGGGGCCAAGGTGGGTAAACATCAGGAGCGGACTCATCTTTCCCCTCGATGCCAGACGGTCAGAGCCCGGCTGCGCGAAATAGGAGCCGCTGAGATTTTTTTTTTTTTTTNACCAACCAGGCATCTGACTTGCCCTTCTGCAACGAACATTCAGCTTGGTATCACCCATAAAATCAATGTCCTGCATGCACTAACCTGAATATTTATAGATGCAAAAAAGCATGTCACTTATGTAAGGCTAAGAAATCATGCACACACATGAATAGTCCCTTGTAAAAATAAATAATAAAAAAGGTTGTGTCAAGATACTAAATCAATTTTCCTTTTCAGTTAAGATCGTTATATTTAGTTCTGTAAAAGTACTCTTGGCAGCCTGAAACATATCCTGTTTAAACAGGAGCTTGTACTCAATCACACTTCCCTTTTTCTTCTTTTTTTTGGAATACTATTCCCACTTAAGCCCTGGACAAAAAATATTGAGAAAGCAGAAAACAGGAATAAAGTCATCTTTGTTTCAACTTTTCCCGTCCCTTTTTACTAGAAGGGGAAAAAAGTATCTGATGAATGAGCAATCCTTATGTGCCAGGGGAGAAGACCTAAGTGACCTGTGGACTTGGGGACTATCACCTGCTTTAGCACTCTTCTAAAGGCTGAGTGATGAAGTGATATAGAGTTACTGAAGTAACTTGGTCAAAAAGGAAAGTATTTTATATGCTTTCAGTAAAGATCATTATTTTGCTAAGCCACTGATTTATGCAGAGGTTCACAACACTAAGCTCAAGTCTATTGGAAAAGTGTTTCTTTCTGAAAGTCCAAAACAATTCGGCGCTCAAGGGATGCTCTTCTTACCACTCCAGCCAGAAGAAAAAGTAAGTAAGTAAGCGCTGTGCCCTTTTTCCTGCAGCGGTAGTCACGGTGTCAGGACACCGGTGCGGGAGGCATTAGGGAAAGGAGGGGTAAGAAGAGAGAATACACAGAGCAATTGCAAAGAAAAAGGAGCGAGCGGGAGACGGAGAAGGTAGCTGGACATGCAGTGGGGGTTGTACGGTGTCTCTCTGCACGGAAGTCTCGGGACTGAATTTATTTACGGGGGGCAAGAAAAGTGGACACGTATGCGTAACACATGGGAGAGTGGTGGGGTGAGAAGAGTGTAGAAGGCGGCATGCTGAGCTGTGTCTGGACTGTGAGCATTTCATCCAAACTGCTATATTGTTGAGACTCTTGAGCAATAAAGCAAATTTTCATTCTAATTAAAGATTCAAGGGTTTTAGAACAATCACCAGAAGAAAGAGAGAAAAAAAGGCAAACCCTCAGAGGACTTGGTAATGAATAACAAAAATCGTTCTTGTGCATTGTCCAAAATGAATGGCATTCAGTCTAATTGCAGAGAGAGGATTTAATGCTACAGTCCACTGTGGTGTTCTCTGTGAGTAGATGTGGGATGGCCCATGACCGACTGGCTTAGCCCAGGACAACCAACATCTTCTGGCCAATGTGTACCACAGATCGTGCTTGGTATGCCTTATTGTAGTCGCTGGGGTGGCAAACATTGGAAGGGACAGAGCCTGAGGGCAATTACCAATTGCTTAAAGCTGTTAAGAGTGGGTTCACTTGCACAATGTGCATCGTATCAGCCATATGCAGGATGCTTCTCTTGTGGACATTTGCAGCGGTCTATCAACCAAGCCTGCAAAGCCACTGCGACGGTGCAAGGGAACTAAAGCCTGGGGAGCAAAGGAGGACTGGGTTGGAAGCTCAAGGATGAAGCACACACTGGAGGAGGAGGAGGAGAAGAAGATACGTACACTTTGTAACTTCTCTGTAATCATAGATAGGGTAAATGTGCCCAACGTTCATATGTAAATTAAGTACAGGATGGAAAAAATGGTTCAGAGCAGTGTGGCAAAACTTACTGTGTTTACTAACTGCATATTAAACACTTTTAGGGGCAGAGCTACAAGGCACAAAGACTGTCCTGAAACTCATCCCCAGCTTCTTTCTGGCCTACAGTCCTACATCTCCTTTTTGTGGGTATCATGCTTACCTTTCTCTGCGATATGTGGTGAGGACACTAATTCGTGTTCTGGGTCCCTGGCTGAGATGTGCCAGCAGTGTGCTGCTGCCTTCGTGTGCCAGCCCTGCCGAAAGTGCTTTCATGCCACGTACAGTTCAAGAGCTCAGATTAGTTATCTTTGCTCTAGTAGAAAGGGCTCTGGATTAGGACTCAGGAGGCTTAACTTCATTTGTCGGGTTAAGTACAGGCTCTGTGTGCAACCTTGAGCAAGGTCTTTAATCTGCCTGAGTTTCGGTATCCTTTGGAAAGGGGCAGTAATTCTTCCCTAATCCCTGAGGGTCTGGAGAATAAAATTGGTAAATAACAGAGCAGTGTTCCACTACTGACAGGATGGCTGGCACAGCTCTCCTGACTGTACCGAGTTCCCTTCCTAACTACTCGGCATACGTGTTGCAGATCTGGGACAATCGCAGTTAGTATTTTCATGAAACAGAATATAAAATCAGAAGGAAGCAGCAGCTACGGGGGAATTTTATGTCCCCTGAATAATACACCTTTAAGCACCCTTCACTGTTTTGAAGCATACACTGGGGAACCATGCTCCCAAATTATATTTCATGTCTAAACGCAGTCAGATAGCTTAGGTGCTGCCAGCACTTGGGTGCTATTGTTCACTCCACAGACACACGTGGAAACTCTGATAATGATGTAGAAAATACCAATACCAGAGCAAGGCTGCTTTAGTGGTGCTTCCCAGAAACAAAAACTGAAGAAGGCAGCGGGTCCCTCTTGCACCTAGCCACATTTAGGCTGCCTGTTCCTTCTCTTTAACCTTTGCCTGCCCCCTTTTTATATTTCCCTTTCACACATTTGCCGCATGCAGGTCTGCAGTTTTCCTTCCTGCTGAGCTACAAACCCACTGCTGCTTTATTCCTCTGCTCGGCGCTTCCCTGCTCCAGCTCGGAGCACGTAGGCTTCATCCCCTTGATGATCAGCTGAGGAGCAGATGGAGGATCAGAGGAGTGGGATGGCTGCTTTACGAGGCACACTCACAGCAGCACTGATGGAGACAACCAAAGAGTGACCACAAGCCAGGGTTTCAAATGCTGCAATATTCGTATCTGGGATACAGGGGCAGGTCAAAGCCATAGGTCCTGGCGGTCATGTGATTTTGGATTATTCTCAGCTTTCGTTTAAAGCAAAGTTTCTAGTGTTCATATTCTCAGACAAAAGCTTGGAAATGGGAACCACCAAGGGCTTGAACATCAAAGGGCAAATAAAAGAATCCAGAACTGATTTTTTTTTTTTTTAATTCTCATGATCTTGCCATCAACCTCACATTATGTTGGAGGATAGCTCGGGATTTTTGAGCATGAAAGTCTGGCAGGACTACAGATGCCTCAAAATCATAACGAATTGAGGCCACAGTCGGCTTTTGAGAAGGCTGCTCCCTTGCAACTAAGACAATACCAGGGTTTTGCAGAATGGCTTGGTCCTCCCCACGCAACCTCTCACTGGTGAACATTGCTATCACCGGCAATCACAGGCACAGATATTTTCTTTTTTTATCCCCATTACAGAGGAAACATATATTTTAAGCCCAAAGTGGCTGCTGCATCACCACTCAAGGAGGTGAAGACTGTGGGCTGGTCAAGATGCCCAGAGGAGATGTCCCAAGCTTGCCTTCAGGGCCAGCACAGCTTCTTAAAGGGACAGCGGTCCCACATAGTTGCAACCATATGTTGAACGTAGTGAAGGCATATGGAGCTAATTATGTAAATAAACAACTCAGCCCATGATGATTCTAAATAATGCAAAACATAAAGAGGCAAAACACTAATGTTCTAGCTAATGAAAATAGATTCTTAGGGTGATTAATTTACAATAAAGAGAAGCTGCATATGTCAAAAATGGTACGTCATCATATGATTTAATATAATCGGGCACAGCTGCATTGCTCTTGGTGTTTGTGAACAATGACCTTGTTCACCTCCTCATGCATCTGTACCACAATATTAAAAGAGAAGAAAACTGCACAGCAGAGCCAGCAAACACTTGTGAGAAAAATATTTTTAAAGCATCTTGATAAATATTTACCAACCTTTGGGATTTTTGAATGCTTGAGGTTGTGTCAGGAAAGAAGCATATGCTGATATCCTCAAAAACAACACAAGTGGTCAACAGTCTCCGTACAAAAGGGAATAGCTCAATACAATAGGCCACTGTTGCTGTGACTCTCAGCATTGTTTACCTCTCACAGAGCTTCCAAGGACAAACCACTTCAAACAAACTACAGTAAGACTTTAAACTGAATCCACCCAACAGGTTAATAAAACAAATATTGATTGGGTTTGAGAGTCATTACAGTAAACAAACCCTTTTGGATTAAAAGAGTTCCTTTGTTCAAGCAATATTGTCCATAGCCTTCAAGCAGCATATTGCAATCTCAGCTGAAATCCTCAGGCAATATTTTACAGTGTTTGCCCTCAAATCTGCTTTTATTTGTAGCAAATGTATAAATACAGATACATGAAGAGATACGGGGAAGTATTTCATGCACGCAGAGGAAGGAAATCATGCCAAACTCAAGAATATGCTGGAAATTCTAACAATTAAGAGAATAGCAAAAGGAGAATTTTCCAAGTGCATATAATGATTTATATGACTAAATCTTATTCCAAAAACTGCAACTTGTAGACACTTTTAGCTTTGCTCCTCTAGAATCACAACCTCCTCAATGCAGACAAAAATCACATGGGCATCCCAATGCCCTTTCACAAGGTCTCCCACAATGGATCCAATGGACTAGGAAAGCATCTTGACATGGTCCAGCATAGAGACACAACCCAGATGCTTCAGAGCAAGGGCAGAAACAGCGAGGACGCAATACCACAAGAAAGGTTTTCAGAGAATTATTGCCCCAGATGCAGACTGATCTGGGCCTCTCAGACCTTGTTGCCTGATTACTTGACAGGGAGTGAAGTCATCTAAATGGCTTTAGATCCTCACCCCACTTTCAAAAGTGGCTTGGGTGCCTAGAAACCTTTGTCAAGAGATGATCTAGAATGAAAGGAGTGACCAGAAGATCCAGCTCTGCCACCTTTTGCAAATGCCTTAAGATGTGGATTGAGAACATCAAGCCAGTTGCACAGATTTAGGCACATATCTTCCAAAAGTAATAGATCCACCACATGGTTTTGAAACTTTCATCCACAATCATACCAAATTTATTCCCACAAGTACCAGAGCAGGCTACAAATTCAAACATAACCAACCGTGTGCATTTTCTTTTTCTCCTGCAAACTTTACTTCCCTCTCTAAACACAAAATGCATATCAGAAATACAAGCACATGAAGAGTGACCAGTCAACAGGTTTCAGTAACATTATCCTAGCCTAGCAATGCCAAATTAGGGAATGGTTTTTACTTGTCACAGAAGTGTGAAAATCCAGGGAACAGTAAGGAGTGAAAATACTGTCAGAAGTTAACAAAGATATTCAATATTCCCATACAAATGGATAAACTCAGTGGTGCTGACAATTCCTGCAAACCCAGTTCAACCAGTGGACCAGGCTCACAGTATGTTTGGGTTAATAAGATACTGCAGAGAGAAATGGCAAAAAAAGCAGGTAAATATCAGGAGAGGGTGATTCTCCAGACATTTGAGCAAACCACAATGCAAGAACTTTAAGTGGCATTCACTGCTTCTTATTATCTCCACACACACATTTCTTAAATAATCATTTATTCTCTGTTTCTGGCCATGTAAAGCAAGCAAATTGTGCTAAGTACATCAGCCCAGAACAGACAGCTGGCCGCTTCATGACTGCAAGGTGGATACAAACCTTTTTGTACCCTGGATTTCTTCTTGGGCATCCGAGCAGACCCTGTCTGGCTTTTTCTCACTAATTCACAACATTCAGGTAATTCTCAATAGACAATTCTCAACAGAGCCCAGTCATCAGTGGAGACTAGTGTAGCACTACAGTGAGTCCCTCTAACACCAGGCACAGTTTCTAAGTGACAGTGTAAGGTATTAAGAAATTACACCATCACAGAATGAAAGTGCAACACATACCCAGTGCTCAGCATCTGCCTTAGCTTAAGGGCACCGCATTCTGCAAATCTTGTAAAATCAGGTGGTTGATCTGATAAGGTACTCTGCATCGCTGGGGCTCTTCCTATCTCAGGACAGAATCAAAACCTATGAGCTTTGCTCAGAGTATCTCACTCGCAGCTAGACTTCTTTGCTGGAAGAGTTGTGCAATCTTGGCCTACATCTTATCACCAGCAGCGAAACAGTCAGACTTCGGGGTTTGTTGTCTCACAGGCACTCACTTTATTCTCATTGCTGCGTAGCAGCATTAGACACACAGCCTCAGAGTGAAAGAACAACAGGGAGGGAATGAGTGATAAGGAGCAGAAAGAGCTTGCAGAGTTAGCACCTGCACAGCAGACTTACACTGAAGCTCACTTCATTGATGTGGGGCATTTCTCGCATCTGGAGCGTAATGATTAAGAGAATAAAATACATGTTCTACCACACTGAATGCCAGAAGTAACTGTCATGTTCACTCATGCTGCACTACCAAGAAGATAATATAGGCTATTAATTAAGTTTGGTAGAACAAAACATATTGGAAAGGATCACTCAAAGAACCAATGAAAGGCAGAGAGCAAATTTCTAAAATGCAGAATGATATTATATATCCTTAATGAGGCTATATATCCTTAATGAGTGAGAGGATCAGTTAAGTGCTCCATCTTTTTACAATCAAGACAGGAGCTTCTTTAACAAGTCTCTATCTATGGCCAAACATTAACACATACACTGAGGCTTTTGCAGACTTTAGCACCCAAACTCCGTTAAGTTGTGGGGTTTCTGTTTTTAACCTCCTCTGTCCTTCATCACAGTGCTGAATAAACTACCTCGAGCTTCTGAACCATTCACTGCATTCCTTGATGACCAGCAATAGCTGAAATGCCCTTAGGTGAGCAGAGGGACCCCCCTTGCCTTGCCCTGCACCGCTCCCACATACCATTGCCAGATACGTGATCTGTCGAAGGTGGATCCTCGGCAGTGCAGTGCTTTCCCCTGCTCTTACTCTAAATACTGCAAGTCCTTCATGCTGTCTCTGATTGCCTGTAGCTGAAACTGTGAATGCAGCTGTACCACAATTAATCTCCAAATTTTTAGAAAACACTACGCTATTTTGAAAACAGAAAGGTATTTGCATAATCAGAAAATACTAAGGGATCAGTTCTGTCTGCTGCTGTGCATATGCTTGTCCTTCAAGTCTCCAGGCACCGGTTTTAGTGGGGATTGCCAAGGGGCAATCTAAAGCAGGGGCTCTCTAATAGAATTGAGTTTTATGGTCCAAATTTTTCCATGTCAAACCATCAAAGAACGATGTTGAACAAACTCAAATCTAGACCCATGCGTAGTCACGAGAAACTGATAGTCAAGAGGAACCAAAAAGCTTTGGAATAAAATATGAAGTTGCATGTCAATAACAGAAAAAAATGCATTGCACATAAATTTAGGACTTTTCCTTTCCTTAGACACAGGAAAAAAAAAAAATCTTTATTTTGATCAGATATGGAAATACAGGGATTAAAAGAATCGGACGAGTGATTTGTAATTGGTCTCCAGACTCTACCTCTTCCTTTAGTAAAGTGCATGCAAGTGAATAAGACTGCATGGATGGACTTTATTAGCTGCAGCTTTCCTTCCTGACTCTGGGATTAGAGGAATACTTTAACCTTGACACATTCATCTTATACTCACAAAGCTCCACTTTTAACAGTCACTTCTCCTTTCCTCTTCACTTGTCTGGTTCTGGCACATAATTTTCTAAATTAGAAGAGGTTACCGTTCTGTCTTAAAAAGCAAAAGAATTCTCACTTATCTTTGTTAGCAAGGGCATGGAGAAATTCAAGATGGTTTATTAATAATTCCTAAAAGTCTATTGCAGGTGGCAGAAATATGGCAAAAGCAAAGGTTTGTATAAATGAGGCACTTGAAAGGTTGTATTAGGCTGTCCTGTAAATATATTAAAGGAAAAATAGAAGGAGCTTGATTTTATTTATCAGATAGCAATGTAAAGCCAAGTATACAAATACATGTTATATATTAGTGAAAAATTGTATTTCTTTGAAGCTTCCTTTATGCTAGAGAAGTTTGCGATGCGATTTTCAAAAGCACTCAGCACTGCTCCAGCTCTGCGCCAAGTGGCATGTACAAATACTGCTCCTGCTGCTGTTCCTGAAGGCAGAACTGGGCCATTACAGAGTATCTGTGAGAAGTCCATAGCTAGGGGGAAAACTGCCATGTGCAGCTACTGGCACACCTATCATCCACAGACAGGAGGAAAAGTGTCTGTGGAAATAAGTACTTATTCAGAGGGCTGGGGAAAATGAGAATGCAAGGAAGTTTTTGTATGTGTGTGGAAGGGGGTGGTATTTAGCAAAACACTTGGAAGTTAATTGCAGAATAAAAGAATATACCTCAAAGGTACACACTTCCTCAGTACACCGATTTATTATAATTACAGAGTTTACCCTTACCTTTTTTCTTTATCCAGCCACATATTTGAGTTGCTTTAGATTAAAGTATATGTCTTGTTAATTATGGCATTTAGTTCTCAAATTGTAATTGGTGTCTGGTGCTAAGCTCCTATAACTCTTCTTGTCACTGTTTCAAGGGGGCCTGTTTAATTTGCCTGAGGTAAACTAAAATGGAAAGTACCGTCTTATTTGAGTAATGTGAGATATTTCTCGTGGCTTTAATGATCAAATATTGTTTTCCTTATGGGGGGTACAACTGGGAGGGGGTGACAATGGGCAGTCCTACCTGCCAAGAGCTAGTCAAGGTAGATGCCCCCATAATTTTAAGGGGTTTTATTACATCCTTTAAGCAGATGAAAGTAATACCACTTAGAATAAACAAACACCACTAGACATTGGATAAAACTCATTACCTTGAGCTACTGGGAACTTTCCTGACACATCTTCCTTTAAAAAAATCTCGCAAGAGCGTGGGAGACAGAAACTTTTACCCCACCGAATCACAATTTTCTACTACCGCTTGGGAAATGCATCAGGGACAAAAGCTGAAGAAACGACTTTGTGGGTATTTGGGAGGAGAGCACCTGACGGCTGTCAGGTGCAGACCAGAACTGGCTGTTGCATCCTGTTGTAAAACCACACTACCCAAAACTAATGCACACAAGCTTCCCCAAGGCTTTTCTTCGGGCGCTTTAGGTATTGTCTGGTAGCTCTTCTTTCAGGTCAAGATAAATGGGTATCTTCAAATTAGATTCCAAAGCTGTATTTCAGCATCAGCCAGATTTGCAAGGCACTTAAGTAAAGAAATTTCTAAATTTGTTCTCCCAGTGGCAATTTACCTCAATAAGCATTTTCTCCCACAATTTCCCATTAAATTAAACAATTAGCCTGTTTTGTAGCTTTGAGGGCCTACTCTTTCTGCATAAATAGTGTGCTTTTTCTGCTCCTATTTCCTCTGTTGGCATCATCCCCCACACTTTTCCTGTGCACCAACTTATCCATATGGAGATATGGTTATACAGTCTAGATAGTCAGTAAGTGAAGTCACCCCTGTGCTTCTCCCAATGAGTAGCATACCCAGAAGTGGTTGTTGCATACCACCTTTGTTTTCACAGTAGCTTTTTCTTCTGTTTAATGGATTTTCTCTCACTGTTTGAAGATAACTAGATTGGTTACCATACGTTTGCTGGACTGCTGTCCTGTGGTAGGCAGGAACCAAACCACTTCATCTCACGTTTACATGCAGAGGTTTTCCTGCTTTTGCTCCATCCCAGTTTCATGGCTGAAAGAAGGTGACAGAAGCCCATGGTAGTTCCCTCTTTCATTCATGCAAACACTGAACCTGGCAGTTCCCTCCTCTCCTTCGGGCTTCCTTTTGGAAGGTGAGAGGTTAAAATCTCTCTCTCTATCCTTTGGCTCTTGATGGCAAAGATCAATGTGACAAATTATCTCTAAATATTTCTAGTCAGAAAGAGGTTTTCAACAGGCATTTTAAGCAGGCTCACACTTGAATTGCTCTAGTTTCAAAGAAGCAATAATCAGTTCTTTGGTGCACAGTCTTTCCACATTCCCCTCAGGTGAAGACACATGCTTTGTATGCATTATAAGAGCACCTCAGTTTTATGTGGCATAATGCCTATCTATCTGAGGTGCTCTGTTTCTTGTTTATACCAAAAGAAGAAAAAATATCATATTGTATCCTGTTCCTTCCCCTCTTTCTTCATCCAGCAACAGTCAGGGGAATGCAGCACAGCCATTCATTCACTGCTGTAACTCCTAGTACTGACAATGAAAAAGTTATGTTTGCTTGCTGTTTCAAGTCTGTGCAATCTTTTCCATAAATATGCCATCAAATTTCTGATCATCAGGACTGGAGCCTGCTGAGGAATAGGGACAAGCAGCAAGACTTCTGGAGCCACTGAGAGGTGAATGGAGTCTTCAACCAGCAAGCACTTGCAATAAAAGTTCTACCACTGCGGGATACAAATGAACGTGCCCTCCAGCAATTTGAGATGACAACTTTGGGACAGACTGAGGAATTCAAGCCGTATCATGGGATTCTTATGC
>VYZV01019366.1:204805-323396 GCA_013401275.1 Pandion haliaetus
CCTTCCTTTTTGCATCATCCTTATGCTAGGGTCAATACCAGCCTGTCCTATCTCTGAGACTACAGGCGTCATGATAGCGACACCTTTGGAAGTTGCAAGGTGAAGTTTTCACTATGGCTCTGTTCAAAGAGGAATTCCTCCAGCAAGAACCTCCTTGCAGTCTAGAGCCCCTAAGAAAGAACTTTAATTCCCTCAAGTACTTTCTGAAAATGGCAACTTTATCAAGGAGGAGTAGCACTGTTCCACTACAGTATCTTGCCTGTGCTGGTCCATACAGAACATGTCCTCCCCTTCACCCGAAGACCAACAAAGAACTTGAGCATCTCATTGGCAAAGAAGCCATGGAGCAAGCCTCACAAAGAAACATGCTACATCAGTTGTACCAAGTTACAAGCTAAATGGTGTCATGCAATGTGTGGTAATCATAAGTGCACTAATACCAATCTTAAGCATACCTCATATCAGCGCCTGCTGTAAATTGGTCATGCAGTGTTATTGCTGAGGGAAAACTTGTCATGAAATTAGACCTAACTCAAGCATGCAAATAGCTGATCATTGGCAAGGACACCACAGGACATGAAGTGATGCTATTTAGGGAGAGCAGGCAATGCTAACCACTTTTTGTGGTCCTTTTCCCTCTTACCCCTTCAGGAACTGCAGTGGTGTTAGTGCTAGAGGGTATATCCTTGCCTGTTCCTTTTAATATCTGTTTATAGACTTCTTGTCTCTGAAGCTGTCTAATCACTTTTTGAACCTGCTGACACTGTGCCTCCAAAACGTACTGGGTAAGAAAGTCCAAAAGTTCATTACCTGCCTTATCAAGGATTACTTTATGTCTTTTAAATTATCTCCTACTAGTTTCGCAAAGTGCTTCCTAGTTCTAGCATTACAGGATTTGCTGAGTAACAGTTCATCATTTAGTTCATACATCACCTTCATGTGACACAGACCTCAGTCATATCCCCCTTCAGCTTTCTTGTTACCAACCTGAACAGTCTCAGAATTTTTAATGTCTCCTTGTAAGATAATTGCTCTCTTGCCTCAGTCATTTTAATTATCCTTTTCTGGG
Organism: Pandion haliaetus; assembly: GCA_013401275.1. Classification (NCBI taxonomy): domain Eukaryota; kingdom Metazoa; phylum Chordata; class Aves; order Accipitriformes; family Pandionidae; genus Pandion; species Pandion haliaetus. The sequence goes on from VYZV01019366.1 coordinate 205,875, forward strand.
TGTTCTCTAACTTTGCTATGTGCTTCTTCAGATGCAGAGAAGAGAACTGTACCTAGCACTCAAGATGCGGACACACCAGTTTTACACAGGAACAAAATGCATCTTCAGTCTTGTTCACAGTATCATTCCTGCTGATGCCCATGATTTTGTTGGCCTTTTTATCTGCTTCAGCACATTAAGACAAGAATTTCAGGGAATCACTGGTAATGGCTTCAAAATTTCTTTTGTGAAAGTGATAACTTACAGTTCAGAGTCCAGCACAGTGTAGGCCTGGTTAAGATCACTTTTTCCTAGATGAATCACCTCACATTTACCTAAATTGAAGTGAACCCACCACCTTTTTGTTCATTCAGTTCTACGAAGTTGTTTGGATGTTCTTCACCATTGGTGTAGCGCTTGATTTCCCAAAACTGCTTATCAAAAAATCAGAGATTTCACTCTTCACTCCCTGTTCCGTCACTGATTAAGATTCAGAATCAAACTGGTCCCAGTGGTGATCCCAAAAGAATGCTACTGCTGACTTCCCTCCATCACAAAAAGTGGCCACTACGTGACTGTTAGCTTCCTAACCCTTAATCAGCTTTCAGTTTGAAAATGAACCTTTCCTCTAATCCCACAGCAATTTTATGTCTTTAAAATGTTCTGGAGTGGAACGCCATCAAGGACCTTCTGAAAATCCTAGCATAACATGTCTGCTCGATACCCTTTATCCACAGGCTTATTGACAGTCTCACAAAATGCTGTCAGACTCCCTTTTACAGAGGCCACACTGGTTCTTTTTCAGTGTATCATATTTATCCATGTACTCTTATGACTCTACTGTCTTGGTGGGGAGTCGGGCATCTTCAATTTGGAATTTCTGCAGCACTGATAATTTTGCAATGAATTCTGAAAATTCTGCTTTCTTCAGCAATGTTTCTGTCTGGGGGTATGGGGAGTGGTCTATGTGTGTGTCTGTCTGTCATATTTTCTGAAGAACATCAAGAAATTTGGAAATTATTAAGAAACTGAGTATCTAAGTTATAAAGGAAAAATGTAAAATTGCTGGGGCTATTGCCATTCTTCTTGGACTGCTGCATCATTGCAACTGGCATCAGTCTCACAGATACTGATAGGGACAATCCATTAAGCCCCTGTGCCAAAACCCAGACAGGCATTCCTTGGATAGCTCAGCTTCTGACACAGCTTTAAGGAAACAAGTGCTGAACTTCACCACCTTTTCATCATGGGAGTTTCATGGCAATAGACTTGCTAGGACACAGAGGCCTCCAAAACTATTTGGCAAGTTACATTCAACTCTGTGGTAGTTCACAGCAACAGACACCACTTCTGGTTATTTGTGAAAATCTGTCTTACTGCCTTGATGTAACTGTCATGCATAGGAATGAAGCCCCTAATGCCTCATTCAAGGGATTGAATAGCAACAGATAAAATTATGCATGAATTACAGAGAAGAGTTCCCTACTGTTGAAGGAATCAAAATGTTCCATAGTTAACATATACAGTTGTCCATTTGAAGGTTGTGTAGGCCACAAGTCACTCCTGTGATTCTCTTAAAATACTCCTTATTAAATCTGTACGAATGCAAAAGTGAAATATTTTGCTAAACTTTATCATTTTTGCAAGCCAGTAAGAACTCCTAACACAAGTGTTCTGAGCAAACTGCTGCTGCGTATGTGGTCCCAGACCATACTACTTCATCGTCATTCCAAGCTTTGCTGCTGGAATATTTCCTTGGTTTGTCTGTTCATGCTGACCTGGTAGCAAGACTGACTGCCAAGGAGCCAACACTGCCCTGTGTTTCCAACTGACATTAGAGGACAGCCACCCAAGAAATTGTCCAAGAAGTTCAATCCATTTTTAACACGACAAAATGAGCTGCCTGCTCATAATGCATGGGGACACAATCCCATTATTCTCAAGCAAACTGGCTGACGCTTTTGCTATCTTAATATACCACGTCCAGGAAAACATGGGCATGAAAGTGCTGGCCTGATGTCATATCTGATGGCCCAGAGCTGACACTAGCTGAGAAAGTCCTAAAGGAGTTAACCACTTGCCAAGATCCTTGACATAACCAAAAGTTCCACTGTTATTTCTTCTAAAAATGCCCAGGAAATGCTGATCTAAATCCCATGTTGACTACACTGATCGATTTCTTGGAAATCACTTTTAAACTTTATCGAGACAAGGCTTGAGGTGATTTTGCTTTTCTCACAAATAGCTAGTTCGACCGCCTCTGCTCTTTCTCAACTATGAAACTTAACAGACTCTTGGATACTGTCACATCTGACCCTAGGATCTCCTTTTAACTCTGGTGAATTTAAGAGCTTCACCAAAAGCACACTAATTTGAGCTGTCACTATCATGCTGTGCTGTCTCCAAGCACATGGTCTGGTTGAATGTAAGGTGCAACCAGCCAAAGATTTAATCCTTTCAAGCTGTTATTAAGGGAGACTGGCTGATGAGGCTTGCAGGGTTCCTCATTGTTCTGCATGTCACTCCTCATCTGACTATTGCACACAGCCCCCTGAAGCTGTCCCATTGGACAAGTTATCAAACCATGTCTCACTCGTTGCAACCCCAATCTCTCTGAAGGATTGCAATACAAGCAGGAACAGGTTTTGGATTCATCTCTGACATCATCTATCTGGCATTCCTTTGCACTGTGAGAGCATATTTGCTCAAAGCTACGGAGCTGTGCCAAAGGCAGCCCCTTCTGTTATCAAGGCCACTGCACTTGACTCATTGGAAGTGCAGATTGCCAAAGGATAAGGTGGAACTGCCGTGTCAACTGGTTGACAGACACCTGTCTTTCAGTACTTCAGGGGCCTCTCTCCAGAGCCTGGGACTGTTACTGCATTCACAACCTGATAGTCCAAGCTCAGCAAAGTTTTTGCTCAAGTGTGTAATACTTCTTTCTTGCTCAGGGTTCAGAATGAGTCACAGACCTCACTACTCCTAAGAGGAAAGAGTGCAAACCACAGAGGAGTTAAATTGATTTCCTTCAGGTGGATAATTACATCACCTAAAACATGCACAGAGGGCTTCATGGTTTTATGCAGTCTGAACGCCTACTAGAGGTTGTTGTGTTATATGTGGGGGATGCTGTTCCTTGTTTGTGGAAACAGAATTCATGCCATGACCTGTTTCTCTACTTCTCCATTCAAGCAGAACCCAGAAAGATGCAGGGGGGCTGTTTGTGGTGGTGTTTTGCTGGTATCACTGAGAAGTTACATTCACATACCCCAGGCTGCTCCTAGCCTGTGTGTTCTGCTCCACAAACACAACAGTGTACATGCAGGAATCCACTGGCTCAAACATATGCAGAAAGCTGTTTTAGGGACAGCTTCTCTTTGCTTTACCCATGAATGACTTCTTAGTGGGATTATTCCACATGAATAAGGAAGGGTTATCTGGTCTGTAAGACCAGCTTTCTTTTGAATCTTGCAAGGGAAACAGTGGAAACTCTATTGTTGAGTCACATAAAACTGGAACGGACAAGTTGCTACGGACAAGGCTGTGCCACTTAGACCCAACCCTCTGATGGGAGTCATGTAGAAGGCCCTCTTGCTAGGGGCATTTTCCCTTCCACAGCCTCACAGTTACTAATCCTGGTAAAGGACTGTCTCTCTCTCCCCATGCAGCTGGCCAGCCTGGGAGAAGACAGCCTGCTGGCTGCTTGCTGCTTCTCATTCCTCTTGGAGTGCGGAGCTCACTATGAGAAGCAGGCAGGGAATAGCGCCACCCCCCACCCNTTCATCCCTGTGCCTTCCAGATAACCATGTACAGGAGAGGGAGAAGTGAACCCTAAGAGGAACATGCTAAAAGGCCCTAGGCTCCTGCAAAAGGGACAGAACTAAGTGTACAGGGCAATTGTTTTCCCAACTCTAATTCAAACATCGGCTTCAGTCGGCTGTCTAGCACTCTAACCCTCTCGGCTTCAGTTCTGCCTCCTTGGTCCTACCACAGGCCTTCGTGGTTTCAAAGAACAGCTTATCAGTCAGTATCTATTTTCTTTCTGAATGTGTCACAATCTCCTCCAGTTAACCACCTCAGTTTCAAGGATCAGTTATACATTCACCACATATACAGACTTTGCTTTTTGGATGACTAGTCGCAGGCAGCATGCCCCCTAAATGCTGACACCGGTATAATTCGTATAGTGGACATATGCAGAATTGTGCACTATACTTGTCCATACACCTGTGCAAACACTTTTCCCTGGGCTTACAGTAATTTGGACTACAATGATATCAATGCCAAGAAACAGGCCAGTTGTTGTCCTCAGCATCCTGGTGGACCTGACAGCTAGCCTGCTGGGAACAATTTAAAGCAGCATCTACAGCAAGGAGTTAAAAATCATTACGATCATTCTAAAACCTAGCTGAAGGGCTGGTGCACTGTTTGGGTTTGAATTAGTCACTTGACCTCTGTTTGTTTTATTCATCCCAGCTGGAGAACTGGGCATAAAAACAGACCCTTGCCACAAATCTATAGCAGATTAAAGGAGGGAAAACAGAGCACACTAAGAGGAAGAACAAAATTCAGCCCACAGTATTTTCATTAGTATAACAGCTGTGGGCTTCAGGTAGAGTTTTAAAAGTGTCTCTCTCACTTGGGATGCAGTTTCTCAAGCAACAGAGGTTACTGCAGGTACCTGTCCAGCATACACAAGGCAATGACATGCAGAGGTACTAAATATTTTACCCTAGCCTCCTGCCTTATCCTGCATCCCAACCATGTTAATGCAGGTCCAGATGTACCACAGCCCAAGAAGTTAGGACAAAATGTGTAGTTCTGCTGGATACATCCACTTTTTTGAGCCTGGAAATCTTGTCAAGGCAGAATCTGAGAACTTTGGAGATTTGTCCAGGATTTCTAGATCTATAGCCCCCTCAGGGCAACACACCTCCTCCAGCACCTTTTGGATACAGGTATTGTTGCCGCACAGCCTTTGCTGGAGCATACCAGCTGTTTCTGGACCTAACTGTGCCGAATGTGAATAAGCTGGACCCATAGCTTGCTTAGTAAATACAGCTCAATCTGATCTACCGTGTGTGCAGTCCTCCCTGTACTTCAGTTGTTATATACATGAGCCACAGCCAGAGACTCTTCTCTCATGAGAGCTTGAGGATAATTAGCTCAGGCTCATAGACATAACTATGGTAAAATATGACCTACAGAGCCAGATGTGGTCTCACTCTACTGTACACTGTCCTGCTTCCAGTTAGCTCATATCAAGTCAGCTGGAGTATTTCTGCGTGTAAGATGCACTTATGTCCCTAAGGACAGACGAGCATTTGCAAAAGTTACTTCAAAGCTGTAGAAATTTCTCTCCTCTACCTGCTGATCTTGGATAACTAAAATAAGATCCCAAATCCTTTCTAGACAGTCAGCTTCCTCTGCAGTAAGGTTTTAAGAGATTTGTTTTGAAATCTGGAAAGCTTTAGCAGTTGATGAACGTGAACAATGTAAGATCACAAATGATACACAAATGTACTGAAGGACAGCTGGAAAAACTCCATTCAGAAACAAGAATCAATGATATAATGGAGGATTAGAGTAATTTGTGCAATATAGTTTATATTCACTTTTCACCTTTTCAAGGAGGTGACTTTACCCTTGGGTTTTTTGTTTTACTGCCACCTTCCCATTTGCCAGCATATGCACCCACCTGCCTCTCTGCTTATAGTATTGCTGTAGTACCTGGGCAGAGTTTGAAAGCTCCAGAAGCCCTAGAGCCTTTTCAAGGTTTGCAAGTCCAGTCCTTCCTCGGAACTGAATACTTGCTAGTGCTCAAGAAGTAAAATTTGTCTCTGTGCAATGGACCAGTGCATGGACCAAGTGTCTCCGGAAGAATACCCAGAAGGCTGACATGGAATTCAGCCAAAGCTGACCCCCTGCACAAGGGACAGTGTATCAACAATGCTACCTGTAACAAAGACAGTTAAAACCAAACTGTCAGGCAGACATCAAGTAAGGCTGAGAATGGATTTTTCTACATGTTTCTTTTGCACCAACACACAATGCCCTAGTCCTGGCAAGCATCACGTGGTGCTATGGCACTATAATATGTATTACTAACAACATCAAAATCCTTTGTCTAAGAAAAAACAAGTATGGAATTCTTACTCACACGCACGCAATAAAATTTTAAAGTTATAGCATAATAAAATTATAGCAAGTTCTAACTGTTGAAAACCACCTTTTATATTTAATACAAAATAATTTTCCTATTACGTATGATGAAATTCAGGTAATCTGAGAAACCCAGAAAGGGATTCTTGAATTTCTCTCCCTCAGGCTACTCATAAACAAAATGATGTACAACTTTGGAAACTTTATTTCAGAATCATTATAGACCTTCATTTTTAAAGAGCTGTTCGGAGGCAGATTCCAGCTGAAAACTTAGAGGACTTCTTTTTGGCCAACTTTGTTTCAGAGGCTCTTTTCCTTCTACCACAGCTTTACCTGTCCATATATATAACAATTGGCCAAGAATTGCCTTTACCTGGTTTATTCACTCCTTTTGCTGATTTCTCCTATGAGAGGACAGAAATAGAGCAAAACTATTTGGGGTAACATGAGAAGGACACATCTTTCAAGGAGTTTGCAGTTCTTGCAGACAGGTGGCAATAACCACAGAGCAGCACACCAGTGCATGTGATTTGGGCGATTCTGCATGCAGGTGTGTGCACTCTGTTACTGGGTTTACACATGCAGAAGGAAGACATTTTTCATAGATACATCCACTGAGTCCCTAGCAGAAAATTTAGCCTCAAAATGGCTAGGGAGGAAAACAAAAATCAATGTTTTTCCAACTTTTGTTTTTAAAATTGTATGTTCAGAATAATTGATGATAATGCAACTCAAATGTGGAAGCAAATTATTCCACAACACTTAACTGCACATGACTTCTGTCAGGGTACAATGGTATCATTAACCAGAGGTTAAACAGGGCTCCTTACTCAGAACCACTGTTGCTTTGCCTTTGGAGACCCCCTATTCAGCAAATAAAGACTCCAGCTTGTATACAAGTCTAATCTTGAATCTCTGCTGAGTCAACCATGAAGGATCAATAAATGCTCATTGGGAGGCAGACTCCAGCCCACTATCACTCAAACTAAACTCAAAACAGTAATTCTTTCTTCTCTTTCCCCCTTTATTACAGGTCTCACCTACAAGTTAGCCTAGAGTGCCCATCAAGGTTACCACCCCCAGCTGCTGGCCCCATCCTGTCCACACAGGTAACTCAGCAGGTCAGGAACCAGTTTCTAAAATCCTACAGTTTTCATCACAAGGGAGCCAACATGATCTGCATGTGGTTGTCACTGGGAATCCCTCATCAGCCCTGTTCATTTTAACAGTGCTTGGGCTGATTGAGGAGCAGCTCAAGATTGAGGACAGATAGCTGGGGCCAGTAGCAACAACTGCTCCCCAGTCTGACTTGTCCCCATCAGTCTGTCACTCCCCCGGGATTCATAAGCCATCCATTTTTCCCTCAAGCCTACAAACATCTAATGTGATCCTGTTCTCACATCAGCTAAACTTTGAACAAGATACACTGAGGCCACATACAAACAAGACCTGATGACTGAGGGAACAAAATGTATTATGTCTGTGTTGGTGTAAATGACAGGAACCTCTTCCACCTCTTCTTCCGTGGCAGCTTTACCACAGTGCAACTCCTTAAAGCTAAGGCACAGAGTTCAACACATCTATTTCCAAAGCCGTGGCATTTTAAACGTAATGATTTCCCTAAACTTCAGTCAATCATGAAAAATTACAAGCAAATATAAACAAGATAAATATGGCCCTGGATTGCCTCCAGAGGCCTGTGGTACACTGCAGGCAGAGGATAATGTAATTAAATATGGGCAGCCTGCCGACTACTCACTGTCAGTTTTGTCCGGATGTGAGCTGAAGAAGTTTGCCCTATTGCAAACATTTGTTTTACAGTGGTACAACTTAATTGAGCTTGGAAAGCTTCTGCAGGCATTAACAATGACTTATCTTGCTAATGAGTATGGATAATACGACCATTTTGACTCGGTGGGCAAAATCCACCCTCATATCCATCTTGTACCCTTACAAGTGAAGTAGGCACTTAGGGATAGGTGTGTTTGGGGAAAAAAGAGAGTGATAAAATAGGCTGAAAAAGGTTCCTTGTGTTGAAAACGTACTGCTGTGGACAAGAATTCAGCTCCATGTGAATTGCTACATGGTGCATGGAATATACTGGCGTAATTTGCCCCAAAATCAATGGGGAACTTCCTCTACACTCCTGACACTCACCTCCTTTCTGAAGTTGCTTAGTCACCTATGTCAGAGGTGATTTAGCCCAGGGAATCACAAAAGGGATACTGAAGTATCCTTTTGTAGTAGGCCAGTTCGCACTCAGTGAAAGAAGCTTCCTCTCATTTCCTGACATCTTTCTGGTTGCCATATTGACTTAGGCAAGCTGAGCATTCTGGCACCAGCATGCTCAATTGACTTCTGAAGGCAGAGCAGGAACGTTTTCAGTAAAGGTTAGTTGCTGGGTGGTGCTGTTTCTTTCTTTGATTGGGTTATGAGGCAGCACTTTGATTTGAATAGGAAAACAAATTAGTACATTGCCCAAGCCCCTCCTTCTCCCTGGGAATACAAACACTCTGCCCAGAAGGTTCATCCCAGACTAAATCTGGAAGCCTTTTTTGAGGAAGGCCCTTGTTAAAAGTATTGGCAGTTACTGCAAAAACAGAATTATGGTATTCTGTCTTCCTGCATTTCATATTGCAAGACCTAGTTTAAAATATGCTGCCTAGAACGGCTGCAAAATACAGGGCAGATATGAGTGGTCTGTGTGGCACTGTAAGCCAAATGAGATGGAATAGTTGCTTATCTGCTCCAAACAATGGGATCAAAAGGCCTTCCTTAAAAAATCTCATGAAGGATGGCAATTCCAGATAGTGGCTGGAGCTCCCTGAAGTATGACATTTTGCAAGACTATGGCTGGGTTTGGGAAAAAAAGAAGAAAACATGTTTGTCTCTCAGAAGGTCTTTTAACAATGCTGTCTTATACTCGAACACACACAATGAAGGCGGGCACAGGAAGGAGACTTGGCTTGAGCTCAAGATTCCCTGGTGGTTGGGATTTCGGAGTTATTTTCATTCTGTCTGACTTGTACACTGTAATTGCACTGGGGCTGCAGATGACAAATTAACTTTTTTTTCTGCTGTTTACAGGTATTTGTTTGGATTCAGGGGGTGATTTTTTTGCACAGAGGGATGTGTCAAGCATGTGTGAACATTGCATTTCATAAGATTAGCATTAAGCAATGCACCTGGGAGATGACATAGCCTGCAGCCCATTGCCTGGGCTTCTGGAAAGCCATGTCTGTGTTATGTATAGAATATGGCATAAGGTTCACACATAAAATGCATCCTTAACAATACTGCCAAGACATATTTGGAATGAACAGTCATGTTTCCTCCCAAATGGGCAGACAGTTCAAAGTTAATTTGCTCGCCAGCATCACTCAAGGAGAACCTCCTTCTGTTTATATTTGTACATAAAAGATATCAAGAACAGATAATGTCAGCACCTGGTTTGCTCCTGACTCTCCCAAGTGGCTTCCCGCATGACTCATTTGGGTGGAGGGTGGCAAGCAAACCATCAGTAAGATCCCTATAGGTAGGTGCAAAAACAAACAGCACCCTTTTTATTCTTACGCATAAAAGGCGACCCACGTACAACTTTTACCTTGAATAACTGAAACAGGAAGACGTCTGACTTTGTTTAACCTCTCACAGGCAAGGAAGCTTTGCCCCCAGCTAAGGCCAGGACTGGGGCCCTCTTGAGACCTCCTTGAGGCAGCACCATTGTGGGCAAGTAGAGTACCAAGACAAACCTGCACATTGGGTCCCAGAGTAAAAGCTGTACCCGGCAGAGGGCCTTGGAGCATTTGGAGCAGGCAGCTCTAGGTCAGAAGCCAGACGCCATTCCTCGTTCTGTATCGAGTTTTAGAAAGAGCCTTTAGCAAGTTACCCTACCTACATCTGCTACTTACGCACATATATACACTTAAGAACAGCCATACCACACCTGACTAGTGGCCTGACTTTGACAGTAGCCAACATCATCAGATATTTAAAAAAGACTATAGCTACCCAGCATGGGCAGCTGACACTTTCTGGAGTACTTACCTAACCTCCAACATCTAGGATACACCCATGTTGCTGGATAAATGCTGACTTCAGTAGCCTATCATACATTTCAGTTGACACATTTCTTAGTCGCTGTCCCAGCCTAGGACATGTGATGCAGAAGACCAAAAAGTTGCAGCAACCAGGAATACACAGAGTACAAGCAAAAGACATCCTTGGGGTTGGTGCAGCTGGGCACCAAGTAGCTTTGAGATTAGAAAGGGAAAAGAAGATGTGGCATAAAGCTCACTGTCTTGCATTGCCTTCCCAAACACAAACATGTCCTGCATTAAGTGTAACTGACTGAAATGAGCATTGATCTTTATTAAGTATTTCTTTCCCTATACTCTGAATAGGAATGTAATTCAGTAGCTTAGGTACTTTTAGTAAATGAATGCTCCTGAGCTCCAGGACACCTGTATCTATCTAAGGAAACAAGAGTAGAAATAGGAAAGAGAGAGCCAAGGAAAAAAATATTGTTTTCCAAATTGTCAAGAAATGTTCTGTTCAAATTTTGATGAAGGCTCAGTTTGGCTTTGTTATTTGAACACACTGGTGATAATGGGCGCTTCCTGCAACAGTGGGAACAACATTTCTTGGGAATTTAGACATGTATTTTTCCATGCAAAGATGACTTCTTTAAGTCCCACAAAACCAGGGACTGCCATGTTTACTGTCTTAGCAGGTGATGACAGTTTCATATTATACAGTCATGCTACAGCAGCATATTCTGGCTTCAGCTGGACCCTTACAGCTCAATACCATAGAGAAAAAGAGTATATGATAGTTCCTGTCTGCCACAAACATCTTAGTGAGATCCAGCCTCTCTAGTCATGCCTACTTCAGAGGCAAGGAAAGGGCACATATCATGGGTTCTCCTCTGAACATGCTTCTCACAAGTTGTCGTACATGCAGTTTTCACAGATAAGTAGCGGTAACTCTTCTGGCAGGAAAGAGACACCAGGGTGGGTGAGTTGCTAGAACGAGAACAGCTCCTGCACTTTGTCCCTGGTGCTCCATATCACAAGAGTCCCGCTATACAGCTGTGGCTGAGTAAATTTAAATGGTCCATTTCTCATGGCCCAAAGATTGTGATTTGGGTGCCTTAGTCCAAGGTATCAGGAGTGACAAAACCAAAAAGGTCTGTGCCATGGCAGAGGGATGGAAGAACAATAAGCCACTTCAGTATAAACTGGCAGTACGCTTAGTCTACATGGATGAGTATAAATCCAGGTAACAACAGCAGGGATCTTAACTCATCACCAAACTATTATGAAAGGGCAATCTCATTTCCTCTCACCATCTTGTCTAATATTTCATTCTTTGCTCACTTCAGGGCTACTCACATGGCTTTCCAGGTTAGTAGACTAGGAGGAAAAAAAAAGCTTCTCGCATAATATTGTTGTTGTTGATAAAGGAAGAAAGAGAAAAAACTATGCACAGAGACAAAGTTATGAGTCACCTGAACGCACTTAAGCCAGATGCAGAACTAAGGAACAGGCACTGACATGCACTCATGAGAAAATACAAAGTTGCTTTAGCCTCCCTCAAAAAGGAATGCTGCAGGGCAGGAGGACTAAGGGGAGTTTAAAAAATAAAAAGAGAATGGGGGAGGGGGGGTAGGCTTCTTAACATATAAATCACAGTGTCAAAATCCTTTTATCTTTTGGCGCCCAAATCTCTCATCTGCCTTAGCGAATGCTAAACAAGTCACTAGCAATTCTTTGTGAATTTTTAATTGGTGTTTTCACAACCTTATTCTTGATATTTCTAAAAGAAATTAGCAGATGTTCACAAGAGGAGTTTTACAGAGAGAAATCTCTCAGGCTAGGGGTGAGTCTGAGAAAGAGCTGGATGTCCTCTACCTTAGCACTGGCTGCAACAAAAACTCCTAGCTTTTGTCAGCTTCAGAATATACTCTCCAGGACTGGAAGAGGTAGGCTGAAATTGCCTACATTTGTGTGCGCATTAGGTTTTACATACAAAGTCTGCCAGACTGGCTTAGCAGCATCTTGTCTCTAGTTCGCACATGGCAAGGTCACAGCAAGACAGAAGTTTAACCCTTTTCCCTGGTGACAACAAAAAAACTCCGTTTTATATTGCGACAATATGAAGGAAGAACTGAAAACTTTAAGATGTGTAGTAAATAGTCTGTAACATGGTTCCAAAAACTATGTTTTCTGATCTCACCTAGTGATCTGCCAGAAAGCTCCTTGAAGAGGGAAGTGCTTAGGTCTGGTGTTGGAAATGGTTTATCAGATGGCTTCTGAGTGGATGGGCAACACTTCTGTTAGTAAATCCTTCAAAAATTGGGTTTTGTTCAAAAGCCAAGGAACAAAACTTGACAAGTTTCACACTTCCATTTCAAAGATGCCAAAAATGTCTTTTTCAACAGTTTTAAAACAAAATTTTCAATTGTCACTCTGCAATACCATTTTCATGAGCAGTTTTTGTTGCTCTATGTAAGACTAGGAAAGAAAGCTAAATAGTCCAAAACTGAAATAAATCCATTTGTTTGCAGCTGAATGAAATTGTCCAGGTTGACTCTAACACAAATGTTCTCATTTTGCTGTTTCACCAAATGAAGGAAAATATATGCTTTTGTTTGACCTAATGCAATTTCAAGTCAGCCACTGAAACAAAATATCCATTATTGACCCAAATTAGCTAATGACTAAACCTCTTGTTGCTAGGATATGTTGAGTGCAAGAGAAAGTTGTAGGAAAAAGGGAGGGTGTGCAGTCAGTACATTTTTGAAGATGCTTTTTCCAAATACCATACGCCTGAGCAGAAGTGTGAAAGGAGCCATTAAGCCATTCACTATGCTTGAGCCAGGGCTGGATTACAGGAGCTAGATGTCAGCTCGTCATCTTACTGTTCCTTCTTCCCTGTTCCCCACTTCTGCATCACAGACTCAAACAGTAAATTCCTCAGGATGGCAAACAACATTTTATTTTGTGTCTGGGCAGTAACTACCTGGTCCATAGCAAAGGCTTTTCAGTACAAATCCGAACCGCCACAGGAAGAACGATCGTTCTCAAATGCAATACTTGCTTTCTTGTTTTCCCAGAATAAATACCACAAGGTGGTTGAACCAGTTTTATCCCCCTTCACCAATGACAAGACAACTTTAAACAAGAGCAAACTCCTCATTTTCTACCACTTGCCGCTTCTAGCTCTCTAAAATGGAAAGGAAAGCCCAAGTCTGCACTGCTGAAGGGAGACACTATTGACCTGAGCCTGGGCTTTTGCTGGACGCACCTACTAGGTCTTAATGTGGACTCTGGTCTTAGGAGAGGTGGAAATGTAGGTCATCACAAAAATAAGCTGGGGAGTTGAACAGGTGTAAAACAGCTATACAATTGGACCTATCCCATTTGGATTTCTTAGCCCTAGCTGGAATCTCTGAAACCATTGATATTTGCAGAGATATTTTGGGCACGGTCAATGAAAATCTAACCAGATAGGCTGTGATTTTCAACAGGTGCCTATCACAGCTGCACCATTAAACCTAACTGAGAAAAATCTGTTTCTGAACAGTTTGTAATCCCTAAGTCAATCAGCTTTCCCTCTCCTCACCCCTTACTCTTATCCAAGTTGTGCCTTAAATGGGCTCAAGAGAACCAAAAATAAATGCATTTGCAGAGTTTTTCTTCTTTTCCTTCATGCCAGATTGAGAGGAGGAAAAAAAGCATCCTGAAATATGAAAGAGCCTTTCTGTTTCTCACACATCTGTAGCTTATTAAGGAGACTATCACAACTGAAGACACTCTAACCAAGCAACTCCAGGTTTCCTCTGGTAGGCCATGAGTAACCCATGGTATCAAAGGCTGACAGGATGCCAGGAATCACCAGCAAATCAGCAGCAAGTGTAGTGGCCAGCATGGTGTGAAGTGTGTTCTTTGGTGCAAACGCTCCTGGAGGACTGAGAAATTGCCTAAGAAGTCTAAGACATTTGAAGAGATTGTGGCATGTTAGAACCCACAGAAAAATGTTTCTCCAATGCATTATTTATTGCTTTTCTGTATTTATATAATATCCAGCTTCCTGAGAGTAATTTGTTTTGGATTGTGTAACGCTGGGCAGAACATCAAACGTATGTTAATCAGTGGTAATAAAACGCTAAGTTTTATGGTCACTGAGGTATTAAATATTGCTAATAAATTATAGGGCTAGCATTTTAAATGAGCTATAGTTTGGAGAAGAGCAGTAACACCGTGTCTGAAAGCATTAATTGCCATTGCCCAACTTCCTAATTATCAAGAGTTTCAAATACGTTTTTTAACCAATATATCACTCTCTGTTATGCACGCAATGAAATACAGCTGCATTTGAAAAGCTTCAATAGTGCTAAGTATTTTACCCCTTCAAAGCACTCTACGGACATGAAAACACAGTACCTCTGTGAAACAGTTAATTATTACTGTGCCCACTTTATACATAGGGGAAGCAGAAGTGCAGAGAGGTTAAAAGTCTCCACTGAGACCACCCAGCTTGTTAGAGTCAGGGTATGCATCAACGGGGGACACATAATCTCCAGTCTTACAGCACAAGGAACAGGCAGTGCTCGCTTTCCACCAACACAGCCCGACTGTGCAGCGACAGCAATCCAGTCATCGCAATGGCATCCCATCCCCACATTGTGTTTCTTCTTCTTGTGGACTGGCAGGGACTGGAAGAAGCAAGAGGCACTAATCTTCTCCTGGGATAAATCATAGAGAGGGAAACTGTACTGTATATGACAGGCTCTCCTACTAGGACACATTTTAAAAGACATGTTTTGCAAACTGCTGTCCTAACCGTTCACCATGGGATCATACCGTCCCAACCTCCAGGGCAAGTCATGCCCATCCCTTGAAACGATGTCACTGGTGCAGCACACAACGCACACAGTGCATGGGAACACCACAGTGTTTTCCAGTGCTCTGGTATAAGCACAAAGCCAAGATGGATCTGACAACTGCTCTGCTGCAAGCTTTTCTTAACTGAGGAGTGAGCACACACCATGAGTCATGCTGGCAGGTGTGCTGCTAGTGAAGTGATCCAGGTGCTCTGGAATGGGACTTTTACAGGGGTCGTAAGACATTACCCTTAAACCAGGTAACAGCCTCACTAGTGGGATGGTCCTTAGTGAGAATTGCATGAAGGTCAGGTTTCAAAGCAAGGGGCTTTAGGAAAGCAAGAGCTGGGGAAGCCTGCCACATCCTTCCAAAAAATGGGGCTTACCCTCATCTGCAGAGGACTGCTAGCCAAAAGGGCCGCAGGCAGACCACACACAGTAGGTTTGAGGAGCCTGGCAGCACTCAAGGACGAACACTGTTTGGCCTTTACCTTCCACTCACCTTGTTTTAGCCCAGCTCCCACACAGTATGAAAAATATGAGCCACCTTTCTTCTATTACCGTCCGTTAAATTCTCCCCAAGCACAGTCGTAACAAACAAGCCTCGTGCTGAATGCCCTCATCTGCACCCATGCCGCAAGCCTGCAGGGCACTTTTGGACAGCTCCAGGCGCTTTGTTGCTGCTGGCCAGACCGTATGTTTTGCGGCAAGACAGAACAAGAACGGCTAGCCCTGACTCACCTGTAAGACACAGGGCTACAACCAAACATGCAACGTGACAGCAAGTCTGCGGGTGGGGAACGGCTCATGTCACCCAGGAGGGATTGTGGCTCATCCAGCATGGCCACAACTGGGTGAGGGTGGGAGGACAGCTCGTGCTTGCCAACGCAGGCCCCCGGGAGCCACAGGAGGGGTTTGCTCTGCCAAGCTGCCTGCTGCACCCCTTCGGGCTGCTCTGCCAGCCATGCTGCTCCTGCAGCTCTGCTAACTCCCTCCAAAACATGGAGAGGCACACAGTCCGGCTGTACATCCAGGTACCTCCCTGCTCACTGCAGAGGGGGAGAGCAAGCTCTCACCTCACCTGGGGTTGGGCTTTAGGTCCCGGTGTGGTGTAGGAGGCTACCACCTCTGGCAGAAAACCTCCTGCTGATGTGGCAGGGCAATGAGAAGGCTGAATGCTGAGCCTGTGCTGCAGGGTTTCCGACAAGGCATGCAGAGCATAAGGACATGATATTTGGCAGCGGGGGACCCTGCTCCTCTGCTTTGTGGGCTCTTTGCTGGCTGCCTTGTTCCTCCTGACGCAGGCACTCTGCGTGTGGCATGGCCCAGACTGCCTGAGGGACGCCGAGGGGGCCTGCTGGCCCCAGCGTCCCCTCCCTGGCACTGCCATTAATAACAGCACTCCCGCTGCTCCCGAGCAGGCTCCGGTGCCATCACAGGGTGACCTGTCAGGGAGTCTGGCCTGGGGGATGCAGCAAGAGGACACAGCTGAAAAAGACATCTTTACTACAGGGCAGTCGCTTTGCTGCCAAAAAAGAAAATTATTTAATTTCTCAGGACAAAAGGGAGCTGAAAATTGGGATGGGAAGAAAGACAGAAAAGAAATAATGCAAATCAAAGCACATTCAGACATTTCACAATTGTATAGTAAGAAAGCATAAAGAGCATTCACAAACACGCAGGGACAGCCATCAGATGTGTCCCAGCCTCAGAGTCAGAGATGACACAAAAATTGCATTTAAGGAAGAACATTTATCAAATTAGGAGTTATGTAGAATCTTCTGTGAGGGAAGTCCCTAAGCTTCCTTCAGAAAATATATGTGAGCTCCTAAGATGTTTCCAATCTTTTTTCCTAGCCCTCTTATCTCCTGTTCCTTGCGCAGACTTATTGAAGAAAATACAGCCTAGTACGTTGGTTTGGAGTACTCCGAGCACTCCTGACACTAATGATCAATGGAGCCATGTGTTGAAAGATTATATTTTTGCTTTTAAAACCCATTTAAACTTACGAAGAAGTCACAGTCCATCCTGCCCCATATGTCCCTGATCTTTTAACTGCTGATGACTATTGCATACTCTGTTAAACACTGGCACCCACTTGGAAAAGCCATGCAGGTGTTTCTTGCGAAGTCCTGCTTGGTTTTCTTCTGCAGTCAAGGCAGTGAACAGGATACAGCCTCAGGTCATAGTAACTGGGCTTGGATTTATAATAACAATGAATTTGAATGCTTTCCCAGAAGGCTGCAGCCTTAGCTGCACTATGCAGTCAAAGAGTTCTGGAGTACATCTGGTTGCAAACAACTCAAAGCAGCGCATGAGCAATGCTTTGCTATCCATATATCCTGCCAGCTTGGGCAAGACCTAAAATCTTTGGGTAGCTTCTTCTGTCTGGTGGTCTGCTGCTTGCTCACTTGTGGCTGGATCTGCTGCTACTGAACTCAAAGAGTCTTCAGAGAAGCAGAATTGGAGTGTGGTAGAGTAACAAGATAAAGCCCATGAATGCTCTGCCTGGATTTCTGCCTGCTGCCATATTAACAGTGAGCCAAGTCACAGGCACAGAAACTGCCCTAGCAACCCAAGTGCACTTAAAAAGTCCTCGCAGGCATGTCTCTCCTTGATTATTAAAATCGTGAAGATATTTTTCTCCATAGACCACCCCAAAACATATATTTATTAAAGCTGATTTTGGAAACTACAAAACATGTCAGTCCCACTGCAGACCAGAACCACTTCCACATCAAAGCAACTCGATTCTTTCACCAGATTCATAATGTCTCAATTCTTATCCCTCCTGAAAACCAAAACACCACAAATATTTACTTTTCTGTCCAACACACACCTCGTTTCCTGCTCAAGTATTGCAGGCAACACCACTTCAGTCATGCACCAAACAGACACGACTTCCTTTTTGCTCCCACCCTCTTGTTCTCCCTTTGGTCCCTCTGGCTCCAGATTCAAGCACACCCAGCCATTCCACTTGCTCTCCTGCTGCCAAAAACTGCACATAAAGTTCCTCTCTCGTTCAGTCTGACCTGTTTCTCCTGAGTGGCACAGAAAGCACTGAAGGGCCACTGAGGCCAGGACTTTAGTAGCACTACCATTAATCACCATTGGTCACCTTGCTTCTGATGTTAACTGTTGTGAACAGCAGAAAAGACACATAAGAAGTAAAATAATTTTGTCATGCTACTATGCAAGTCCCCTACCAAAACCTGACACTTCTATTTTATAGCAAGCTGCAACACCATCCTACATCCCTCCCCAGCAGTTGGGGAACTGATATTGGGGTCAGATCTGTCCCATAATTCAAAATGTCCTTAAAAATGTTCAAGTCCATCTCCCTACTCTTCCGATATCAAAAGAAAAGGAGCTGGATTTGGACTTCCCTTCTCATAGCATTTTCTCTTGGCTTTGCACAGATTCTTTCATTCATTTCTGGAATATTTACCTGGTCCCATTCTGGAAATACTTAGGACAGACTTTCTGTCCATCCATTTTGTTCTCTTCACTAGGTTTCATCACTAGATAATTGAATGTCCTCTGCTGGTTCAAACCCTCCTGAAGAACTACAAATGGAACTGCGTGAACCTTTCAGTGTATAATCCAAGGAGACACATCTATCTGTATATTCCTGTAATATGCCTGTATTTCTTGCAGCCTAAGATAAGGTTTGCAACTAGCAAGGATTTAACCAACAATGCTTAGAAGTGTACATGCATACTGCCGAATGGTGGCTATGAGAGATTTAATTGGAAGTAATTTGGGAAGGGGAATCCCACATTTGGATTATTTATCACAAGTTGGGAGTTGGACTTGATGATCCTTATGGGTCCTTCCAACTCGAAATATTCTATGAAGTCATAAGAAAAGCAGACTGTCAGATGTAAGAAGAGAAAGTTCTGGGAGTTTTCCAATGATCCTTGTTGTGAGGAAACCTTCTTGGTATCCACACGTTCAGCTTTTCTGTCCCATTTTATCCATAATTCTCAGACAGCGCTACTCCGTGCCATGTCCTAAAGGAGAAAAGTGCCAAAGCCAGCACTGTAAAGCATGTAAATGCCTGAATAAAAATACTGTAAGGATAAGAAAGATATATTGGATTAATTTTAGTCTAATTTGAAATGTAGAGAGGTGCAAAGAGGAAAAAGAAACAGCTTTATCTAAAGTATTTATATGATCTCCATTACTGGGGTATCTTAATTCTTTACAATCTCTAACATATTTATGCTAACAGCACACTTGCAAGGGAGGGAAGTATTATCTTCTGCATTTTACAGATGAGGAACAGGGATTCAGATTCTTAAAAAGTATTTAGGAGTCAAACTCTCACTGATTTCAGCGGAAGTTGAGTCCCTAAGTACTTCTGAGAATACAGCCCAAAGCAGCTACAATATGCACAAGTAACCACAGGGTTAGAGACCTAACACCCTCCGAACTCAGCTGCCCAGAGGCCATGCAGAGCATGAAGTATAAGTCCCTCAGCGCACTGCTCCCTACCCAGTTCTGCACCCCCTGTTCCTGCAGCCAATTACTCCTGGCGCTGTGCTCTTCTTCTGCCTTGCCCCTGCTGAAAAGCATCCTGCTTCCTCCAGACCACATCATCAGTTTGTCAAGACCATTTGGACTCCAAAGCTTGTCTCTGAAGTGCTTTCTCTCCCTCTCTGGCTTGCTGTCATTGCAGTAAGGACTCTCACTACTCCATCACCTTAACTGCCTGCTGTTAGTAATGAAAGCCATCAAGCAGAATGAGACTCATCTCAAATCTCAGTTATGCTTTACATATTCGTCCATTTGACAGGGAACTGATCATCATTCTCCAAGAACAGTTTTGCCCCCATTCGTTCATAACATTATCGTAAGGCAATGAAATTTATGCCCCAAAGAATGTCAAACACCTTACTAGTAAGGTCAAATGATCGTTCCTCTTAAGAGGCATGTTATCCAGACTTAAGACGAAATCAGATCAATTTGATTTGATTTCGAGGGAGAGTGTGAGTAGATCTATGCCATGCAGCCACTTATGGACCAGAATAAGATAATACAGGAAGTTTAGAGTAATAAGAATGGGAGTCAATGTCTGGGGATCCTAGACAGTCTCTGTACTGTCCTAGAAACAAAAAAAAAGTTTCTGAAGAACATTCATGTTGCTGCTTTCTCCCATAATTTGTTGAGCAATGGCCAAATATATATAGTTTCTCTTGTAATTCACCCACAGACAAATAGTTAATTTTTCCCAACCCAGCTAATACCTGCCTTTCAGGATTGCTAAGTAAGGCTTTGCTATTCTCCTTTCGGTGTTTACAATAACCTCATGAAAGAGATCCTGTGAAGCTGCCATTATTTTAATGTCTGGGAGCAAAGTCACTCAAGTATAGATGTACCAATGTTACTAAAATTACTCTTAAGAGAAGACTGGTAATCTGCCTACTATGTTACACTCCCTTCCTTCAGTATGTGCCATTCCATTCAGTCTTTGGTATGCTCAATGCACACAGTGCAGATGTGCTTGTGGAAATGAAATCTTTCAATTTTCAGTTCATTAGACCTACGCAAACTGTTTTCCGCTTTGGTCTTAGGTTTTTGCTTTCCTCCAGTGTTTCTGATTGCTCTCACACAGACTGCAGTGGCAAAACTGTCAGCGGTTCATAAGGGGGCCAAATCCTTTCAGATGTTGCGTACAACTTTCAGAGCTGTTTTCAGATTTACTTCCTTTCTTGTTTCCTTGCAGACATCCCTTTGATGCCACTGAGTAGATTTGGACATCAGATATACGATCAGCATGTGGGACAATTTCCCTACAAACTGGCCACATTCAGAGTCATGACTAGTCTGTTGGATCTCCAGAGATCAAAATGAAATGCATCCAAAGTCTTTATTGTTTTTCTACGCCCTAGACTGTTACAGCAAAGTAGTCTTGGAGCCAAACTTCCTTAAAGTTGACAGGACACCAGACTTAAGTCATCTGGGCACCAGACTGGATCCAACTCCAGTAGCTGGAGATGAAGAAGACAAATCTTTTTAATTTATCATAGGACAGATTAAAAGGTGCTGATCAAAGCGTAAGCCCTATTGGCATTATCTGGACTACTATGAATATTTTAGTTAAGCTGCCACTCACTGACACCTGAATATAACTCCTTTTTTTTCTTCTCTCTGAATATGCCTGCTCTATGCAATTCACAAAAAGCAGAACTTGTACCAGGCCACAGGTCTTTTGGTTTGTTTTGTGTTTCAATTTTTTTTTAAGAATACTAATTCAGAGAGTGGAGAGTTACAGTCTGTGTTTCTTACAGTCAATGCACAGGGGCTTCCTCTTTGCTCCAGTGCACTTTCTGGTCCATGCTCTTGCTTGGCAGGCGGGAGGGACTGGGAGCTGCTCTGCTTTCAGAGCAGTGAGGAGGCTTGGCTCACTCAAAGAGAAACCGCTACGATCTGGGCTGGGATACATCCTACAGGAGGCCCTTACTTCCCTCCTGGCTGGAGGTGGCGGTGGCAGAGAGAAGGTCTACAGGGAGGAAAGGGAGAGGAAACCCTTTAATCACCCAAGAATGAAGTAGCAAGGGCTACTGGGAATGTGATATCACATCTTTACTAGCGGTAGCTATTTTTCTTTAGTGATATGAACATATTTATGGCAAACGCCATGAAGTGTAGAGCAGAGACCGGAACAGCAAAATGCTGTCTGAGGTACAGATAGGTGCAGTTCATGTAGGAGACAGGATGCTCAAGCCTGCAGTCCCTGGTAGGACTCCAATGGGACCACACAGTCAGGTGCAAGGAAGGCCAGGCTGTTCAGGAAGCTTTCTTTATACCAGGCATAAAATGGAGAAGCAGATATAGCTTAGATTTGGGTATGAAGGATTGACCTTTCCATGGTCTTCTGTACTCTCATAGTTATTTTCAGCTCTTCAAGTTATTGCACATCAAGAAGAAAAGCAGGTGCAACAATCCAACAGCCAGAGCCACAGCTAGAACGAAGCCTCAAGGAGGGAAAAGCTGGACAGGCATCTTCATGAGGAGTGGCTTTGAAATGGGAAATATTTAAGCCTCCTCATTTTGAAATTAATTTATCTTGGTTTGTTTGAAGCATTTTACTCATTTGAGAGATTCCTCAATCCCTTGGTTGAGAGGTTAGCAAGATTTGCTCCAGCGTTGTTTTTTTTATAATACAGGAGTGTGATATGAGCAACTCAGCACAAATCTTCTGTAATTAAGACAGGGAACCTCCTGAAACTAGTCAGGTTTCAAAAGCAAATGTATGTTTAAGCACAATCACAGTATTTCAGGAAAATTTTAAAAGCTTTAATCAGAAGGAAAGGGTAGAGGCACTTTTATTTCAGGCATAGTTCAAGCATCATCCATCTTCCTTCCCTTCCATAAAGGCAAACATTCTCAAGTTACAAGTTTTGAAAGATTTTTCCAAGCCTCCATTTTCCTTGGAGCTTAACACTGTCTTTAATCAAGACTTTCTCCTGAAGCTCTACAGCTTATTCTACAGTCCTTGTAATCAGCATTATTTCTAGCTGTTCACTTTTCCAGCCTCAGTAGTAGAAAGCAGGAATTATTTTCAAATTTATGATTGCATCAAAAATATAATTTCATTTAATATTATTTATTTTTTCATGCCAGCTGAGGTAAACATTCCTAGCAAATACTGTAGTCAAAGTTCAGCTACTAAGACTCTTTCTTGGAGGAATGCTCTTCCAGTCCCTTTGCTCTAAGGATTTGTGGACAGGTTTTCTTAGAAGGGAAAAAAGAATTAACACCTGAACCAGTTCCAGGTTGAAACTTAATGACAGCTATCTGGGAACTAGCAGTCAAAAACCTCAGGGTTCCAAATAAATCTAAAACCGCATGTAAATCCTACACACATTTGTTTAAGGGTAAATAAAATTGAATTTGTATAAACTCCAGAAAAGGGACCAAGAAATAAATACTTTGAGTGCCTGGCAGAGGTGTTTGGGATACTATGAAACTCATCCTAAGTTAATAATCAGAGGAGTTTCTACAGTAAATAGTCAGGGAAGTTTAATCATGACAAATACAGCAGAATAAAAATAAACTATAAGCAATGCTGAATACAAAAAAATGAATGGTGAGAGTGTTTGAAGCTAGCTGTGGTGGAGACAAGAGGTGGCCTGCCACGCCGCAGCCCCGCACCTGCCCTGAGCAGGTTGCCCTGTTGCAGAGCTGTATCTCAGCAGGACTGGAGTGAAACATCCTCCTGCCTTGTACCTGTTGCCCCATCCTGCCTGGGCTGCAGCCACAGTTTTCAGAGGTAGACAAGCCCTCATTAACCCTTTCCAGGCTGCTGCTGCGCTTCTGAGTAAACCTTTTGCAAGCAGAGATAATTGCATTTGTTGCCTGGACTCAATGTTAAATACTGTTAGCAAATTTGGTAATGACTTGAGAATATTAAAATAATAACCAATTGAAGACATGATAGACAGCGATTCCCTACTGTGCCTTCCCTCTTCAGCAATCATCAGCTGCTGGCAGTATTAATTCACTTGCTAATGTGGAAAAGACTATGTAGAGCCTTTTAAACAGTTTTTTTTGAGCAAAACTGTGCAGAGCACAGAAGGTATTTATGGAAATTACAGTTTGGGGTGAATTTACAGGAAAATCAGTGTGCAATCCCCACCAACAGCAGCTGTACACGGTCAGGCTGATAGACAAATTAGCAAATTGGGGAGACTGTGTTTCCTAGAAGGAGAGTAAAGTATAGCATCTTCCTCCTGTTCAGACAGCAAGAAAAGCTGAGAAGAGTTCAGTTCTCTTGTCTGGAGGTATCCATGCACTGTTACTTTTTTGTGTTACAACAAGAATATGTTATTCAAATATGAAGGAACACAACAACATAATTGCCAAATAACAAGGGGCAAGGAAGAATAAAACATACAAAGATGTTTAGAAGAACAGTACACATTTTGTATCCTAAATGTTGCTTGTATCAAAACACAAGGAGATTTCAGAAGAGGATCTGAAGGAGAGATGGGTGACAGGACAGTTCAAGGAAAGTGTTTCCTGAATTTAAGTGATGACCAGGGTACATATAGGGAGGAAGAAGCAAAACAAATAGGGAAGATGACAAGCACAATGTGGTGATAGTTGTTGTCGTGAAGTTGGGCTGAGTGGGTTCATGGGGCAGATTTTCTGAGGAGACAGTGAAGAAAGAGCTGAGGGTCAAGGAAAGACTGAAGTGGAGGGAAGCAATAGCTGAGGTCACTTAAGAGAGCAGACAGCAGGGAGAGGATGCTGAGAGTGACAAAAAAGTGATAGACATTAATGGATTGGAGGTCTCAAGAGGGCAGGGTGAGGCAAGGGGCAGAGGGTAAATACGCTTTGTTGAAAGAAATGGAGATGTGAGAGAGAAAGCGGTGCTCAAACGGATCAGAGGAGGACCAGTGTTTTGGGAAAACAGGAGCAAGGCTCTTTCAGTGAGTGGGAGTGCTGCTCTGGGCTTGTAAGTCAAGTGAGGGGGCGAGGGAAAGGAGACAAGGGGCTAAGAGGTCAGGCAGGATGTTGGTGAAGAAGGCAAAGTCAGCTTCAGACGAGATTATGAAGAAAAGCAGGTATCATTATAATTAGAGGGGCAGTGGGAGAGCAGCCATCAGTCAGGGAGGATGCCCTGCTGGTACCTCCCTGCCATGGAAGAGGCTGGCCAGGGCTGTTAGACACACACTGCAGGAACAGTGCCGGGCCTTTACAAAATCTGGCAGGTCTTTTAGATCCCAGCCTCTCCCCACCCACACCCCACTGAAATGAATAGCTCCATTCATTTGGGCCAGAGTATTGATTTCAGAGTCTTCTCTAACATGGAAATTCATTGAGGCCTCTTTGCCTTCGCTAAGCCATTTCCTGAGCGTTGCTCTGAGATCAGAGCATGCCTCCTCCTGACCCCAGGAAGAGGGAGAGCCCAGCCCAGAGTGCTGGCAAGGATGGTGAAAAAGTCACTAATCAGCAAATTAGCCCCTGACCACACAGGCCAGCATCACAGAGTCCTCTTCTTTCTTGTCAGCACAGCCAACGCGTGAAGGAGCCACTATCGTTCCCTCTGCTCCGACGAGTTTGCAATTGGTTTAGACAGACCAAGATCTTCAAGCATAGCCTGTATTTTTAGGGTACGAACATTCACGTTTAAAACTCCTAGAGAAAACTGCAGCACTTTGACATCCGTTTTTGATCTAACTGCATGGCTTTGTGGAAGGCGCCGATACAACTGCCTTGAGATTATTATCACAGCACTGTAAGCAAAGTGGTAACGGTTTGACAGCTACTGTACTAAGACCTCTGCCTGTCAGTTTTATTGCTTGTTTGCTCTCCCAACTATTCCTTTCTCTCAAACTACTGTTCTTTGCTCTTTACTTATACTGTAAGTGCTTTTTGAGCACAGACTATGTTTTTGCCCTCATTCAAGGCACATCAAACAATACAGTTTGTCCAGCATGGAGGAGGACAACAATAACATAACATGAATGACAGCCTTTCTGCTGAGATGCTAGCTACACTTTATAGCCTGCATGCAAAATATACACTTTGAATGTGTAATGTTTTTAACTTAAGACACCACAGGATTAACACACTAAAATAGACACTTCCTACTAGAGACAGCTGTTGCCAGCTGTGCTCTTTGTATAGAATTTCGAACAAAAGTAGCCTCATGAAAATAAAAGAGGGTTATTAATATCATACCAGAGAGCAAACAGAAAAATAATTTTCCATTCTGTCACCCTTTTACCTCCTCTTAGTTGTTAGAGTAATTGCGTACAGTTTCTAGTGGTCCTAATAACCCCCTAAATCTTACACAATCTACATCTTCCTCCAACAGATTGATGGTTCACTGGATGTTATTTCTGTGGGGTGTTTTGAGTCTCAGTGTTTGGCAGTTCAATTCAATAACAGCATCAGCTCTAGAACTGGAAGCAAAGGGTCAAGTGACCCTGGCAAAGCCATCAGTTTAATGAATTAACATTTGTACAAAGCTTCTGAAGAAATAATGTGTTATAGAAGTGCCAAGAATGTAGATTTTCTTCCTCCTAGGCCTTTGGCTTGCAGGGAAGTACAGATGATACATGACTCATTTGGAACTTTTGAATGAAATAGGTGTGACTCCTTTCTGGAAAGAGCAGGTAGTAGCTTTGTCCTCCAAAGCCCAACAAACAAGTTCACATACAGAACTGACTCTCAGCATTCCTTGTACTCTGAGTCTCTCTCTCCTATCCATGCATTTACTTTTTACTGTACATAAAAATTCTATACTTTTTTGCCATACATAAAACTACTTTTCATCAATGTTAAGCAAAGTAAAATGCCAAATGACAGACAGACGCAAGAATAAAGAACAGCCCAGGTGCCTAAAAGTGAATGCAGAATGTTTTAATAAAAATTCCTGATGTTTTTTTTTTGGGGGGGGAAGGTTGATCAGACTCTCTCTAATCTCAAAGAAGTTTTAAGTCTTGTCTTAATGAGGCTCACAAGAGGTCTCTTGGTAGTTTTCAGTGTGAGCATTACCAGCTTTACACAGTTACAAGCAATGAAAAAAGAAGAAGAAAAAGGCACTGCAGGAAGGTAGATAGTAAGAGCTCAAGGATCTTCCATTCAAGCAGTCAGTATGACGGTTCCTGTAGACAGCAGTCATATTTGTACTGGGCACTAATCCCATCCAGGCTTTAATGTGTCCAAAGAGGCTAACAACTAAGAGAATTAGACTCCAACCCATATTAAACTGAGCTACAGCGAGAACACTAATGCATGAGTCACAGTATCTTTGGGAGATTGCACGGAGCCGACCTGATTAGCACCAAGGATAAAAGAGCAACCTGCATTAACACACTCCATGTTCAGATGCTGCAGAAAACCACCGGCGGAGTACACATGCATTCTCTGACCAAGGCTGGCACGTTTCCTCTTTTAAAAGACAAACTTGCCCTGGGATCAAACATACTGAATGAGGGCTACCTCACTGGACTACAACAAAGATCTCAGTGCGTATCACCCAGCCTTGTTAGATTTCATTCCTCATTACCCAGCACAGGGGTGAGGTGCACGTGACCTTTCAAGGGTCTCATGCCCTTCTCTTCACAACATGGAGGCAAGACTTGCAACCTGCTCTGCTTGTGTCTTGTTCAGATCAGCAGTGAGTAGATTCACACTGTATGTGGATAACCCCTGAAACTCTGACCTCTGTCTTGCAACATAAACACAGTGTGTTCTCTGTAGAATTCTCGCTATCTCACATTTCTGATAATTATTACCAGGTAGAAATGTATTTTGTAATTGAAGGCACAATTAACTTTTACAGATATTTGAACATCAGAATTTAATAGAGGATAATATTCCCTGTTTCAGACCACAGTTTAATTCTACAAACATGGAGCAGGGCTGGCAATGACCAATCATTAGCTAAAGTGAAATAAATGTTATTTTTAGAAACATCTGCATCAATAGGATCCTTAAAGGAGCACAATTTCTTGTCTTCCAGCTTTATTCTCCAAGAGACCAGGAGCTAAACACCATTTTCAAAAGAGACCAGAGAGCTCTGTGGCTGACAAGAATCACAACAGCAAGAGTTAAAAATGAAATATCATTATTATAATAAACAGACCATTGGAGGGAGTACAAATCTTACAAGTTTTAGGGCATAAGCCAACTTCTAAATTGAGGGGTCAGAAAAAAAAAAATCTCTGCTGTCTATTTATCCTACAAATTTCTCTGTAAAGGTGTTTGCCAAAACTTTCTGGAGGCAGTTCAGTCAGTAGAACTGGCTGTTAAAATCACAGGTCATTCCCAAAGTAGTTGTTAAAACCCCTATTAGTCAGAGGAGCACCCGTCTAGTTGTGCCCATTCTCCTCCTCTTTTCCTCTTTCTCCCATCAGGCTCAGACCCAGAAGACCTTGGCTCTACCTTCATCCAACACTCCTCATCCCACTTCTGGGACTAGCTGATGGTGTGGCAGAAACACCCTCAGAATTTGAAACATCTTCTGAATTTCACATCCCAGTCGAAGTCAGAGAGAGGATACAGGAACAAGGGGTGGCTGAGCACCACAGCTCTTGTGCTGCCAGGACATGGTCATGCTAGGAAGGCTACAGACAAGCACATAATTTACAGCTGCTGTGAAGGCTACCAGAGTGGGGCATACCAAAGCTGTCTCATTAACTCCTCCCACCCTCCAATCCAAAGCGTCACACTTCAGGTAAGAGCACAAATTAAATAACTAAAAAAAAAAAAAAACCCAAAACAAAAACCAAACCAACCAAGCAACTGAAACACTTATAAATCTTTTTACCACATAAAAGCTGGGAATAGAGAGAAATTTAGGCAGAATGCCAGATTCCTGCCACTTTGCAGACAAAGCATGTCACACCTTTAGTTTGGACATTCATAAATAGATTCAAACTGTTGATACTTTAGAGGCCAGTGAGCAGGAACAAGGAAATTTCTTTTTAAACTCTAATGAATGTATTCAACAGCAAGACTGCCATGATGGCAGCAGGCAAATAGTAGACTTTGGGGGACCGCGTCTGGCCTCCCACCCAGTATTAGTGTTTGCTGTAAGCAGCAACATATACTGAAAGAGCCATCTCTTTTTATATCTGCATGGATATTGAGGCAAGCTATTGACTTAATTCTTTCTTAAATTAGCTAACAAATTAGTTAAGCCCTTATTTCACAATTGCCATGGAAATATACCTTACTATCTAAGCATGAGGGACATTGGCATCCAAGTTTGGGGATATGGAGGGCTAGTGGAAAATATTTAACACAGTCTTCTCCAGTGACTCTGTCTTGAACAAAATGAAGTGCAGTCTTTACTGAGGACAGAAGATTAGAAAAAACACACTTATCAAAAGATGCTTCCCAACCCTTAGTGTCTTCATATACATGTTTCTTCCTCTTCAGTTTGTATACTCTGTTACCAAGGAGAATCAGAGTTGGGCAGAAAAGAGAGCATTGACATTTTTCAAGTGATCCCCCAAAGATGGTATATGAGAATGGAACCATCATCACAATTCTTAGTTCGAGTATTCCTCCTGCCTGCCACCTCCAGTGTTTGTAAGCATATAATTTTGCACAGACACATCCAGCTGGCTTGGCTCACAAGCAGTCTGCATCACTGCGCATTGGCAGGCTGGTCTTACACAGCCCAAGCTCTGCATAAGCCAGAACAGCTGCTGCCTAAAGGAGAGAGCAGGGACTAGTCCTTGAGATACAGGTTCAGTTCCCTCTCCCTAACAAGTTACTTCATTGTTCTATCCTGCCATTCTCCATCTGAGAAATAATCCTCTTCTACTACACAGAAGTGTTGTAAGTATAAATAGAGACTGGTAGGCACTCAGATATTAGAAGAGCAGGAGGCATGTAAATCTCTAAGATGTAGTTGGACGAGCAGAAGCAAATCTATAATGACCCTGCAAAACACTTTTGGGTCCTACAGCTTAGGCTTAACTGCAGCAATTGCCATTTGTGTATCTTCCAGGACGTGGTTTTCTGAATTCAGGGAAGAATTTGGGTTTAATTCAAAGAACATGCCTGCTTAAAGCTTGCTTCTGGGTGAAGTAATCAGAGGGGGGTTCAGTTATTTTATTTCTCCCATAACATAAATTATGTGAGGCTAATGTGTCAGTCTTAGAAGTTCCTCCATCTGGAGATGGGACTTCTGCCAGTTATGTCATAATTCTTCTTGCCTGAAGTGCCTCATATTCATTGTATAGGAATCAAAATCCTAAGCAGTTCAGGTGGTGAGTAGATTTCCCTGTGACAATGAAGTATATTCTATTTTAGACTTTTAGGCCAGCTTCCTGCCACTTCATAACAAAAATATGATTAATGATACGTAAAATCCATATTTTAGAATAGAAATAAATTGGGCCATTGCAGCATTTTTGTCTATCTGGGGAAATTTTACTCTGTCATTGCTTGACAACATAATTTTACTGAATAAAACAATGCTTTTCACTTAGGGAATTTCACTTCTGTGTTAAAATATATTTTTACTGCAAAATGGTGTAGGAAAGGCTTGAATTTAGGAAAAGATTAATAGATTAGATAAGCTCTTTCTAAAAGGATATGCCAAGACACTTTTTACAGGTGGAATTGTAGTAGGCGTAATCTTATTTTAAATAAAAAAAAAAACGGATGAATAGTTCATTTTTACACAGGAGTATGAAAAGCAGATTTTTTGGTGAATAGGAAAATACAGACTTTTAGCAATTACAATGAGTTCATAGAAATTTACAGTAAAGGAAATCATTAAAACATTATATCGGCCAAATACTTTTGGCGAGTGTGCATATGCAAAATAAAAAATACTTAAGACTTGCTGTAGAGATTTTTACCCAAACATCTCAAAGAGCTTTCTGGGAAATACCATTTTGCAGGGGAGCAAGGGAGACAGAAACCAGTGAAGTGACCTTTCAAGGCATCTACTTGGTCAAAGAGCAGAAGAAGGAAGAAAGTTGTCCTCACTTACAGTCTGGTCTTATACATTGGACTTACCGTACAGCTTACACTGAATACACAGTATTTTTTGGCTGCGATAGATTGCAATATAGCGACTCTTACCCCGCTTTCTAACTAATACCACCTTTTCTGGGATTTGAAACTGCTTCATTTTGCTGGAGGAAGACTTCACATTCACATGGAAAACGAAGTGGCTAATGAATGGTGATGAAAGGACAACAAATGAGCTTGCTTTAGGGAGCTTCCTTTCACCAGCCTTTGGACAGCCCTTCCAACTCTATTTCACATGATTTGATGGGATCACAGCAAGATTGACAGTGCCTATTAGAATCAAACTCTGAAAGTGATAGCTCTGTGGACAGACTGCAATGCAGATGAACAATGCATGAAAACTATGAGTTGTTGCAAGGCTTTGCAATTTATCACATGACATACCCATTGTGTTTCTCTTTTGTTTCTCACGTTTCTCTTTTCTTGCTTCTCACCCTTCCCTTTTGCCATCCCACTCTCTTATTTCCTTCCCTTTTTCACCAGAAGATGCCCAGAGCCTAACCCCAAAGGCAGCAGCCACACACTGTGCTTGGTCAGTCGGCAGCAATGGAAGCCCATGGCCGTTACCAGACTCAGCTGCAAGTCATTAGTTTCTTCCTTCAAGCTGTAGCCCAGCAATTCACGCACCCAGGGCGGGTGCAGCATCCTCATGCGAGATGAGGAAGTTTGGATACGATTAACTGGTAGCATTGCTCCTGGAGCTGACTAGGCTATGAACAGGGAACTTATCACACATCTAAGTCGCAAGGCAGTCATCTAATTACTGCAATTGTTCTTCCAGATGTGAGAAGCCAGACTACGCATTG
Organism: Pandion haliaetus; assembly: GCA_013401275.1. Classification (NCBI taxonomy): domain Eukaryota; kingdom Metazoa; phylum Chordata; class Aves; order Accipitriformes; family Pandionidae; genus Pandion; species Pandion haliaetus. Next base: position 237,225 of record VYZV01019366.1, read on the forward strand.
ATGTTAAGGCCAGGTGATTTTTGCAATTAATTTTGAACCCGATTGTCATAGAATCAGGGAGTCATAGAATCACTTAGGTTGGAAAAGACCTTTAAGATCATCAAGTCCAACTGTCAACCCAACACTACCATGCCCACTAAACCATGTCCTGATGTGCCATGTCTACATGTTTTTTTAACACCTCCAGGGATGGTGACTCCGCCACTTCCCTGGGCACCATGTTCCAATGCCTGACAACCCTTTCAGTAAAGAAATTTTTTCTAATATCCAATCTAAACCTCTCCTGGCACAACTTGAGGCCATTTCCTCTCATCCTTTCACTAGTTACTTGATTGAAGAGACCAGTACGCACAGATTGTGAACATACTGCCTCTCTTGTCATTCACTATTAAGTAGGTTGTCTTCATCCACAGGTAAATTTGAGGTACCCTCCTGAACTATGACAAAGTTTTTCAGCACAGCAGGGACAAAGAAGTAAAGCTGAAAATGCCACTGGAAGATTCAAGAAAGGAACTTCACTGTCAGATTTATATTCTTTCAAACCTTGGGTATAATTATACCTTTTGGGGCTTAGCTTTTTTAGATGCCAATATTGCAAAGCATTTCTACCGATATGCGCATTAGAAAAACACAAATAACTATAAAACCAAAACAAACCAAAACCATCCTTGGCTATTTCAGGTTGAGAGTGTCCTTAAGTCTTTTACTGGATCGAGAACTTCACAGGATATTGTTAGAGACACCTACAGTCCTGCCATCTCTTGACTCTGCTCATATGCTGTTGTACAGGGTCCTGGAAACCCTGCAGCACTTCCACAGTGAGGAGTGAACTTTGTAAACCTTATTGCTGCATTTTAATCCTCATACTATACTCTAGTAAAACAATTACATGAGATCAAGAGTTTTCTTATACAGGCAATGCAAGCTGATCCCCTATGAAGGTACAATAAGCTTTGTGGTGAACTGGGCTGGGCAAAATATCAGGAGTAAAACATGGCTTCAGGTGTCAATGCACATTTCAGCATCAGCGCTAACAAAAGGGACTACTGATCCTATTTCATATCCAAATTCAACCTTCTGGTGGGAAACAGAATGAAATTCTGTTGCCTGAGTTGTGTTTTAATTCGTTTTGTGTGAATTTGGCAATGCCATGCAAACTGAAACCAATCTGAACACTGGGTTGCTTTGCTGCCAACCACAGGCTTCTCACATAGTTCCAAATGGTCTGGTATCACGAGTGTAAATCACAGTTTTAATTGGAAATGGAAGAAAAATAAAATGTCATAGGGCTGTCTTTTTGAATGAGTGTGCACGGGTAATAGCCTTGCAAAATCGAAAGGTTAAGCTAAGACTTCCATTTAAAAATATGCGATTAGTTTTCACTGACTCCAGTTGGTTGATCAGGTTGTGGAGCGGAATGGAGTCTGCCGAGCTCCTGGTCCCTGGCATTTCTGGGTTGCCAGACAAACCCAAGAAAAAGCAGCTGGAAGAAAGCAAAAGTTACTCAGTAACATTTCTGCAGGGATTTCCACCTGGCAGTGGAAAAGGGGAACCTGAGCTTACACAGAGGGTTCAAGTTTGGAAACAGCTCCAAAACCACAAAGTGATTATTTACCAAGTTTGGCTGAAAAAAACCCACATGAAATCTGATGGCTTAGCTACACTTACTCGCAAAATTCTTTTCCAGGCACCAAAACAGTTAGATGAGCAGTTGGTGTTGGAAGACTTGTACCCTTCATATTAGCAGACCATCTTCTATCACCTTCTGCCTGTATCCAAGAATGCGGCTCTAGCCGATGGGCACAAGAACAATTAAACATTTCACTTGCATTGTACCTAAACTGAAGTTCTAATCTGGCTCTGAATCTTAGCATAGGCTGGTGTATATCCCAGCCTCATAATTATCACCTGTCTATACTACTCTTTTTTCCTTTTTCTGAGTAGGGGAAGGAGATAAGAAGTCAAGAGAAGGGTTGTTTATAAAGAAACAGGAAAAAAATATTTTTTATAACCTAGGATGTGTATGGAACACAGCAACTTTAATAAATTATACTCCTTACATGCCAGGCTTAATAAGCAAAAGAGAAGGCAGAACAGCATTTTGTGTTTATCTATTTCCTCTTACTTTTGGATTGTACTATAAAGCCCTATGTCAGGCCAAAGCTGTTGCACCCATCACAACATGTCAGCAACTGTGACTCAGTCAGAACACATTACATGCAGGAAGAGAAAGATGCAAAGATAAGATATTAGGACTGAAATCAATACAGGATTCTCTTTTACATATCCCAACAGTCTCATTAACTTCAAAGTAGCTGATATGAATGTAATTAAAGAGCAGAACAAACAGCAAAAGCGGAAAAAAAACCACAGGGCCCTGTTTCAAGATCCTCACTAAAATGGCATAGCACAGGCCTGTACCATAAATCACAGGATACACTCTGCCAAACCTAACAGAAATTTTTAAAAACAAATAATAGTGACATTTTAAACAATGTAAATTGTATAAACGCAGGCATCTGCAGTTTAAACACAAATAAGTGCTGCCACCAGGGAATAACTTTAAACAACAACAAACAAGTTATTGGTGCTCTAATGTGCTAAACCCAAATTACAGCTGGCTGGTAGAACTAAACCCGTATGCTACTCACGCAAGATAATCCTGTAAAAAAGGAGAAGCAAGTGCACCGTGACGGAGCTGGATACTAGAGACTTTGCAAGTCATCTTTGCGTGGTAACAACCAGAAAACATACCGCAGAGCAGCGCTGAAGCGCACACCATTGCTAACTATCAATGCTAACTATTAACCTGTTGGGCTGTGGTCAGAATCGCAGGCTAAGGTGTAAAATGAAATGAGAATGCTTCGGTGTCCCGGGGGTCATCCCAGTCATGCTTGGAGAAGACGGGTGTCCATGGGACAAATTCTAGCCTCAAGGGCAGTAACTGGGAGCAACTGCAAAGAGGGCACTGGGCTGGTTGTAGGGGCTTTCCACTTGCGGTGGATAACGGGCTTGGCCAGGCAGCATGAGGGAGCCTGCACTGCTGCCAGCCATGTTGTCCCAGCCTACGCGGAAACGGGACACCTCGGTCCCCAGGCACCTCGAAGGTGACAGTGGCACCTTCATAACAGGCGAAGTGCAGCTACAGAAAAAGGTGCAGAAGACTTTTGGGGAAAAAAGTCTTCTGGCATTTTCATGAGCTCTAAATTCTGAAATCCCCCCCCTCCTACTCACCCCACAAATATGAATCAAGGGATCAATGGGATAATCATATGGAATGTCTTTAATGGAGCATCAGCCCCTATTTCTTACATACATTGCTGAATGCTCCTACCAAGTGCTAAATTAAAATTTACGGTAGTGCTAATTGAAGTCACATTTGTGTGTGCGCTGCGTGCTGTTAGGCAGGAGGAGATTTCTTTTGCTGGAGATTAAAACTTCAGTACTGTCTTTTTGTGCTTATACCAGTTTAATGCAAAAGCAAAACATAATTATAGGAGGCTGTTAATGGATTAGATGGCCGGTGTTGCTGTCTAGCTGTGTTCCAGTTTTTCCTCTGTTGGCTTTGTGCTGTCTGTTGTCATCTCCTAATTATCTGTTCCTTTTTCAGTTGGCAGCTTTAGTAGTTTGGGGGTATTATTCAAACCCAAATTAATTTGTGTTTTTCAGGAATTGCTTAAAGAGTAGGAGTTTTATTTGGAGCTTGATATGGCAATAAAATTTTTATCAGATGCAAAAGAGAAATATTTTTTTTGGCTGACTTTCACTGCTGTGAAACTATTCACATTGATCAGCAAGAGCAGAGAAAGCTCTGGTATTGCAAAATAAAATAAGAACTTCTGAAAGTGCTTGGCAGCTGATTTGTTTCTGCATGTGCTATCATCACTAGCTACCATCTACTGTAGTTTCTGACAGTAGAAAGCTATGGCACTTTGCAAAGTGGAAAGGGCATCTGCTTGGGTCTTAACTGACATTTCAACTGTTGATAACGGTAAGTAAGTTCAAGAATATAAGGAATGAAAACTGGCATTAAAATCTCAGGATCTTCATTCATGCAGCCAATTAATTAATAAATAAGAATACTGCATGGCATTTATATAGTGACAAATCCTGCTAGGTGCTGCAAGCCTGCAAGTCTTTTTAGAGCACTGGAGCATTAAATGCCTTGAAGCCATTCTTCCTAATTTGTGCACTGTGTTGTCACCATCCACAAAAATATACAATGAAAAATAGTCATAGAAATCTACTGCAAGCATTCTAAGGAGAAAATAATCAATGAATGCAATTCCTAATAGATACTGAGAAAATATAGTGTTTCCAGAATCTAATGTTCCAGATGCATTAGCTTCCAGCATGCTCTGTGTTTATAGGGAAGCAGGCTGCACTGAAGAGTTTATTGCAACAGTCCAGTACCACCTTTTAAAGATGAAAACATCGCCTGTATTCTCTCTTGGAAACCATCTCTTGGGGAAAAGGGGGTGTGAAAGGAGAAAAGAGAGGGAGATGAAGACAAAACAAACACAAAAAGAGTTAATTTGAAAGTAATCAAACCCCATTTTCTTCCCCTGCATCAAAAATGGCTTTTATTTCAGCGCTGAGTTCATTTTCAAACACATGCCGATCCTTTTGAGGGGAATTCCGCATCTTACAGCTGTGCAATCTGCCCTGCAGTGTACGCCTTGCTCGCCCACCTGCTTACTGCAAAACACCCTGAACTTCCCAGCGCTGAGGCTGTGCCAGTAGAGCTGTGCTTTAGACTTGTCGATGATTTCCGGCAAAGACAATGCCTAGCCCGTTATATTTTAAAGTCAAAGAGGTAAAGTTCAAAACCGCATAAGAAAGAGCTAACAGAACTATTGTTACCTTGCAGAGTGTTATACTGTATTATGTATGGTCATCTGTAAATAATGCATGAGTTTATACAGCAGTTAAAAAGCAGTTTCATTAAACAGTTTCATTTTAAGAATAATTTGTTAAGAATGCAGGTTCTGAAAAAGGCTAAATTCTTGTTCCATATCCAAAGTCTAACCCACATGCTCAGAATAAAGGAACAGTCATGTTTTAAACACATATTACAATTCATGCTTTGAAACATCATGTAAGTCTAGCCTTAAGTACCTCCTATTTGAAAGTTACTTTATATTTGCCTGGTTTTGTTTTCTTCTTCACTCATGTTGATTCAACAGAATATATTAAAATTTTAATTTCATCTCTTGCTGTGCATTCAGGTGCCAACAATGAGTTGAACTCTACCTGTTTAAAAGCTCATTTACTGGGACAAAATTATGTCCCTTTGTTCTCATCAGGGCAAACATAGTCTTATTATCATGGAAGATTAAAAGACCTGACCCCTTGGCACCGAAAAATATTGTGGTAACTCCTACAACTCCTGACTTGAATACTTTAAAGCAAGGTCCCTTGGTAGCTGGCAGAGCACTAAAACGTATACTGTATCTGGCAGAGATTATTTATTTTCACCTTTCATCTGACATGTGCATTAGCTACTGAATTGTCTATATTGTTGGTAGAACAATGGGTCAAGTCCAGACCTGGTGGATCCTATCTGACGAGCAGGTATATCAATGGGAAAGCATGCATTCATTTTAGCAAAAACACTGAGCTGAAGTCAGAGGCACGTTATCCCCGCTCCCTTGTTGGTGGAATTAAGCCATTCCCTCCTTCATGATGATGGCTAATGCACAACAAGCTCCAGGAGCACAAGCATTGTCACTGAGGAGCAAAACACACTCAGCAACCTGCCAAAATGGGGGGAGCAAGAATGTCCGTATACAACACAATCACCCACATACACAGACAAAAGATGGCAAGTGGAAAGAAATAATCATTTTTACCTCAGCCTGAGAAAGGCTAAGCCGCCTTTTTCTTTTTTTAACAGAAATCACAGTCATTCCCAGATTCAGCCAATTGCTACGGTGAGAGCAAGCAGCACGGTCAACCTACATCATTTTGTTATGAATATTGTGATATTTGATGTCTTCTTTCAACTCCCCCTCCTTTCAGTCCTTTAGTTACAAGACACTCTCTTCTTCACTCTAGAACAACTGCAACAACTTTCTAACCCTCGTGGTCACAGAATTGACCTTGAGAACAGCTCCCAGGGTGACAGTAAGGTTCCCACTGTGGATGCTCACCCCACAGCCCTCTGGACCATGGAGTCTCCCAATGCATATCCCCATTATAATGCTGTAAAATAATGCAGTCTGAGAAAATGGAAGATGAAAGCAGACTGACAATAGCAACAGTTTACCAGGCAAAAAATACTGATAACTGCCAGCTGCACCAGCAGGGGTTGCCTGCATCTAATATCAACCATTGTCACCAGTGAGTTTTGAATAATCCATGCCAGGCATCACAGAATCTAAAGTCAGCCTAACCTTTCTACTACAAACATATGGAACAGTACAGCTGATTTTTCTACATGACAATTGGTTTTATTTAGAATAACTTTTAATTACTTTAGAAGAAATCAAAAAAATCAACCTTTTTACCTCTTCCCCATTTGGACAAAAGAGCAACAGGAGAATAAGGCAGGGCCGAAAGACAAAAGGCTGTTTGAATTTCTGAGCCAGACTGATTTTCAAGGCCAGCCTACTAGGAAAAGCATTTATTTGCTTATAAACTCTGGAAGAGCAATAGGTAAAAGCACAGAAAACATGGTTCTTCCTTACGTTTACAGCGCTTTTCCAACACATTTTTATAGTCACCTAAAAGACAATGTACAATTTCTGTTCCTATATGCAGACCACTGAAGTAGTCATCATGACTGAGCATTAGGAGAAGCTATGGTTTAAAATGCACATTTCAATTCCATTTACAGGTGATAACTTGTAAAGAGAGAGATTTTTGAGAAGTTTCTTCATAAAATGAGATTTTAACCTTATATAATATGACTCTAAATTCTCTATTTCTTTATTTTGGCATCTCTATCATATAAACCATGTTAAATGCACTAAAAAAAACCCCAAACCATTTCTTCTAAATTTTGCTTCCCACCTGTCTAGATTACCCCTTCTTGACCTCCCAAAACAAAATTATGAATGTGCCCTTACTAAACATCTCTCATAATACAAAGAAGTACTTACAGCATAATGTAGGGTAGGATTTTTCGGTTCACTTTTTTTCTCTTTTCTAAATGTCAGAATCTCATAATGGCCTACCAACAAAAGACACCAGCAATAATCTTTCCTCCTGGCTGCAGATCCAGTGGGCAATACTGGCCACAAAGAGACACATACAGTACACACCTGAATCAAACTTCGTGGTAGGGTTCTCACTGAAATCCTATCATAGTTCAGTACTTCATGGTGGTAAGGCACAAAATACTCACAGATACCAAACAACATGAATTCATTAAATATTTAAAGGAATTTTCTAAGACAGTAGAAGACTTAGAGAAATTGCTACAACAAAATCTTCTTATTTTATATAATTTTGATAAAACTAAACTATCTCAGCTGAATAAGCATTCTTGTAAAGTTGGAATGGGTCCCCTTTCTCATGCAACAATACTCCCCTTAGTTTTGCTTCCAAGGGAATGGTGCTAATTTTATTTTATTTTAAAGAAATTGCATAGTCTGTAGAAGTTTCTCAATTAATAATACATGTTCCAATGCTTAATTACTCTCTCTGTTAGAAATACACACCTTTTCCGTAGTTAAAAGGTGATTTGGTTCAATTTCCAGCAATTAGATCCTTTACCAGAGGAGTCTATTTCCAAACTTTGTACTACATTAGGTCCTGGCAGACTCTGACCAAGATAATTCATGTTATTTTCCTTTAGGTAAACCACAGCGAGTGAGTTTCAGAGTTCCTACACACCCTACAGGATTTTTTCTCCTTGAGCAATCACATCTCTTCCCCAAGCTGTCTCCAGCTTATCATCAGTTTCTCTGAATTGCTGATGGCAGAATGTGACACTCAGTCCTTAGAGCAGAGAATTCCCAATTATATTTGCTATGACATTCTCTGTATTTTAAGTTTCCTTGCTCATATCTCCAACAATGGATACCATTTTAAAAGGATGTCATTAAGTCAAACGGATGGTGTTATGCTGAGAGTTTGTTTTCTGCTGTCTATCTAGAAAATTTCCACCACATTCTGTACTTACTGCTTCTCAGGCACAGTCTCCCATTCTGTCATCATAGCCTTGATATTTGTCCCCTCATGTTCCATCCTATCCTGATTGCATAAACATTCAAATAATTAAATTTCCCTTACCTTATCAATTCATGCAGAAAGGTCTATATCACTGGCCTCTTCATAAGCCTTAGTTCTTCCAATGCTGTGTCACCTGCAAAGGTTATCAGTGAGGATCTCCTGTGCTCCTTCTGGTCATCACTAAATATCTTAACTAGCAATAGGAAGAAAGTGATAGAAAGACTAGCAGAAAGGAAGCAGACAAAGTAACTACCCCAGTTACCATAGGCCTCAAAATGCAAAGTTGCAGAACTTAATTAGGCAGATAACTACAAAACAGTACAGAGGGGCAGCTTCAAGACATCCTTTGTAAATAGTACATAGATATAATGCCATACCCTTAGTGTCTGATCTAAAAACTTCTCCCAGGAAAAGCAGCCTTGGAAAAAAAATCCATAGACTCCTTTCTGGTGTTTGGGTGTGATAGATTTTCTTGGTATGTTCAACCTGATATAAATGAGCAGGCACAAGGTTTCAAAAGACAAAGTTCAAATGTCTCCATAAGTACAAGGAATGCTATGGTGTCAAGGCAGCAGTTGAATATGAAACATACACAAAAAAATTAAAAACGTCACAGACCTTATCATGTAAATACAAGTATACACACTTGCTAAATATTCATTATTGCATGTTGGTAGAATAATAGCATTGATATAAGAAATGTGGAAATAAGGTCTGCAAGATGCACAAAGAACTGAAGTTCTAATTTAGTTGCCTTTGTTAATAAGCCATACTTTTCTTTCCTGATCTCTTTGCACAGGAAGACATTTTACATGCACACTACATTAATTAGACATGTAAAAGACATTTCAAGCCTGCCAACACAACTGCTTTGGGCAGTATTCCACCAGATTTCCAGACAATTAGCAGCTGGAACATCTGGAAATCTCAGACAAATGGCCACCAACCATGCAAAAATCGACTCCATATCACAGATGGCTCTGAGGCTTCCCAGGAGTTCAGAGGCACAGACATCACAGGAGGCACTCGAGTCTCCTGGAGTGCATGCACAGGGAATTTGGACACACTGGAGAAGCTGCACTGGCATGGGTCGTGTACATGTGCACGTGCTTAGATAAAAATGTCGGATTTACTGTTCTGGGGCTTGAGGAGGCTGGAAGTTATGACATGGCGACCGTTTCACTGCTGAGCTTTACAACATCATTCAGACTGCATCTTCCCATCCTCTAGGACCGCCAGCACCGCTCACCACAATGGGAGGAGGAGAGCTAAACTTTTGTTGTGATGTCAAAGACCAAGTCTAAGGACTCAAAACCAGAACTGAATCTGTTTCTTTCCTTTCTTCCATTGGCCTAGAGGTCTTGTATCCTTTAAGACATCAGGAAGCAAGTAAATACAATTGGTATCCTGCTGCCTTAACCAATTGAAAAGGTAAGTCTGAGTGATGATACAAAATCCCGGTATTTTCTCAGGTGTTTTCAATATCCTGGCTGAGGTTTTCAAATCCTGATACTCAGAGTTGGGCCCCTAAAATCCCCATGCATGCTGCCTCGTCTAAGTGCTGAACACCTAAACGTTGTTGCATGATAATGCCTTTCCCAGTCAAACAGCCTGCTGTGTAAATAAGAAGAGTCTCCGAAGTACAGAGCTTACAGAGCTGCCTACTGGCTCTCGCACCATAGCATTGCCTGACCCCTGGGCCTTTGTCCCCAGCTTGTTCCTGATACTGTATTATGGCACAAGAACAATGCACAAGCCCTCAGCAACTTGTTGTCTCAAAAGGAATAGCATTGCTACAACTGATTAATCTGCTAAAAAAAGCCAAAAGTCACATCTCTGACTAAAAGGGCTTTCCACTTCAAGGCTTGTTCCACAATTCAGTTCTGCTGACAAATGCAGAGACGAGGATTTCTCAACTGCGCCGTTTCCAATAAAGGATGACCCACCCCATTGTTAGGAGAACCCAGAAAAGAAAAGCAATCCCCTGAAAAGGATACGGCTCAGAGGGCACCATCGGGACATAGCACTGTGAAAAAGCTACCGCTTGCCTACAAGAAGAGAGTCGGCATCACACAGGATCAGTTGCCCATATTCCCAGAGTCAGTGTGCAGGGGCTGAGCATGACACGAAACGCTGGTGACATAGGGAAAAGGTACAGCCCTTCTGCCCTTACAGCCCCATGGGAACATTTCCTTGTACCGCACCTGAAACAACAGCTAATGAAGCGGGGAGAGAAGAGGGTCTGTGGTGCCAAAGTTGTGGTGCATTTACACCACAGGATGCGATGCAGTGGAGTGGTGTCAGAGAGGACATGAAGGCTGCATGAGATGCTATAAATATATAGAGAAAAACATATAGGCATGTGCTGAGTTCTGTCCATATCCAAACCCAAACATTTACCACCCTGTTTATCCAATTACCATCCCATATAGCTGAGCAGTGCTTAACTGAAATTTTTCAAGGTTAGGGCCTCAGGAAGAGATGCTTTCCCGGTCAATTCTTTGATTGCCTTTACCTCCATCTCTCCAAATACCCTGGATGCCCCCAAACCATTTGGGATAAACAAACTTGTGCTGAATTTTCTGTCTGTGTAGTTCATTCACTACTTAAGCAGGGAAAAAAACCACCAACCTTTGCTTTTTCAGCTAGCTTAATATTGAGGGTAGGCACTGATGTCCTTCTTCCATGAATATGCTAAAATTAATCCAATTTGCATGGGAATATATAAGCAGCAAATATTTATTCATGATTGGGAGGGAACTGATCCAAGTATGTAAACTAAAGGTAGACATTAAAAAACCCAGCATAAACATTGATCACCATAACTTTCCTACCATTAGCTGCCAGGTATAATTAATCTGTGCTTCCAGTCATATTAAATCACTAACAAGCATAACATGTTTGAAATAAAGAAATAATTCAAATAAAATGCAATTAGGGAGATCCAGTTATTTCAGTCTGGGCAAAGTGACCCTCACTCTAATAGCTCAATAGTTAATGAAGCTGACTTTAAAAGAAGTCCTTTTTCTCCCCATGAACATTATCTTCATTTTTTCCTAAACTTCATACTGAAGTTTCAAAATTTAATTAAATACGTTACACAATCTGGAGGAGTAAAAAGGAAGAGATATGTCAGCAATAGAAATGGCTGACTTCTTGTAAGCAGCCTGCCAACTAAGGGAGTCATATTCTGGGTTATTGTTAAACTGAAGCAGAAGGAGATAAAAAACACATAGGCATGTATTTTTACACACTTTCAGTTGAGTATTGTGAAAGGTTGTGTTCCTTAGCTGAAACCATTCCTACTCTGACTAAGGATAAGTTTTCAAGGGAGAGGTAAAATTACCAGAATGTATTTTTTTACTAGAAGACGGATCTCTAGTACAGAGGATCTTTACTTCTAATAGAGATCTCTGTTTTTTGAAAAAGAATCCTGGCTGTGGTTCTTAAGATTCTGTTTGATCAAAAACAGCTCAGAAGGATCAGTCAAAGTCAGCATCTCACTGTCTTGATGCTTTTCTGCTCACGGCTCTTGAGAAGAGGATTGCCATGAACAGTGAGCACAGGAACATTGCTGTGAGAGCCTGCGTTACTTCCACAGCAACTCTGAGCATTTGTGCGTAGATGAACCACAAGCATTTTAGCAGTGACTTAGCATGGACAAATGTATGCATCGTTAATTAGCCCTTCTTTAGTTTGTTAGTGTTCCTCTGCTGGAGATTCATAGCCTCTCCATCAGAGCCATGAGAGTGGACTGTATGAATGCTCCCCATCTACATCTCAAGCAAAGCTGGTTCTCTGATGGACAGTAAAGTTGATTTGAGCTAAGCTCAGAAACTTTCACCAAAATAGATAAGAAGCATTCATCTGATCTGATAGGGCCTCATTTCCATTGATCACCACATTAGGTTTAGGCAGTCTGTAGGCACACAAATCTTGGTGCATGAGTAGGAACAAAGATAAAAAAAGAGAGCTTAAGAAAAAAGAGGCAAAGAAAATAATCTCACTAGCTTTTATGCTCATCTGGTGCCCTGTACCAAAATATTTAAGCACCTAGTAATTTATGCATCTGTCATCTTGTGGAGAAGATACACACTGTTATTCATTCTGTCTGTGCAGTGGTAAAAAGAGGACAGGATTTCAGCATGGCTGCACTCCTGAATCAGCAACTAAGATATTGGTAATTTGGTTCTGAGAAAGAAGAAAGAAAAAAAAAAGAAAAAGAACTCCGGGAACAGGTGCAGTTAAAGGACACAGCAACTCTTTTCTTATTACTTCCATCCTGTTTTAGTAGAGGAGAACCTTGCATATTGTTTGTAAATAAGCAAGATTCACGCAACAGAGAGGGCATGTCTTTTGCAATCTCAGAAAAAACAAGCTTCAGAACCAACCAAGGCAGACACAGCTGTATAAATACACGTGGAAAGCAGGCAAAACCAGACTCTACTCAAGCACCTCTGCTCCCCACTATCCCCCAGTCCTGAAATGAGCAGTTGAGCTCCATCTTTCAAACCTGCACAAGTGTTTCTGAACATAATCTGGGGAAACAAGCACAAAAAGAAACTCCTTCAGCCTGTAGAAGCAATGGCATAAGTAGCCAAGGCATGGGATATTCAGAAGATTTTCTCAAGCTATGACAGGACTTTCTCTATTAGCTGCTGACCAGGGACTTACTCTAATCCTTACGTGAGCTTCACTCTTTCCATTAGTCTACATCAGCCCCATTTCTATCTGCTTCACCACTATGCTTTTGCTCCTCCTCTTAACGGTTCCTTCCATGCACACAACCTCTTCCTAGTCAAATCCACCTACAAAAATACTTTTATTAAATTACATGAATTCAATAGAGATCTAAGCAAAATGATCTGTCAAAAAATAATCTATTTATTAAAGAACAGGCATTCATTTGCTCCATTAGGTTGCAATGGATTATACTCTATCCCATTGCCCACGCTGGGTCTAGCTTTTTTCTGCTTGGGTTGCAAATACCATAGACTACCTTTCCTAAACATCAGTTCAGCACTCAGGAACAGTAAAAAAAAAAAAAACCCAAACAAATAGAATATTAGGAATTGCCAGAGTTCCTAGCAAAGGACACCATTATGTCATTACGTATACCATCTGTAAATCCATGGTTAGCTCACACTTTATGTGCGTTGTGCTGTGCTATCCCCTCATTGCAAAAACAATAGGTTCAACAGCTCAGAACAGGGTAACAAGGATGAGCCCAAATGAGGAATTGGGGTGGCTTCTACCTCGGGGTCAGTGGGAAAGAGACCAGATCTTCAGAGCCTCTGTAACTTTTTTCTGAGTTTTGCTTGCCTTTGACACAGAGCACAAACATACAGGTACTAGCACCAAGTCCAGCGTCACAAGTTTACTGTGTCTTGCACAGAAGCCTTCAGTGGGCATTTCCCCAGCTGTCCCCAAAGTCATAGAAATGGACATGATGCACTCAGGCTGAGTGCACAAGTGGCATGCAGGAGAAAGTTAGAAGATCCCGACACCCCACCTGACCTGTGATTTCACTTGTGAGGTGAGTGGTGAGAAGTTATTGCGAAGCAGTGAGATTCAGCCTTCCTTTTCCTCAACAAGATTGAGCAAGGTAGATCATCTATGTTGAAAGACAAGCTCAATAAACGCATTACTGAGTTTTTGGGCATTTGTTTGGTTGTGCGGTTGCCCTCAGTGGGCATTTTGCTGGAGCTCCACAGAAATGGGCATGTAGCCATTCAGGTAAAAAAGGGGGCCCACAGGAGAATGTTAGAAGGTCCTTTACAAGGTAATGCTTACTTTTTTCCTGTTTTCCAATGACTAACAATTAAGTAGTCTCATCTTGTTAATATTACCTTCAGAATAAATACCTGACACTATTCTTTTGTACAGTACTGTTCTCTTAAAATTTCATTGTATTTTATGTATGAAGTATATAAAAATATATATTTTATATATAAACATATATACCTGCACACGCTCACACAAAGACACAAATTTGCTGCAAAATCTTCTGTCAAGATCCCCACTAGTGAAAAAGCATTAGAGCCACCACTGTATGCATTTGAAAGGACAGCTGAGCAGGCTGAGACTTGTCAGCCTTGAAAAGAGACAACCTGGACAGGTGATACGTGACAGAGGTCAGCAAATTAAAGAGTGTCTTTGAAAAGATGGATAAAAATTGACTGTACGCTGTGTCCTCCAGCATGAGAGCTAAGGGACACCAAGTGAAACTTGCAAGACCAAGGCTCAGGAAAAAGAAGACAGTTCTGTTTGCTACAGAACTCCCTGCAAAAGAATATTGTGGATGGAAAAAGTTTGCACGGGCTGACAGGGAACCTGTACAAGAACTTTGAAGAGACAGATATTTAGGGTTATTAAATAAAAAACCCCACATGTCAGGTTTATGAAATGTTGGGAACTGGGAGAGTACTTGGAGGAAGTACTCATTTTCAGTCTTCCCTCTGCATCTGTGTATAACCACCTGGACAAAGGGCTCAATGAACCCTTAGACTGAGCCAGGACAGATGTTCTTAAACTCTTGATTTTTGTGTCTATCTCAAAAGGACCTGTTCTGGGTTTGTGTTTATGTAGTGCCCTAACAACTAGTCACACAGCAGTCAGTAGATGAGCATAAATTTTAACTTGGACCTCTTGAGCCTAGAACTAATGTTTTAACCACACCAGAGCTTTCCTCTCTGATACAGAGCACATTGCTGTATCAAGTCTTTTTCTGGAAGACAAAGTATCCCGAGATGTGGCTTACAGATCCAACAGTTCACAGATTTACAGTACATTAACTATGGTCATGGGAAAATGTTGGGTTTTTCTTCTATAAAGAGGGTCTTGTGTAATATGTAAATGCCATGAGGGATTAGCACAAGAAATTATTTTTGCAGCGTGTGAAAGTGTGCTGTGCTAATTCTCAGAAGGTCCAGCTCCAGCCAAGCCTCATGACAGACCCAGAGGCAAGTGCACAGCTCTCGCTCCATTGGCCGTTAGAGATGGGCAGGACCAGCTGAGAAGTCAGAAAGAAACATATGCAAAAATAGTAATTTACAATAGATACTTTCATTGCCCAATCTATCTGAACTAGGTCTGGCAGAAAACAGTTCAAGCAGAAAATCCCCTTCTTTGGTAACATAATATTTTACGGACATTCTGTCCTTATAGAAAAGTCCTACAAAATTCAAATGAGATGAAAGCTTATACAGTTCTGTAAAAAATTGCTTTTGCCTCCTATAAAGCACAGAGGCTTTTTGTGTGTATTTTTATTATTCTGGTGCAGAGATCTATGGAAAGAAAATAACATTTTAATTCAAGTGGTTCAAAAACACAGAACTCTAAATATTTTCCTGATCATGTCACGTGAGATTCTATAGAATTTCAGACTGTGAAATAATTGAAGTAAGAGGAAGTAAGCTGCTTATGAATAGCTTTTAAAAGTATATGCAACACTATCACAGAGTACATGAAGTTGTGTTGGGTCTCTGAGACTGGGTGCAATGGGATAATAATTTTACCATGTTTGTCAAAATATATGAGCTAATACTTTTTTCTAGAAGTACAAGCTTACCTGATGCACCCATTATGCAAATAACTTTCTCTTGAAATCTTTTGATGAGTTAATTCTTATTGTTGGTTGTGGGAAGAACCATCTAATACACGGTCACGTAAAGACCATGAAGCCTCTATGAATATATTTTTGAGGCCGGTATATGTTCTACACTTTATATAGCAAAGTAATACAAAGGGACTAGAAGATGCAGCCAGCTTAGGAATGCGCTTTTTATTATCTATGCACAAATATGCCAGGGTAAATTAAGTATACTTGCAAAGTTTGGGCTCTTTTTGGTCAAAATATGGAAATGAACAGCTAAGAGTAGACTGAGAAGTTATTTGAAGCAGTATCACCCTTTTTTATTTGCTAGAACAAAGGCTTTTAAGGGCTGGCTTAAATGAGTCCCAGGCTGCCTATTAATTCCCAAAACAATGATGTAGCAGTTCTCCAAATTTAATCACCTGCTATCTGTTCATATTTATAACTTGGGTTTTGGGGCTATAAAATGGTGTACTGTGGATCAGATATCTCCTAAATGAAAAAATTCTAACCAGTAGAGTGAACCCGTTTGCACATTTGAAGTTACCAATGCATGCTAAAGGCTCCAAATAATTATGAAAGAGACAGGAAAGTCCAGCAGACCACAAATAGCAGAAATGAAACTTACAGGATTAGACATGGTTTAAATAATACTGTTGAAAACACACAGTAGAGTTTAAATAAAAAGCAAAATGTAGTGTGCATAAGAACTTGAACAGGAAGTGGACTGAAAAACAACTACAAGCAAGGAGGGAAATGAACAAGTCTATTTGATCTTTCCAGCTGGCTTAAATGTGAACAGTAAAAAAAATAAAAAGTGACAACTAATTTGTGATGTAAAATTATTCCTGTTTTAATTAAATTGAAATAAATGAATGTAATTAATTATCTAGGCTGGGAGACGTGTCTACCCAGACAGAATTCCTTGCTCAGACCCATTGAGGGGAAGCAGGTGGATCAGGATGACCTAAATTTGGTTCAGTGTTCAAATTAAGAGTAAGATTTTCAAAGCTGTCCAAGACATTTCAACTACATCCCACATTCCTGGCTTCTTGTCTACAACCTCTGGAGCATTGTAATGGCTCTTCTTCTACCTGTACTATTTTTTCCTGCTGTGATACAGCAGGTAAAGTCCATATGATGTGATTTTATTTGGGCTGTCTACTTTTCTTGGAAACATTAATGACTTTTTACAGAGTAAGGTGTGGGTCAGAAGTTACTCTTAATGCTCCTGCCCACCACATTTTTTTGATTCTATCCTCAGTGTCCTTTTGAAAGTTCATGAAAAGGGAGTGGGACAGCTTTTGTTTCTCCTGATTATACTCCCTACCCTGTATTAAAAATTCTAGTACAGAGCTGCTGCTCTGGTTATGGAAGAATAGCATTTCTGATATATTAAACAAAGACAGCAAACTTTCCAAGATTTTTTTTTTTACGTAATCTCCTGGCCTGCCAAGTGGCCCAGCACATGGTGTATACAGATGCACTAGAAGACAGACAACTTTCATGCCATAAATTCCTTTGCTGCTCTTCTACTGTGAATGACAACAACATTTTCCACTCATTTCAGTGGCAATGATTCCAGCCTTATCAAAGATTGCCAGTCTAGTTACTCAGGCTTAACAGCAGTTTGCATTTTAGAATAACTTTTTCTGACCCGCTTTTGCTTTTTGCTTCTTTACTCCCTCTTCCCCCCTCCCCCTTTTTTTTAAGAAGCAATTTGCTTTCTGCCATTTGCTTTCTCAGCAGGGCTGTTATCAGCACTAGTCACTAAGGGAGGACAGCTGGTAAGGGAGAGAAAAAGTCACATCCTTAAGAACATAACCATGGATTTAAACATGTGAGCCTGCACTGTAAATTATTTTGTTATGCAATTTGTATCAAACTCACTCCATAAGTCAGGGCCATACCCTGCAGCATGTAAAGTTCATAGAAACAGTCAAGTAAGACCAAGAAGCACACACTTGTAGAGATAAAGCAAATGAAGAGACCATTTGTTGCAGAGCAGCATTTGTAATTCTGAGAACTGGCCCCGCATTCTGAAGCGGATAAAGTGGTTTGCAGAAAAAAGATGAGACTCACAGCTGGAGGAAACACAGGTGTCAAAGTCTGTTGTTACTGCTTTTGTTGTGGCTCAAAACAGGCAGGCATACTCAATATGCAAAAAAGACAAAAAAGAGATACTTGAGCAAATTTGGCCCAGGACTAAATGGATGCAGCAGCCAGGTGGGTCATATTTTCCTTTTGCTTATGTTTTGCATGATGAAATCTTTCCTGGTGAAGACAACCCAAATAGTGCAATGCAAGACGAAGATCTGGACTTCTGGTTTCAACCTGTCTTCAGCAGCAGTTTCAGAACTGGCTGTAGCAGGAATTGCACTTACACCGGGGCTGAATTTGGCTCACTGCAAGGAAACATTTTAAAACCCTTGTGCTGGTTTAGCTGCCTGGGTATTACCTTGTTGGCTTCCTCTAACATATTCAGCAGCAAAGTTTCAAACCGAAGACAGCAGTCTAAAGGGGAGCTGGAGCTTGCTTAAATCACTACCTAAAAATCAGCTTGTCCCACTTACAAACCATTTGACACCATTACTGATTTTCCTCTTTAGTTCAAAACCCGTACTAACTAGTAGACCTTGGCAGCTGCCTCTGTTCTTTCCTATTAAAAGGCTCAGACATGACACTGGTTTTAGAGCAGAAAGTGGCAGGGAATCAGACTCTGCACTGGCATTCCAATGGCTTAATTGAAGATGAACACTTTGTTCAACTCTTGCCCCTTTCCCCAGGGTGGCCAGTGTTGCTTCAAATGCCTGCTGACTTAAATGGTGACAGCTGCAGGATACAGACTCATGTATCACAAGCTGCATGCAAGAGGAGATAGCTGAAGGGCAGAACTTCAAAGCCGCTGGTTGTAACCATCCGGAGGGCACAGGGCTGCTGCCACTGCCAGCTGGTAGCTCCAAGCTCAAATGTGGGGACGTGGCCTCGCAAGCAACGGGACATTTGCCATACCTTGGAGGTGCTGTATATCCATCCCAGAAAGAGGCCGGAAGACAGAGGTGAGGAGAGTGCTGACTTCTTTAACATTTCTATTGGGCTTGTTCAGCTCCTCCAAAACTGACAGCGATACATAAATGTGTGGGGTTTTCTCCTCCTTCAAGGAAAGGACTGCAATTAAGGTGAGGAAGAATTGGTCTGATTTTAGCTTGCTCCTCCAACACACCAGCTTCAAACAATGTTTTAAAACTTTTGTGGAATAAGAACAACCACAGTTTAAATATTATTTCTTGGTACTTGAAGAGTATCTTGCCATTCTTCCACCTTCACAGGAAATTATCCACATACTGATAAGTGTCAGAAGCCTCAGGCAGGGAGACACATTGGCCTCTAACACTAATTTGGATGCATAATTTATTTTCAGACTCATGGAGGAGAATCTAGTGTAGAAGACAATTCAGTAAATTCAAGCGAGAATGGTCTTTAACCGAGGGATGTGTGAGCATAAAGGCCTTATGCCTTATTTCTGCTGCCAGCATCTGACACGGCATTGGCTTAGCTGCTCAGTATGACTGCAGTCTGGGCTCAATGGGTCAATTTTAGACATGCCAAAACTTAGACCCATGCACTAACCACTTCAGAAAGGAATAGAGCCAGTGGCACCAATTCACCTTTTCAGCCAAGCTTGGCCAAGCTCTGCCCAATGCAGGAATGGAGGAAAAGAGGAAAAGAATATGTAAACTTTGCACCTTTTTCTCACCCCTTTCACATTAGAACAGCCTCACTAACTTAAATTAGATCCAAAGAAAGACTCTGGCAACTAGAAAGAAATAGAGCAAGGCACCGTAGATTACTGGTTGTATGGTGGCACTGCTGAAAGGGCACATTGGACTGGCTGACCATGCTCAGAAAATGCCTTCATGGGGCTTGTCAGATCACTTTTTGTGTTTCAGTTGTTGCATATGAGATTTAGATCTCCTACCCACAGGTATTTTATGTTTCTACAAGTTGGCACCAAACCTCTCTCTTGCTCTGTGACCTCTCATGCTAGCTTCATGTGGCAAAAAGGGCTTCAGGAAAGGAGGCAATGATACTCTGCAGCTAGAAATAGTTGGGCCCTACCTCAGGCGTTTAAACTCAGTAAGATACTCTTCAGCAGGTGTAGCTGTCAAAACTCATTAGTAGATCGTTTATAGCAGATCTGACGAGAGAAAATGAAATCCTTTCACTATTTCTGTCCAGTCAGGAAGACTATTCAGGTAGTAAAGAACTATGATTGGAGCACAGGCGCCAAAAGTCCTCATCGCAAAATCAACGTAAGTGATTTGGGTGAATGACACATTACTACTGGAGCTTGAAGAACATGGATCTGCTGCACAGTACAAGGCACATTGGACTAAGTTTGTTTATCTCTTGCAGGGTGAAATTCTGCCTCCAGTTACATCCATACAATGCTATTAATTAAGAGGGCATCTGGCCCGCTAGCCTCGTGTTAACTGTTCAGGAGCCTGTAGTGTGAAAAAACTCATAAAGTCTTGAGAGCACCACACAGCTTGAGCCACAGAAGGGCACTACACAGCAATAGGAGAGACAGAAAAAGCCATGCAAAGATTTCTTATGACAAGGGAAGATATCGGGAAAGATAACATCCCTGTGCTGCTTCTTTTGTCTTTCCAAAGAAATTTCCAACTGTCAGCAGTCTGTCAAATTCCACAAGGCTGGAAGCAGGCTGGTAACTCTACCACTACCACAACACTTGAGGGAAGTCCTTACTTAAAACCTTACTACGATGAAGAAAATCCATCTACCAGTTTTGATCACCAGTACACTAGCAGGTTCTGATTCTCAGTATGAGCAGCGGAAATTTGAAGACATACCAGGAATTTTAAAGGGTGCTTACTCACTTCCACAACACTGACAATGTATGAGGAATAGTAAAAGAATGACTGCTGTACTTGCAAATATTTTTCTGTCTTTTAAATATCCCTTTCATTCAACTGATGAGGTAGGTACAGAATCCTTTTGGGCCCATGAATGCAGTACTATGACACTGGAAAGATGTTTTTTAAAAGTGAGCATTAGAGGCCCAGATTTCAGAGAGCAAATTACGAGAAAAATGTATCTTTTAACCATGATTTTAAGGCAACTTATGATTGGGAGCAATTGGAACTGGACGTACTGCAAGCTGCTGTAAGTATGTACCATTCTGCATTCTGTCCTCAGGCAGTTGTATCAGTAGGGAGGCATGGTACAGCTTTTTATTTATTCTAACGTGCTTTACTGTTTTCTGTAGCACAGAGATCATTAAGAAAGAAGTTTTTCAGATACAGAAAAACATAACCCAAATTTTTAATGACCTCTCTATCTCAGTTCCCCACTGCATACACAGCTAATTATTTTTCACTTGCAAATTTCCTGGGCCTTTCTTCACTCTGGTCAGTCAAGAAAACCTAAGAGCTACTAATATGAGGTGACTACTCCTCTAAATATTCTGACACCTGAGGAGAAGAAGTACTATGCATCCAACCTTCTTCTGCACTTAACCTTTGAAAATTTTGAAGACGATGGAACAGAGGTGGCATCTCCTCTAAAATCAGACTTTCCTGTTTGGATTTAGATTCCAAACCAAGGCAGGAAGAGCAGAAGCAACTACTCCTGGGATTTCTGAGCTGCACCTGGCTATGCCTCCTTCGGCATTCATTCCATACACACAAATGAAGAGGACAGAACATGAGACAGAGGAGGCTCATTCAGAGCAGAGGGGAATTTTGCAAGCATTTGGGAGAATAAAAGTAAGTCAGAAGCATTATAACTCTGTCAATAACACATTGTACTTGAAAGGGCCTGGGTATATCTATCACTTAGCAAGTTACAGTCTCCCTTTTAGGGGAGTTTCTGAATATAAAACCCTTACCTGATTTGACAGACCAGTGCTTTCAAGCTAGTCAGCACCTGCTCTCAAACTTGATACACTCTCAAACTGTTTTAAGTGAAGCCAAAGGATCAAGACTTAATTAGCAGTGAAATACTACTTATACTGATCGGTTTGCTCCAGATCTCCTGAGGGACATAGGTTTGTCTCTATCTGGAATTCCCACCCTACCCTCAGCTGCTCGTTAGGAGGTTTGTGTTTTGTCATTTGGCAGACACTTACCTGCTGTGCGCGCTGCGATGGAATAGTGCTTTTGGCAGCGGAGGCTGCGCAGCTCTGGGAGCAGGGGAGGCAAGTTGTAGCAGCTTCCACTCTTATGAGCACTCCAGCTCTGCCAAACCAAACAAGACAAGGTGACATCCTTTTCTTGCTGCTCCTCAGTAGACAGACTCATTAGTTATTTGTTGGTCCCATCAGAGTTTTTTTTTCTTTTTTTTCCTGCAGGGGTAACAGTCATTCAGGTGTAACACTTCAATAAAAAGGCTTTCCTTCTCTGGCAGCCACTGCAGTGAGAGTCACACCTCTGCTTAGGAAAAGAGTTTTGCTTCCAGCAGAAGTGCAGAGGTGAAGGTGTAGCCATTATGAGTGGGATTTTCACAGGTGGTATCAGATGCCCAGTTCAGTCTCTCACAAGGCCTGAGAAAATGCTTTAGCATCTCAGGCAATACAAAGGTACAAAGTACTGTTATAAAGGAATGACACTGGCAAGAATTCAGGCTATAAGGGTCTTAACACCTCTGCTGAACAGAGTCTGTTACTAACAGAAAGAACAAAACAAACTCCATCACAGCCTGGAACAGCTGGGCTCTGATGTCTTGCTTGCTTGCTGTGGCAATGGCTTTTTTTTTTTTTTGGTCACTTCGATAACACAAAGCTAACCTTGTCATTCCCTTAATTTTTGCAAATCTTGAAACACATCTGTCTAAATATCCATGACCCAGAGGCAAAAAATAATATATTTAAAATACAAAATGGGTGCCAAATCTAACTCATCAGTCTCTGCTGGGATTCCTGAGAGTCTTGGGAGGTGGGACCTTGAGCAGTTTATTTTGGCATCGTTCTCAGCTGGGGAATCTTTTGATGGCAGTGACTCTGGAAGGGACCTATGCTTTGAGAAGAAAGCAGGGTAAGCATTAACGTGAGAGCAGAAGAAAGTCTTCTAGTGCAAAAGCAGGGGGAAAAGTGATAAAATTCATCTGACTTTCAGTGTTTTTCATTCAAGGAGAGTAAGAAGGCAAGAAAAGGAATAAAACACAGTTTAAAGTTGTGAGAAAGTCCTTCCCATCTAGGTAATCCTTTTGACTACACAGGATTGCCCTTACCACAATTTAGGTGTTTTGTCCCTCCTTCCCCTCAGTCTCCAGATGGAAGGAAGCTGTCCCAATCCATTGGTTCTATCTTTGAGATATTTTTCTTTGATTAAAAATCTTTCCATTGCTGATATCATGCTACTTGCACTGCCTCTTGTAGCTCTGCCCCAGGATTCAGCCCCAGAAACAAGAAACAAGGGAAATAGAGAAAAGAAGTGTTCCTGTGATTGGAAAGCTCATTTACTTTTTGTCTTCTATATTCATTTTATAGTCTCAATGTTTTTTAGTATACTGCCTGATCTGACAAGAGGGCCTGAGGTCTTACTAAAGCTCAGTTTTCCTGTCTCAAGCATACAATCAACCAAGTAATCAAGGTAACTACCAGTTGTTAGTAGTTGTGACTAGGATGTCAAGAAAAGAACCGGGCAAAAGTTTTTTTGGCTAACTGTGGTTTCTTATCTTCTGACATGAAAGTCGTTGCTAGATTTGTAAATCTTCCAGAGTAGCTGGAGAGCTGTCACTGAGCTGGCATCTCTGTCTTTGCCTGGACGGTGTATGAGCCAGAGTCTGCCAGATATTAACCTACCTGCCAGGCTGTCTGCCTGGGGTCAGGCTGTCTCGGTCTCTCCTGCTTAATCTGTTCTATTTTACATAGAATAAATCACTCATTAGGGCTCAGTGTGTAAAATAACTTCATCACTGAACGGTTAGACGAGTCATGGGGGAAGCAGAAAAGGATTGCAGTCCCTGCTTCAGGAGACATTTACACTCTTGAATTAAGTAGTCAGTGTAACGCAGCCTAGAGCACAGAGCTCATTTCTCCTAGGTGAGTGCACTAAGCCACAAAATTATTCTCTCCATGGCCTCCAAAATATTTCAAATATTTTCCCAATAAAATTAGAAAAACAAGAGGAGTTAAGAACTTCTCTCTCCTCCACCTAAATAAAGGCCTAATTCCTGAGTGATACCGATTCAAATGTCCTCAAGGTGAGGAAGGAATGTAATCCTGGCCTCCCACATACAGAAGAAGTGCCCTAATCACTGAGTTCTTGGATGAAGGGGATTGCATCTACTTAGTCATTTCCTCTCCTTAAAAGTGCCATAAACCCAAATGTTACATTTGACACCGAGTATTTTGTTCTGAATGAGAAAAATCCATTCACATCCTAGTGGAAAAAAAAAATTTTTACTCAGCTGAAGTCAAACTTTTGTTAAAACTTTCAGTTAAACTGAGCTGAATTTCTTCTCTAGTATTTCCCATTTAGTTGCCAACCCAACCTGTAATATCAGTGATTCACACAGGCATAGCCTAAATCTTTGTTAATCAATGAGGTGATTTAACTAAATCCTTCTGTAAACAACCTGTTCAAAAAGCCAACACTCTTTCCTGTGGAATATCCAGCCCTCCCTTCTTAGGGACTTCTGTTTGAACATGGGAATTGAAAAAAAATGCAGTTTTTGATTGAATCTTGTCTTGTGCAGTCTCAGCTTGTAAGGAATTTTGTTTAATTAAATGGCTATAAATATATATAAATATGTATATACATGTGTGTGTATGCAGTTTGCTTTAAAAGAGAGAGATCAGCGAGGAGACCACCTGTTTTCCCTGCTTCCCACTGCTGGAACCAGGTTCTTACTATCTTACAGTCCTCATATGGATTGCTTGCACATGGCTCAGCAGGGAACTGGGTTAAACCCCTGTCCCACCAGCCAGCTGGACTTGTACCATTAAGTACACTGTGTCCAGGTTTTCAACAGTCATGTCGGAAAACTTTTTTCGAGAGATATGGGTTATCCCTTCACATTTTTTCTCTTATTTTTAGCATCTTCACCATGGCCTCTCACTTGCTCCTGTTGTTCAGAGACCCTATCTAGGATCTATCTCAATTATTCTCTGCTACTGACCAATCCAGCAAGACACTGAAATCCTCAGGCCCCACTTCTAGATCCATTCACTGTAATGGCATCTTCAAAAAGACCATTCATAACCAGGCCAAAGGGTCTTGCCATAGGTATTGACAATGTCTATCTCATTAGAAGTTTTGGACTTGGATACTAAAAGTTGCTGAAAACATTCTCAGTTATTAGTCCAGGCAGGAATAAGGTCTGGGCCAATCAGTACCAGTACATGGGAAAATTTGCCGTTTTGTGGCCTATTTTACAGTCCTCCAGCTATTCTAGGAGTAGAAAGAATCTGGAAAATCTTGAAAAATCTGTGTCCTTTCCCCAAAACAAAGAAGGGTTTCTGAAAGAAGACTGGTATTTTTCTTGCTGTCCTTGGGTAGCCAAAACTAAAAGGAGTTACTCAGCACTTAAACAAAACAATTGGCCATAGTTTACAACCACTAAAAAGAAAGAACTTGAGCTTGCTGAAAATGGAACTTTCATTCAAAACTCTTTTGTATTTTAAATGATGAAAAGAGGAGAAATATGAAAAAGTTTCCTGTCCTTTCAGGAAAGTCGAAGCTCCAGGCAGGGACCTGACACCCCCGGGAGCATGCTGGTGGGAATCTGGAATGCCAGGCTGGCAGGAACACCAGCAAGCCTTCCTCCCCATCTGTCAATGAACTCAATGGGTTACTGAAAAACTGTTTGATTTCACCTAGCCAGCCCCTCCTCACAGTAAAGTGTTAAGTTTGAACATTTGAGCTGAATTTTTGAACCGCCCTTGCTTCCCAAGTGCCCAGTTCCATGTTCCTTTCTTACTGGAGCTTCTCATGGGCCATACGGGACATTATATGGGGCTGGTAGATGCAATTCTGCATGTTGCCAGTATCTCTCAATACCACAGAACACTACAGATATGATTCAAGGGGATGTGAGGGAGTTTATCCACAGCGTATTTTGGTGGCAGAAAAAATTAGAAATGTTATTGCATACCTAGTCAATGAAATACATCTTTCTGGGAAGGAATTATCTTGTATTTATCTAGAGACCTCAGTCAATATCTGGTTCAGGCTCTGCTTAGCACAACAGGTACCTGTGTGTGTGCATGCAGATACAGACTTGTTTATGTGTAAACAGAGCTGCAGCCTCTGCCCTGAAGAGCCTGCATTCTTTTAAAGCTTTTAACATCCTTCATCACACCTATCACATAACTCTTCTTCTTAGCATCCTGCTGATCTCTGCAAACTCATGAGAGCTAACCTGCTTCTTTACACCTGCTTGTTGTGATGACTTCTACCTTTAGGACTGCTGTATCAGGCACAGACAAAGTCAGCATGCTGTGGACCTCGGCAAATGCAGAGACACTGGTGAGCTTGTGGTGTTACCAGACAGATATTTGAAACCTGCAGACAGGTCTGCTGAGCCACTTTTTTCCAACCATAGCTTCCTGTGGCCTATGGTTATTCACCATTTAGGCCCATTCAGCAGCAGAACTAAAACACAGAGGCAGTAAATCCCACTGCAATCCTCTCCATATACAACACACTTTATTATAACAGAATAAGGGGTTCAGCTCTGCTGGACCAAATCAAGTTGGCCAGTGTTAAGTATCACATTTTAGATTCAAATCCCTGCTAAACCCTCTGCTTACGCTTGTGGTTAACATTATTTTTATATCTGTCTTCAGAAATGAAAGACAGCAGCAGCTCACACATAGCAGCAACAGCATCAGCAGCTTTTAAAGGCCAACTCCATAGATTAAAGGGTGATACACTGAGCACCAAAATCCCACCACCCCAGTGTCTACTGATTAGGTTGGGAGAAAAGCTGAGTGACAAACATGTTTCCAATCTGCCTAGCCCATGCAGCGAAATGGAGCAATCTGGCCTGAAAAGGGATTTAGACTTTTGTTGTGCACAAGGGGAGAAAAAGCTGATTTAAATCCATCAACAATGCTCTCCCTCTTGGTGATCTCGGAGATAAGGAACAGAGTCTGGACACAGTTCATATCCTACCTCTCACCAGGCCCCACACTTCCACTCAAAGACAAAAGCTGGCAGATGAGGGCAAACGATGCTGCCTTGCTATCGAGCCACCCGCTCACATAAAAACATGTTGCACAATGCACGGAGCCTGCCTGGGGCTTTTGATCTAGCAATTTTTAAAGGGAGAGTGAAGTGCCAGCCCATAGGAAGATAAATATATGGCCTTTTAGTTCATCAAGACCATTGCTATTAATTAATATGTGTACAGCACTGCATGTGCAAAAAGGATCTTTACAGACAGACAGAAAGGTCTTGCTCCAACCTGTTTACAGCCTAAACCAGACAGGCATTTACACCAGAGAGTAACAACAGTCTACAGCTGGTACAAGCAGGGCAGGTGAAGAAGAGACGTGGCAAAAAAAACCCAAAGGAAAAGGAAATAAGGTTTCTAAGAGAGAGCTATTAGATCCCCTTACAAGGAAAGCAGGTCACATGGTTTCCTTTATCCTGGTTATTTAATATATGCCATCCCTGTGCATTTCACTGCGACTGCCAGAAGGAGTGAGCCATTACATTCTCTCTTTATCTCTTGTCATAAGGACTCAGAATGAGGTGATAACCCATTTTTCTGAAACCTCTCTCAGACCCTTGGAAAAAGAAAAAAGATTTTGCCTTGTTTTACCCAAAAGAGATGAAAAGGTTAAAAAAAATACAATACTGGTTGCCTATAAGCAAATCTGCTCTTTGCCCATCTTTAATTGTACTCATTTTTTAAAATAAAAGGAGAATGAAACAGCAGTGCAGGGATGCATGTGGGGGAAGTCAATCCATGCAAAAAGCAGAGGCTTGTTTTCTTGTGGCAGAAATGCAGATGGTGCCCTATGACAGCTGTGAAGAACACCAACAAAATGGTTGCTGGAAAACAGCAGCAGCAATAGCAGCAGCCATCACCTCCGTTACTCTACGGATGCCCCTGGCGATAGGCGTTAGTGCAGAGCTTTCTCGTTCACAATGATTAAAACAGACTTCTGCAAGCCCTTATTGCTACCATCTTTGGAGAGCAGTATTCAGATGCAGATTGCCTTAAATCCCATCAACCCATTCAGGCGTTTGTACGCAAGTGTGTCTGCCTCTGCGTGTGTGTATGCATGCGTGTGTTTAGTTGCATTTATACACATACACAATTCTCACTATGCGCACACCTTCTCTCCACCCTCTCGTTCAGAGAGAAAGAGCTAAAATTGTCAGAGACTAGAATTGTGTATTTTCCAGGCTACTTTGTCAGATGTTCATGCGTGCATCTTATAAATATTTCATACTAAATATTTAACATTATTCCTTCCCCAATCGGATCAGCTTTGAAATGCTCCTCAAAGTGAATTCTCCCCTAACAATGGCTTGACGCAAAAGCCTTTTTTCTCTCTTAAGAAGAGGAGGCTGCACATGGTCTGCTACCATAGCAGCATGAATAGTTCTTCTTTAATGGAAAATAAAAGATACTTTACATTAATTCAGTGGGGGATGGAAAGCTGGGCACATGTGTACCTTGTGCTTCAAACATGGAGGAGCATCATACCTTGACCTCCCCTCTCCTCGTCCCATGATTATTACCCAGGTTGCATTAGAACTGTAATGGGAAGTGACAAGTTTATGTAAATGATCCACACAAGGATTTTGCTCTTGTAAAACAGAGCAGTTACTCTGGGCTTTCTAATTATTTCATGCCTTGTGGTTCTGTGATGGGGCAGAGATGACTATTACTTGAAAAGTATATTGTGATTGACAAGCCACTCTCCCCTTGGAACTCATTAAGGCCTGCACTTTGCAAGAGGGGGTAGAAAACCCTACCAGGCACACCACGCACACACACACATCCTCACCCCAGTGCCGGTTGTTCTTTCAGATCATTTGTTGGGATTTTTGCACTGGTAGAGAAAAGCATAATCTGCATGTATCTCAAACAAGTACCACCTCCCGGCTACAAATTGACCAATTATCCTCTGCTTTCCCATTTTTATTTTAAAATCTGTAAGATTAGCAGCAACACACCTGTCAAACATGCAATGGTCTTTGGATTTAGCGCACTGGATGGAAAAGTCAGTTGTATCACAGTACACAATTCAACCGAACGGGGAGCAAATTGGGGCGGGGACAGGGGATGAGGGCTACCATAAAAGCTGGCACCAGTGCATTTCTGCTGCCATGTGATTTGTGCCAAGTGCCTTCCAGTATGTACGGAGGGCCATTCTGCTGCCACTGTGTGACCTGTTTGCCTTTCTTTCTTAATTGATTTTTCTGGCCTTCAAACTTGCAAACAAAATGATAATTTTTTTTGGCGAAAGCAGCGGCCCTGTCTTCAGAAACGTACTCCGCACTCCAACCACAGAGAGGGGAAAAGTCCTATTCAGGCAGCTGCATTAATGTTTCCCATTGTAGAAGTGGTTTTGAATTCTGCTGCTGGTTTGGGATGTAACACAGTTTAGCATAAAATCAATTCATTGTTAACTCCACTGTGGTTGGATCTTATGGGCATGCAGCATTTCTTACTTTTAGTTACATTTGATTTGTGATTGAAGTAAATCCTCTGGAGATACTTACAAAAGGCACATGGCCCACTTCAATTCTTCCATTAGAAAACATTGGCACTTTGGTTACTTCAAGCTGCCTCAATCTTTGCAAACAATTAAAAAAATGAAAACACCAATCAACTTCTTGTTTTTTCATCTTCAATTTGTCCAGGAGCTGGGTACTTAATTCACAACCTTTCCAGCAACCCACTTGACTATGTCTGCAAGAATTCAGCAGATGATTTTACTATTAAGTTCCGTAATAGCACTGCATTGAAATAACAGCAACCCATCATCTCTAATACTTTTGTTGTGTCTAATTTATCAGTAGATTTCCCCCAGAACATCTGGGTCACGGATATGCAATAAACAAAACAAATCCTCAAGATCTGACTTATCAAGCTTAGGCCAAAAGCTGTATATCACTGATAATCAATCAACATAAAGATAGAAATACAGGAAGACAGAAGAGTAGTAAAAACAGTGAAAAAATTGTCTCTGTGTCAGCTACATTTTGGAGCAGTGACAAATGAATACGCCAGGGACTAAGGAGGATTTTCAAGCACACTGAGTTTTGGCTTAATTTGTCTACATTGAGGTGACTACATTGTGAGTCTCATAAGCACAGACATAGGTTAGTGCAAGGATTGTCAAGCTCTGCCTTTTGAGTATGCACAGTTTGCAAGCAGCTCAAGTGCACTCTCAGGCTGAGGATGAATTGTATGGCCAGGAACAAAGCTCAGCAATCGTGTAACTCCTGTGCCAGTCCAAAACTACCACTGTAGAAGGAAGTGAGTTAGCAGGGAGGGCAGAGGCCACTATTGCTAAGTTTCTGTGGCATGCTGTTTTACGCCCTTCATTCCCGCTTTTGCAGTGAGAGGCTGCAATCATCTCCTGCTGGTGAACTGAACCCACTGCTTCCCCTTCCTTGGCTCTCCAAGATACAAGCCTGATGGCTCTCAGCCACTGGAGAAATTTAGCATGCGGCTCATTGGGAGAAGAAAGTTGCTTACCCTGTTCAGCGTGCTCACCTGGGATATATCTCCATTGAGTCAGACTTCCTGGAAGTGACAGGAGGAGCCTCATTTGACATCTCATCTGATTTGGACGCTAGCAGCTAGAAAATACATAGTTTTACATGTAAGCTGAGCAAGTACAAACTGAGGGACTCATTTTGTATAAAGCAGAACTGTCTGCTAATAATTTAGCACCAGCACAATACTTTTCTACTAAGCAAATTTTATCTTATCTCTGCTCAACCCATTCAAGTTAACACTCCAGCAATAGCTCACTCTCTCCTTGAGTGTCCTTCAGAGGCAGCAGTGGAGAGCTAGTGTTTTTTTATTGGAGCATTTGTATAGCAGCTGAGAACCTATTGCTTATACATCTTCAATAGCAGAAAATACATGCGCTGCAGGTAAGCCTTCTGCTATGATTCCCATCCACAATTGGATTAAATAAGGGCAGTTCTTAAATACCTATTCTGAGAACCAAACTGAAAACAGAGGACTCCTTGAAACTGAATCTTTTGGGAGTTTGGACCCTCCTGGCTCCAGGGGATAAGCAGATGCATTTTCAGTTTTATTGAGAACTTTTTGTCACTGCTGTAACCATTAGCCTCTGACCACAGAGATGCAGAAAGACTGATACGTCCTTACGACAGAAAATATTTTAATAGACAGAGCACCATAGTCATTTCTACAGAAAGTGTCAAAAATTTAACAGAGAGAAAAAGAGCTTAACAACAATTTGAAGAAAACAAGCTCAACTAAATTCACCAAGTGACTTAGAAGAACAGGTCATTTACACTGGAAGGGCATTGAAAGGGACTGGCCAAAATCTATCAGTTATGGACATATTCAGCATGCCTTTATTTTAACAGTGCAATTACTTTAATGAGGTTTCATTATCATTTTGAAGAGTACAAGTTGTGATCACGTACGTAAAGACTGAGCTCTGGGAACTCTTGGTCATGAACACATAGCATCAGCCACAGCCACTAACTCTGTGGAAAATGGAACAGAGGAGAAACTAACAGTTTATTCAGAAAACATTTTGGAAAGTTTGGTTGTAAAGAGAGATTCAAAGAGGCTGAACCATTTGCTTCAGTGCTGGTGGTAATCAGGCCTGTTATGTTACACAGGAGAACTGTTGTCAGTGAAAGGCATGGCATAAGTGCCTACAGCCTATACTTCACCACGTCTATATGATTATCTATGGAAGAAGTTAAGATGGCTCAGTTCATACAAATACGCTAGTACAAATATTTATGTAAACCGTGCCTTTAAAATCATCTCAGTTAAAATTCAAGCTAGCATACTTCTGGCATGTTTATCTAGTCTCAGTAGAAGTGTCTGACCTTTACGTTGCTTTATGTGGATAATGCAAACTGCTGTTAATTACATATTTTAAGTTAAATTCTGCTTATTTTGGAATGGAGCAAGTATATTGTGGAAGTCACATATTACATCTCAGACTGGTCAAGCCCCAAACCCTGCTTTTTACTAGAAAAAAGTGCACTATTTTACTAAGTGCCTCTGTATATGCATATGTATATATGCATGTATAGATTGATATTATATAACTATAGTTATATATTAAACTATATTTGTATAGCTATATAGTATACAGGTGTTTAAGGTCTTTAGACCTGGCTACTTCTAGTTATGCAAGTTTGATGATCTTTCACAGGTTGTGGAGCTTGGGGGTTTGACGTCCTTTTTTGATATTTAAGCAAACCGAAGGACTCACCACACAGGGAACCTCATTCTCTCCATTCCATAAAACTGGGTTGAAAGCCTCCCCAAGCCATTTCTACTTGCATTTTTTTCTCATGTACTTTTTCTGGTTTCTGAATTCCAGAAACAAGGATCACAGCACATGCAAAAAAAAACCTGAAGGGAGCAGAGCAAAATTTGATTTCAGCTCGGGAGGGCTGCCCCCTGCAAAACCCCCAGAGAACATGGCAGGGCTGTGAGGCTGAGGTGGTCAAAGCCTCCGCCCCTTGGTGGGAAAAGCTAAAATACTTCAGAGCGCTCAAACCATCCACACAGCATCAGCAGGGGACACAGCCAGAGGAAGAGTTTTAAACTTGAACTATCCATTTAGTTGAAATACATTATTAACAGCAGAGACCACAGCTAAATGCATCAATAATCTAAACGCTACCTAGACATAACGAGACAAATTCTGTCAGCTTCATTTGCTGAAGGTTAGATGAGTCCAGTGTGAAATACAACTGCATCCTGAAAGTCTCAGTAAAGAACATTCATAAAATACCAGTTTTAAGTACTTGGGAGCACAACAGAGACCATCCCATTTCATCACAGAACAAAAATCATGCAAAGTTTCAAACCTAGCTGCAGCTTAATCATTTGGATCTAAAATCTGGCCTTTCCATATACATCTCTGTTCTTTACCTTGCCCCCATCCTGCTGTGAAATGTGCAATAATTGCACAGCAGATGACTTTTGTTTTCTAAGAACATGACATGGCCATTATTAATGTGGCCTGGTATTAGTCTGTTTTCCTTTTCATCTTTATCAGACATCTATATCTCTCTCAGAGGTCTTGTTTACATAAAACAGTGCACTTGGATGCATGGTGCTTAATGAGTTTCTGTATAACCAGAACAGAGTGAGTAAAGTACACTACTATTTCTAATTATGAATCATTTGACTGTGTTAAGGGAAAGAGAACTTCAGTAAATGGTGCCAGAAAGCTTCTTTCCAATTTTTTTATTGCTATAAAGAACAGCCATAAATTATGAGTTAGGACAATGTTGCTTTGGCTCCAAGCAGAAGCAGTAGGAAGAGAAAAACCCCTGGCTGTGCTCATATTTCATGCTCCCTGCTCAGTGAGTGGTTTCTTCCTACATCTACAAGGCTCTGCCAAGGATAGTATAATGAGGTTGGTCAAACTCTGGTCTCAGTGGGCCTGACTACACTGGGATCCTGAGAGCAATTCCCAGCTTCAGATTCACATTTATTCCCTTGGATGCTGATGAGCCTTGGGTGCACACAGTCCATCCAACACCTCCTGCTTTCTGTTGAAAGAAAATCCAGGTGAGGGGGCAGCGATGGAATCATGGTGTGCCAGTGCTCTGGCCTGCAGCCCACCGCAGAGCTCGGTGGCCTCACAGACAGAGGCACCCAGGTAACCCATGACATTTCGATGGCCCTGGCCATTTTACTGCACACTCCAAAAACTGAAGGTTTGGTATGAGAGCAAGACAGGCTCACTCCATCATCTGCACACTTACCAGCATAGGGAGAGATGCAGCGTGGCTAACTGGCTCTGTGCCCTTAGCAAACAGCACAGTTTCCACAAAAACCTATATCAGAGGGCATGATTTAGCCCCTTGCTCTAACTTTTGCCAATCTAGTTATAAATGACTGAGTTCTTCCCATAAGTAAGGCAAACAATAGCAGTGTTTGTTGCTGCCAATTCCCTTGGGTGTGCACTGTGTAGTACAACCACAGGTTGTCTTGTGCAAGCTCCCATGAAGCCCCAGCACAAAAGCATACTGGAGGTTGGAGGGGCAGAAACAAAGTCCCATCACGCACGCTCTCCAAGATTGCTCTGGGCCATCTCACCGGGACACAAAGCATCACGTTTCCCACATGAGCCACGAGAGCAGTAGGAAAACGGAGGGCATGAAGTTGCTTCGAGGCCACCTTTGCCTCCCTCCACCCTCCTTTCCCTTCCCCTACCCTGGGCTGCATCCCCCAGGAGAGGCAGCCTGGCTCTGTGGGACCTCTGAAGTCCAGCACTACCAGGGTGGCCAGAGGCATACTTTTTTTGTGTATTTTGCAATACAGTAAAATGAATGTGTCAGATTAGCCAAAATTGGCACCCTTCTGGCAGCCCAGAAGCCCAAATTAGATTTAAGAGTGAATAAGAATAGTGATATCATCCTGTAAATAATGGAAAGCCAACTTGCCTGAACCAGAAAATTATTTCAGAGTATTATGCTGATACTTACTTTGGGGTAACGGAAAACTCCCATTGCAAGTCAGCAATAAACTTTGCTTTTGTCATCAAAATAAAGTAGGAGCATTCTCACATTTTGAATTTTTACATGACTGTTAGGTAAGATATTCCTTCCTCCAGCAGATTTCCTGTTAAAATCGAAGTCTTGGCTAGATGTGAGAACAAGGTAGATAAAATATTCTGACTTTCCATTTAACTTGTGGAGCATTATGCCCTTGTTAGGAGGTCAGACTGTTGGGAATATCATAGGTCATGCTGCATGTAAGCACTCTGGAGTAAAAGACATATTATAAGATGTCAGAACAAATAAGGGGCAATAGCAGAAGAAGAGTTAACCCAGTCATCTGTTAGAGAAATAAAATGCTCAGTGCTTTAGGAAATCTCTTTGGATCTGCTTCTAGGTGTAATTCAGCCAGGACATTGTTGATGTCAGGCTGGAGAGGCATCTTTTAATGCTAATTATTTTGGTTTATTTCTACATGCATCATCTTTTTCAGATTAAAAAAATAATTTTTAAAATTAAATTATATCCAAGTAATTTCCCTGGCTAAAGACTGATACTTTGCAAGCATGCGGATTACAAGTCACGATACATGCTTGATAAAATAGAAACACATACATAAAAGAATTCCAGATAGTCACAAAAGAACTTTAAAACTGAACTCTATGTGTGTGTTTAAAAGACTGATCTTGCCTGGTAACTAAGAGTGTCAGCACAGTGCAGATAATTTTGGGTATTCTAACTGAGTGAGGAACAGAAAACTGGCAGTTTCCTCATGAAATACCATTTAGAGGGCTTGGAGCTCTCAAGGACATCAATCCAAAAGCATGGGAGAACAAAAGCCTGTAATTGCTACAGAATGTCTGAGCTGATGTAGGGAATATGGTAAAAAGAAGCAAAGCAGCAAAGAGTTCAGAAAAAAAAAAAAAGTCTTTCAAAAGTCAGAATATTTTCAGAAACCCAGAGTACAAAAGGATTCATAATAAATAATAGTAAATAATAAAAATGTTTGGGTTTTTTTTTTAACCTACAGAAAGACTTATTTTGAGTATGAGCTGATGTTTATGGAGCAGGAGGAGGAAGTGTCTTTTTTTTTATTTAGCTCATGGTTGAATTCAAAACCAACTAGAAGAGAAAACCCAAGCGTGTTGGCTGTTTCACATGTTCATCTTAGATTCAAATGCTCCTGAGCAGTGCACTGCTCCATTTCAGTGCAACAAAAAAAAAAAATCCCTGGATTTCTAGTCAAATAGGATATTTCTGCAGCACACAGTCCGATTATTATGGATCTGCTCCCACAGGCTTCGTGCAACCCTCTCCTTAAGACTATTTCCTATAGGTCCATAATCTACAATGCTGTTCCACATAATAACAGGCTAATCACTGCCCTACTTTTAAAAATGTAAAAAGTTTTTGACATGCTGCATAAGGGCACTTCCCAAACAGCCCATAAACCTGTCCAGCAGATTCCTCCTCCATTTCCTTGCTTGGTGTTATCACCCTCAGCATCTTGTCTTTTAGAGTTCAATTTAGATTGCAATGTCTTTGGGCCAGAGGCCATGTAAATCACCTATGGCTCCACACAAATATTGAGTAAGAGCAGAATCTGACTTTGGAGCCATAAAACGCTTTCCAGACTTTAAGTCCTAGAAGGAGTCTCAAACTTTTAGGCATTACTAGATGGATAACTGAAAGGCAATACTCCACAGGCTATCAAATAAGGGAGAATAAAAGGTGAAGGAAAAGGGAAGCTTTTCAGAGCCTTCCTGAGCATTTTTGGTACATTGCACAATTAACTCTTCAAGCTATAAATTTAGGTTCCTGATTGCATGGGTATGTATCAGTAACAGTTCCCAACTTCTTTTTGAAACTAAAACTTTAAGTCCTGGCTCTGTTGAAGTTGAAGATAGTTTTGTACTGTCGGACTGGGGAGGTTTTTTGTCTAAGTGACATAGGACTCCCACAAAGGGTTGCCACCATGAACTCTACCATCAAAACTACAAATGTTTATGCACTGAACTTGGCATCCCTTTTACAGTCGCCTTCCTTTACATCATTAGGCTCTATAAGAGGTCCACATTTATCTGATAAAATTATACATTACATTACAAGAAGTGCTAAATACCCAAATTTTACCAATGTCTTCAAAAAGCTGTGCCAGGGAAAAAACATTCTGAAGCAAGGAACATGTAATCCAAGTATACAATAAAAGTGTTAAGATCCTAAGAAGGAGGAAGAAAATTACTTACACTCCTGCATCACCATGTGATACCCCCGTGCCCAGTCACATGAAATAAGGTACAGGTAAACAGGAAGAGGAAAAGGAGGTCATTCCATGTTGAGCTAAACATTTGGCTGGGGAAAAAAATACATTCTGGGGCATCCAAGCGCCTCTTTTATCCATAAGGCAAGAAAAACTTGCTCTAGGAACTCCAGAGGGCATAAAAGCAATAACAGAAATTACAGAAGTTAGTTTTCAGACAGACTTGTGGAATGTGTGCAGTAACTTTTCCCTTTGACCAGCTTTATCCAAAAAGTTTCCCTAGCGTGAGACAAAGGTGGCATTCAGGGGTGTGCCTCACTGGTCCAGGTCAGTATGCAATGGTTGCGGCAGTTGTGGCATGAACCAAAGCCCACACATCCTGTTGTATCAGCTTCACTGAGCTTCTGATCAGGATTTTGCTATCTGTCAACAAAATGTAAGGATGAGGTTAGGAGTCCTGCCCCTAGCTCTTTTTTGCTCTGCAGTCACAGTAGGAGAGTCAGCAACCCGCACTCCAAGTATGAGTCACAGTACAAGTACAACCACTGTTTTAAGCTGTTCTAGAGCCTTGAATTGCAAAGTTCAGATTGGCTCTGAATTTTTTCCCCCCAAAATCAGAGCTGTTCAGATGTGGAGTTTAATTTGGTTTGAAGCCTATGTAAGAGAGGTCAGTCCTGGTACACCAAAAAGGCCTTGTGTTTCTCTGGGGAGAATCCCACCCTTCAGACAGTAATACACAGGAAACGATGGAAAGAGAACGGAGACAAGCAAGGCCAAATCCCCCTTATTTTGCCTTGGGGGGTTATACATGTGCAAATTGTTCAGTCCTCACTGTATGCTGCACCACGTCAGGATGCGAGCCCAGTTTCCCATGACTTTTTACTGGCATGCTGGACACAAGCATCGAAGACTGATGTAATGAAATGCAAACACAGATTGAGTAATTTATGTCCTTCTGCTACAGCACAAGCAACTTTATTAATAATGTGTTTTCTAGGCTCAGCTCTTTGTCTAGGGCAGTTCTGCTTTACACAGTCTGATCCCACATAAAAGACTTTTCATCAAAATGCAGTTAGGTTTATCAGCACATGTTGCATAGATACAAACCAAATAGTCTTTGTATAACAGGGTGTTCAACTCCTAAATTCCTTGCTGTGAGACAGAAGTTACCTATTCACCCCAAACACATTCAAGTGTTCCAATATAAAAACTGCTCTTATTATTAATGATATATGCAGTAGTACCTCAGTAACGTGTTATATGCTTGGGCTCTCCAGTTTGAGATAACTGACAAATACAGATGCACATGTTATTTTTCTTCTTAGCATTTTGAAGTTGCCATGGATATCTGGTCCATATAATAAAGACAAACAGTGGCCACAGAATATATCTCAGATACTAGGCACATAGAAATGGGTGCATGTGAATGGTGCTCAAAGCCATGAGCTCTGACATTCAGCCCCACAACTCCTGCAAGTAACTGTAATTTTGATCTGCTCTGAAGAGCTGATATGGTGCCTGGCTGTCTTTGTTGTAAGAGTCTGGGAATTTCCTGCAAAGCATGTAATATGCTTGAGGCATCAAGTTTTTTACATTTATTTGCCAAAAAAAGGGTGTATTATTTGGCATTTTTCCATGGTGACTTAATTCAAGGGCTATGAACAAAATGGAAATGGAAATGGAAAACACCTTTCAGTTACAAAATGCCACTCACATGCACTCTGAATCTTGATAGTTTAAACCACAATAAGCACCATAAGAACCAAGAAAAAGCCCCAAAGAAATTCATAGCAGTTAGCTGTAAGCATCATTAAGCTAAGCACAGCAGAGCCCTTTAGTTCGGTGGCCAATGCAATGGGGTCAGAGTGAGGAATATTGGGGTTTGTCCTCATACTGTGATCCTGGGAGGACTAACATAACTGTGTCTTGTCTCAGCTTCCCCATCACAGGCAGATGAAATGTGCCTACCCTGTGGTCAAAGATGAGGCAGAATATAATACATAGTACTGCAAACTTATTTTATCTCAAGTCCTGTGTTTAAAGTTTCTTATTGCTTTTTCCGGAGTTACAGGATTCTGTAAAAGTCCTCCTTTCCTAAAAAAAAAAGGTTTCAGTCTTCCTTCATTATAAAGTGCGATGCCACAAGCCTTGAGTTTTCAGGAAGGCAACAGAGAGGTGGCCACATTATCTATGAACTAATCTGATTTAAAAGCTTGCCTTGCTTTGAACACAGAGATTGCAATA
The DNA here is from genome assembly GCA_013401275.1 of Pandion haliaetus. Taxonomy (NCBI): domain Eukaryota; kingdom Metazoa; phylum Chordata; class Aves; order Accipitriformes; family Pandionidae; genus Pandion; species Pandion haliaetus. The sequence goes on from VYZV01019366.1 coordinate 276,175, forward strand.
CCACATACAGGAAAAGTAGTTCTGAGATCCCTAAATGAAACACTCTAGAACCAGGTCTTTTAGTTATTTTTTATTTTGTCTGTTTGTGATTTCTTCATGCTGAACTTGAGATATCTGAAAGTAGTAAGAGGGGCAGCAAATGAGCATTTGCCTTTTTTCCCCCTTTCATCATACTCCTTTAAACAGACTCCACAGATATGGAGGCATTGTTATTACTAGCAATTTCAAGAAAAGTCTTGGTCCCAACCTCAATTCATGTTTTAACAGGCCTAAACATTGCTAATCCAAATCTCATGCTACCAGGATAACCTCAAGAATGCCTCCAGTTTGGTACAGAGTCACCTGTCCACGGTCAGGCCAAATACAAAAGACTCTGTCCTTTAAGTCTTTTCAAAGCCCCATCTTCTTTACCTTTTTAATTTTATAAACAGGCTAAGTTCATTTATCTCCTTTAGAAGGGCTACTTTTCCTAGACCACCAGAACAAATTGCTTTTGGTTTTTGTAGCATCCTTGAGGCTAAAATTGGGATATTTCACAGAAGGGTCTATGAATACAAACAAGATAAAACAAAATTGACGGTGTCCATCTGCAGTGATGAGGCTGCATAACTATTGGTGAAGTAAACCCAAAAGGCAGGGAAATGCTAAACATGATGTCTCTTCACGCTCCTGGGACCTGACTGTCCATTCTTTCAACTTCAGCCTTGTTCTTATGCTGCTAGTCACTTCATGGGCAGAACCACTTATTGGATATACATAAAGGAGCATTAATTTAACAGCCATTTCTGTCCAGAAGAGGTTTTTGGCTTAGCTTTTTTTAAAAACTGTGCAGTGTAGGGAATAGGGTAGTCCAGTAACACTCCTTCCCTGTGGAGACCCTGAACCCTATTGTCTCTTCCCACCTTGTTTCCCAGATTGGGATTTTCTGCAAGGGATGGTGAAACCTGCTAGCTGCTCCAATCAGCTATGTGGTCTGGTAAAACTTTCACAGACAAATTTTCATGTCTGAAACATCAAGCTCTGGTCAACAGTTGTGTCATGAGATAGATACAATGCCAGTGGGGCAGTCAGAAGCAGACAGTAATCAACTTTTTGGAAAGCCAGGATTTATCATGTGGTTATTGCCAGAATTTGTTTAAGAGTGATCCTTTAATGTAAATGTTGAGTGCAGATTTCCTTGAGGTAATGTATTTGTAAGATTAAAAGTTCACATGCGGCAACAACTAGACTGATCATTAGATAGCAAACAAGGGAAGAGCATCCTCAGACTTTCTACAAAGTAATGCTCTTCAGTTGCCATTTATGTTTCATTCCAAGTCTTGATATAAGACAAGCTATAGTACTCCATCATACACACAAGCATTTCAAAGTCTAGACTGCTATGCAGTTGTGTAGCAAAATGCTAGAGATTTTAAAATAAACTATTAAATTGCTGTTGTCATTGTCCTGACTTTCATTGTCTTGTATTTCATACAGCCAGCTGATGTTCAAATGTGTTTTGTGATTTTAATCTTCTCCCTTAGGCTTACCCACAAAACTCTACCACATACTTATTCAGCAAATTAACTAAATTATTTCCTTCCCAAAGAAAAGCTTAGATCTTCATGGGGAAGGCTGATGGTTTTTGGCAGAAAAGTCTGGAATTATGGAGTCACTAACTGTAAATCAGCTACAACCATGGATCAAGGAAGTGTGGATTCAAAGAAGGCCACAGTGAGGCAAGTCCTGATTTTGTTTATAATCTGTAACTTCACTGACATCAGCTGAACTACAATCATACTCCTTCAAATTCTTATGCCCTCAGTACACCGAGTTATACATACGCAACACAGAAAGGTTATTTTCACCACAGCCAACCCACTAGGCCAACTTCTTGCCCTTTATGTTTATTAAAGGTATAGATTATAAGCAACATACACTTTAAAGAAGAAGCATAACTTGCAATTTATTTTTAAGAAGCATTGTGAAGTTCATTACGTACAAAAACCAGAACACGGCAAATTCTCACTCAGCATGTCAGTTTTGAGGTGCCATGTTTAAGCAATAAGTAATCCTTCCTACAGCCGTGAGGTGCAGCATGCAAGCCACAGACAGCCTTGGAAGAAAGACACATTAATGGTCGGACATGGACATGCCATTGTCTGTCTGCCTGCCTTCAGGAAAGGAAAGCTTTACGTCCTTTATTTCCTACGCGTGACCCCACTGCCAGTCCTACTTGCACAGCCTCAGCAGGATAACCTACTTTTAGTCCTCTAGAAATAACATTGACCCATACTGCCCCCGAGTCAAAGGTACAGAGCCTCTCAAGCTAAGAAGACCCTTCCCCTGTAATCCCCCTTCCCATTTTCCTCGGGCTGCTGACAGCTCTGGGTAGGCTCTGCAGGACTGGAAGGTGCCCAGCTGACCGAGTGGGGTTCACCCTTCTTTTAGCAGGGGCAGAGAGCTACCTCACTCCTGCCCATCCATCACACACGGGCAAGGGAAGAAGAGGGACGGGGGTGCTGGGGATCACAAAGCCCATGCGACCCCACACAGCGCTCATCTCAGTGCTGTTCCAGGGGCTCTGGGCTGCAGGCTTATGCCTTGACCATAACTTACATCGTCTATCTCTCTCCAAACCTACACAACTCCTGGGTGGCCTTTTAGGTGGATGCTGGAGACTGTCCCCCACCACATACCCCAGCGGAGGGACTGCCTCCCAGGGCAGGCTGTCTGCACCAGTGCTGGGGATGATGATGGAGGGTCTCTGTTTCCTTCATTTGTAATGGAGGGATTTGAGTGGGAGCTGAATCCTGTCAAGCGCTTCCTGTCCTGCACACACCCTTGTCAAAGAGCTCTTTGGAGAATACAGAAAGAGGATTAATGCTAATAGCTAACTGCCTGTCATTTGAAAATCTCAAGCAGCACTTGCTGGATTTTCCTCATGAATGTCTAATGCACAATACTGCAAGGGCACCTGAAAGGGAACTTTGCAGGGAGTACACACAGCAAGCAACAAGGTGGACGAATGACCCTGCAGGGTACGAGTGTAGATCATAGCCTACACGCCAGATGCAGTGAAGCCTTTTGGAGTAGGAAAAAGGCATGCATTTGAAGCCATTTTGCCATCAAAGCAGATTTACCCAATTCATTCCTTTCAATCATGTGCTGTAATTCATTCTGCTATGCATTTTAGAAACAGTCACCCTGGGACTGCATTCACTTAGCATAGTTAGCAACATAACGCTATCCAGGCAGTCCTCCTTATCCAGCCCCAGCACTTAGACTTTGCAACTGTGTAACAGACATTAAATTTCTTGGTTGAGACTAATAGCTTCATTGGTCAGGCCCTAACGAACGGTCCAATCTTAATCCTGTAGGAATCTTCAATAGGAATGATTTCTGACCCTCAGGAGTTCTGACTGTGTCTTACTTAAATAAACTAACCAGAGCATCGGCATAGCCTTTGGAGATGCTGCATGTAATTCTTGGAACAAGGCAGCAGAAGAAAACACAAGGTGTAAAGAATTGATAAGATGACCAAGAGCTCACCAGCTGATCATGCACATTAGCACTCAGCTCTCAAAGAATGAGGCTACCATCCAAAAGCCATGTGGATTACTGACATTACAGGAGGGAAGGACACTCATTTGCAGTGCCTTGGATTTGTTTCCTTTAATTCGCAAGAGTAGGACTGTAAGGACATTCATGCTGACCTCTTTGAACAACACCCTAACAACTCAGAAAGATACTCCTTTGGCTCCAGAGACAATTCCTCTACAAACTGTACTCAGCTGTACTCTTTTATCCACAGCTTTCTTCCTTTCACCATGTTCTTGCCTCACCTTCTGCATGTTCTCCAGCTATCCTAAAGAAGCAGCCTTGCAAAATGCAAAGTGAGGTGTGAAATTTGACTTCATAGTCTCAGATCATGTGCCCTCTACTGACGATTCACGTTAGTCAGGCTGCCAAGAACCCAACACCTACTCTCCCCTTGACGTACTTCTGCCCTGTTGTGGGTTAGCCCTGGTAGGCAGCTGAGCCCCGCACAGCCACTCGCTCACCCCCACACCCTTCAAGTGGGATGGGAGAGAATCAGAAGGGTAAGCGTGAAAACCACATGTTGAGATAAAGACAGTTTAATAGGTAAAGCAAAAGCTGCACACACAAGCAAAGCAAAATAAGGAATTCACTCACTACTTCCCATTGGCAGGTGGGTGTCCAGCCATCTCCAGGAAAGCAGGGCTCCATCACACATAACAGTTATTTAGGAAGACGAACACCATAACTGCAAATGTCCCCCCTTCCTCCTTCTTTCCCCCAGCATTTACTGCTGAGCATGATGTCACACGGTGTGGGAATATCCCTTTGGTCAGTTGGGGTCAGCTGTCCCAGCTGTGTCCCCTCCCAACTTCTTGTGCCCCCCCCAGCCTCCTCACTGGTGGGGTGGGGTGAGAAGCATAAAATACCTTGACACTGTGTAAGCACTGCTCAGCAGTGACTAAAACATTGGTGTGTTATCAACACTGTTTTGGTCACAGATCCAAAACATAGCACCATACATGCCTCTGCGAAGAAAATGAACTCTATCCCAGCCAAGCCCAATATACATCCTTTTCACAACCACAGAAGTAACCCTAGGATTTGTATTATACCAACAACAAACAGTTTCCCTTCCTTTCATTAGGGGATATTGTTCAGGTGCTGTATTTTTTAAACCTACAGAAATGCAAAAATATGGCTTTTTCTTTTTTCATTCTCCCTTTGGTCATGCTCTTTGAAAGCAATAAAAAGACTTGCAAGATACATGCTGAGGAGTGTTAAGCAGAACATGGTTTAAAACAGAGAAGTCACCAGCCACTGAGGTTCAGTGCTGTTTCTATGCAATTAAAAACTTCTATGGCTTTTGCAGATAATGCTTTATTTCCTTGCACAAATTTTAACAAAGATATGCAAGAATTTTTTCAATATTAGTATTTCTACAAAGCTCAATGCCAGCCAGACTAGGTGTCAGAAAGAAGCACATGGATATTTTTCTAAGACACTGGTGAAAGCAGATGTATAAATTATTTCAACTGGGTGGGGGGGAACGAGTATCTGAGCCTTAACTGTGAAAAAATGGACTATTCCAACTGTGTCTCTGTAAAAACAAATAAAACTGCAGAGAACAGAGAAACTGGCTGGGCTTGTAACTGTGAAGGCCAGTGTTCCCCACCAGCCCCAGGCCAGCAGGCTTTTACTCTTTAATGGCTTCATGCCCTCTAATTAAGGTTTCCAAGTACAATCCCTTTGAACAAATGTTTACATTTGTCTTGTTAATTCCCATTACTTAATAATCAGAGATCCCTGCAGTTACCTCAACAGCATATCAAGGGGTTTGACATTTAAACACCCGATTTGTACAAACAGAACAGTGGACACCTGCAGACGCAAAAAATGGATGAGCAAAACTGACAACACACATTTAAACTCCAAGTAAAAGTCTGAAAACACAGCTTGTGGGATTACAAACTAAGGTGTGGCATGCTAGTCTCATACAACATCTTACTTACTGCTTTTTAAAAGCATCTTGCCCAAATTTTTCTTTAAAACAATGAGTTACCCAGAAAAGAAGGAAAGTTGCCTTTTCCTTATGACATGTTGGACTCAGTCATTTGCTGTCCATACTGCTCTCCTTTGGGCAAGTCATTAAATTTCATTTGGGCTATATTTAGTCAAATAAATGGGGGGAATAGCACTTCCCCATGTCACCAGAGTGCTGTAAATGAGCAGGCCCTTTAACTGATGTGAGCCAGTCAAAGCTGGGTTGAGGGAACTAGAGAAGCACCTGGACAGTTGAGATAGAGGCAGGAAAGTCAAGCAGATTAGAAAAGCCAACCAGGGAAAGACCCCCTTGTTCTGAATGATTTTTCTCTGTTGAGAGGGCATTGAAAGCTATGCCTCTAAGAAAGAGAGCATAGAGCTACAGAAAAATGTATAGGTGTGTGAGAATCGGTAACACGTTTACTGGATTTTTCATTTGTGGGTTCTTGTGATGCTGGGATACATCATTAAAAAAAAAAAGATTGTTTTGTCTACTTTGAAAAAAGAAAACCAAACCCAAAACCAAAAGCTAAAAGCAGAGGGGAAAGACGAAAGAAGCTAAAGGGGATGGAAAATATGTCATGTCATTTCATGCAAGAGTTGAGGGTATGGAAGTTTAGTGGAGACATGAAATTACTTGGTCAGAGGGCTGTATCACAGCAGATGTGGTAACCACCAGTTCACCTGAGGGCTAGCAGACCCAAGTATGCAGTACTACAGCCAGCTGCCATCCTGTCCAGGACAGCAAATGCGAGCATCACACAACCCACCCAGGCAGTCATCAGCCAGGTAACAGACTCTCAGCTTTCCATTCAGTCAGGAGAACGAGGGTCCCAGCTCTTCTCCACAGTAGGCATACCTTTACTGCAAGTCTACTAGATAGGCCCAAGCTACAATAGTTTCTTCAAAATCATGATGCCCACTTATAACTTAACTTGTAATGAGTATTTACATTTTTCCTCCCTCCTATCTTATATATCACATACCTGCCTAGAGCAACATTTTATGGACAGATATAAAATTTAGATAATGAAGGTTTATTGTAAAAAGGCTGGCACAACTGTTATGAACATGGGACAAACTGGCGCCACTATAATGAAGTTGACATTTAAATGGGCAGTTGCTTGTTCAGTAGGATGACCATGTGGGTGCACAACATCTAAGCCATTTCTCAACACCTCATGCTTCCACCTTATCCAGCCAGCCAGCTTTCACAAATAAGCGCAGCAATTGCTTTTTACAGCAGTAAAAAGGAAATACTGGAATTCTCATGTTCTCCTCACATGCTTCATGCCGGGGGCCACAAGCTCATCTTTACTAGAAGCAGCCCAACAAAATGGCTGTCCTTGGCACTTGAATCACAAAATTTAATGAGTTTTTCCTCTAATGGCAACCTGTGTTATGAGTGTGAGAAGCCACACCTCCACCTATTTTCTGCTCTTTCTCCAAGGGGCCTGCTTATATCTTCTCAGGGCAGTATTTCTTGATTCTGCTGCTTTCAGCAATGCCTACACTAGCTCAGCTGTGCCTGCTTTGCCAGCTGTAACATGCTAGTAGTAATACCAAACCACTCCAGACCCAAACACATGGAGATCAAGGTGGGCTGTACAGGTCTGCCAAGAAATCCAGCTCTTATGTGCGCAGCAGGAGCCACATCACCACAGCTCCTGGGCTATCAGGTAGCCAAGCAGCTTGCAGCCCAATGCTGCCAGCACAGGGAACATGCATTATTCTGATGCAGTTGCTGTACTGGGTGGAAGAACTCAATTAAGTCTTTGCTCTCATCTACCACGTCCAGTTCCCTGTTCCTCCATCAAAGTCAGACTGCAACTAGTCAGTGATCAGTCAGACAGTCATCTTAAAACAAAATCTGTGAGATTTTTAATTGGTAGCTTTTTGAGGAGGGAGGTTTTAAAGTACTGAACCAACTATAAACAGCTGTATGGACTGATTTTCTTATGGTTTGCTGGAAGATGCAAAAGAGACCTTCCTCTGCATGAATCTCCTTAATTTTCTTACTGAAGTGAAAAGCTGAGGCAGGAAAAAAGACATATACTCGCCTGAAACAACGTCTTGCTTGACTTGTAATTTCTTAAGCCTTTTGGTACAAAAACTGAAGGACAATGTTTTAAAATGGTTTTAGAAGAAAACACAAATCCTTTCATAATTTTCTTTTTTTTAAAGCAACCAAAGGAGACAAAAATAAACTCCTACAATGCTAATTGGCATCACTGAATTCCCATTTTAACCCATACTACACACTTGATCTGTCTCTGCAGGTGAGAGCCGGTACGTTTGCTATATGCCTACATGCTTGCTTCCTCCAGATGCTAACATATGTAAGTTCAGTTTCCTCAGACATCTATGTACAGCCTTTTACCAGATAGGTTCTCTAGGGTTTCAAACAGCCAACCATCCCCCATCTTAAGACACTTTTTTTTTTTTTTTCAAATGCCACTTCTGCATTTGCTTGCTTGTTTGTTCTTGACAAGCTCTGCCTCTTTCTTGTTTTGTCACTGCCCCTTATTACTCAAACTTTTTGACAAGTAGCTTATCTTGCATCTTTTTTCTCACCTATTTCTCTCCATCCCCCTGTATTAAATTAAACAATATCATTATGCAGTAAACAGCCCAATAACCCAAGTCAGCATATGGTATTCATAAGTTCTTGCTGTGCAGCTCTAAATCTGTCACAGCCTCCATTTAAATGTCCTGAACTTTGCAAAGGTCTGAACCATGTGGTAAAGATACAACTACAACAGCAGTAGAAAAACCATCCCATTGGAGCTGAACAGTCATCCAACAGTCAGAGAACAGTCAGAGACTTCATATACGGACAAACTGTGAGGGACATGCAGGAGAAGGGATGTCCAACTTTACTGGAAGTCTGGGTCTACTCTGTGCAAGTAAATCAAATCATACTGTGCACATGCATTAAGTCTGCTTACACCATTTAGAAGGCAGCCACAAAGCACAACTTGCTTCTGCTGGTAGGTCCAAACTCTCCAGTCTCCCTGGCCAGAACATCTGGGCACAACTGCTGTAGAGCACAGGACAGATGGGACAGCAGGCATCCCCCGTAACACAGCCTGCCCACTGGGTAACATGATCATGGGAGAAATACTTCCTTTTCTCTCCTTTGCTCATCAGCAATGAAGGAGTATCAACAGTCACCACCATAAGAATAATGCAAAACATTGTTATTGGTCATTAGATGAAGGAATCCTCTCTTTAGTGTGGCCATTGAGTCTGACAGCTAATTTAGTTGTATACACCCAGAAAGTGGCAAAAAGAGCAAACAAGAAAAACAAGAATGTACAATCCACTCCTATGTTGTGCTTGGTGGTGCTACACAGGTTACATTGGGAGCTGTATTAGCATATGACCTACATTTTAAAATTAATTTTGTTCTCAAGTTAGGTGTTCAGGGTTTTTTACTCCTGCAGGCAATTGGTGCTATTGTATGTGTATTAATATATCAGATCCACAATGTGTTTCCCCTCCCCTCCAGTGTTTGCAAGGGAAGTTTTAAGTAGCAGGGGAGGGTCTTCTCATAATCAAGGTCCAAGCATTGCTGACTCTCCTGTTCTGCACAATGCAACACTCATGTCAGCAAAGCAGCAGTAGCAACTGATGAGTGTTCACATGGGACCACTCAAAGCTCCGAGGATAAAGAATAATCTGTACTGGAAATGGAGGAGGAGGAAGAAACTAAATGAGAAGGCAGAGCCAGTTAAGGTTTGCAAGGAAAAAAAATAAAAGGCTATAAAAAAATCAAAAGGAGGAAAGGAAAAACAAGTTGATCTGAGCTGGAGGAGGGTTAGAAGAATGAAAGGTTTCTGCAAGTACTTGAAAAAGGTGAAGCACAAATTTGAGAGAAAGTTGATATGAATAACTGAAATTATTAACATAATAGATTCCTTTTTGAAATTGTCTACCAAGAAGCAGAAACTTTAAATAAGTGGGAAGTTGGATTTGATTTCTGTTCATTTATTTTACAGGCAAGTTACATATAGAAATGTTACAGGTTCGAATGACGTTTATTTTAATGGGTTTGGGGAATTATGACAGGTAGACAATTAGAGAACCTCTGAGAAACACTTTAAAAGAACACTTGGGAAGTGGGAAAATATCAGGAGAACACACAGATACACTACATTTGAAACAAAGAAGAAGAGTGATTATAGCAATTGTCACCCAACAGAGCACTTAAAAATTACTTTGTCATTTCAGACACTGAGAAAAAATTACAGAAATTAATACTGGAGACCAGCCCTCAGAGACAGCATCATACCCACTGGATCAATACTTCATAGGACACTGCAGCAGCTAATACAAACGGAAAAGGGATACTTCCACAAGAACTAAGTCTTTTAGCTGAAGCAGCAGCCCCCCCCTTCCCTATCCGTGAAATTTTGTTCCATCTACCATGTTTCATGGCACCTTGTAGCATTTGCATTACCTGTAACCAGCTTTAGACAGCTCAAGTTCCTCATATTGCTGGAATTATTAAATAGATATTAAAATCTTCTTGTTTCCCTTTTTATTTGGTAGTGGGTTTGAGCAGAAGTTGTCTGGTTACTGTGCCTAATTCAGTGAGCCCTAGCCAATGCAAGTAACCTCTAGCTTCTGTCTGAACTAGCCCTAGAGCCCCTAGTGAGGCATTTTCAAGCAGGTGGGGGATGACTTTGGAGCTGGCATTTTTAGGTGCTGTTTGCCTGGAGGACAGTGTTCTCACCTGGGACTTGTGCAATACTTGCTTGTATTCCTAGCTGTCCTGCTGGGACAAGGACTTTTCACTTCTTTGTCTTCTCATGAACTAGACAGATATAGGGAGTTCAGTGAATTAGGAACAGTCCCATTTATGAAAACCTAAACAGAATAGATAATGATGCCGTTTGCAGTCTGTTTCTTGCAAAACTATGTCAAAGATTTTTTTTAATCTTGCATTTACAAATTTACCATACAATTTTTTTCTCTCTGGGGATGGAATAGACTAACATGTTAATATTCTATTAGCACGAACACTGAATTTAGTGGCTAGCCTACATTTGAGGTGGACAATTTTTGATACATACTGCCTCTGATAGTCACATTTCTGGGGTCTACAGCAGAACACCTCCCTCATCGTGTGGCCAGATGTGTACTACTCACTATTAGAGGTATTCACTGGGTCCCACCTCAATCATTCCCTAGCCAGACAGGAAGGACTGTCACGTAACTCAGACCAGGCAACCTGATACAGATGTACATGCTCCATCCTATGGCACCACATGTGCTCCTCATGTGAGCGATGCTGTCATTTTGATCAAAGAGCAGGAGCAGGTCCCCTTGCTCGTGTGACAGGGGGCATGGGGGATTTGCACAGTTCTAAGGTTGGGGCAACAGGGAGTTAATAAGCAGGACCAGGGGACTGCTCGCCAGGGAGCTCTGGCAAGTTATACTGACCCCACAGGCACTGGGATGCTATCTTCAGTCTATACAATACCCTCTGCAAATTGGGATGCCCTTTTGACCTACATGGTAGAATTGTTTATCTTCATTCTTTTCTCACCCTGGTTTTCCCCAATAAAGCTTGAATAATCTCCATGTTTTCCACACCTCTCATGTGAACCATGGGTATTCTTTAATTTTCTTTTCTCAGTTTGGGTAACTCCAAGATAAATTTAACAAGAAAGTCCTTCCATAATGCCCTCAGGATAAAAAGAAGAAAACTGAGGTTTAAAAGTAAATGAAAGATGACAGCTTAATCTTTAAAATCATAGAAACACCAATCTGTTAACTACAGTATCTCCAAATCACGAGTGCACTGATCAGAGCATACTATTTGTCCTTCTAGGTAGAGAGATATGCATTTTGAAAAGCTCCAGTGTGATCCAGTAGCAGTGTACTTAGTGGAAATAATTAAAATAATAACTGTAATCACTACCAAGAAATACTTACAATTTAATTAAAAGGCAAGGATTCTTTGTCAGTGCCTAACTAGAGCTCTCTATGGATGTGATTTTCAGAAGCACTGAAATTTCAGAGGGACTAAAGTAATTTTGGTCTTTTTTCTTTGCCAAGTTTCCAATTCATGAGAAAGGCTGACAACATGCAAGCATATCTAGTTCTCAGAGGGATTGTTAGGTCATTAAATCCAGTCCCTTGTTACAGAAATCAAACACATCGTATAACCTTTTTTGTAGATGTGTACCAAAACCAGTGCCGGCTACAGAGGTGTCCTTCAGCAGTAGTAGAGAAGATGTCTGCTAGCAGGTGGTGATGCTGGGTCACAGTTAGTCAGCTGCTTGTAAGCACCTAGTCCTACAGAAGTGGGAAGGTGAAGCTCAAGAATCTTGACTCTGAAAACACTCCTTGAAAGGTTTGAAGCAAATGCCTTTCTCTGCTCATGCTCATGTCATGCTCAGTGATACAAACCAAAACAAGTAACACTCCGGCTGTCACCCATTATCATCAGTGGTGCTTGTCAAAAGATGATCAGTATCATTCGTATATGGGAAGCCAAATGAGCATTAAACAAATTCAAGCTTTAGGGCTTTCTTTTTTGCAAGATAACATCAGATATTAGCCACCATTTCTTGCCTCATCACATGCTGATCCCCTCAGTAATCAGAACTTGAATTACACAAATCTGTCTCTGGGTATTTTCTTGCATAACTACTAAAAGGCATGAGCACACTGAACTTGTGGCTATAGTAGAGGTGTGCATTGTAGACAAAATCCAAATCAGGATAAGGTTTTCAAACTCTCCAAAGTTCAGGTGTGCAGAAATCTATGGTTTTATATCAGGGTGTTCAAAGACATGGTTTTGTGGCTTTCTTTTTACTCTGACCCTGGAAGGAGTTTTGGCAATTGGAGACATATGCATGTATTGCATATGCAGACATTTGCTAGCATTATATGAAAGGAGATGTTTACATTGGCAGTTTGCAAAGTGCTGGCTCTCACCTTTGAAAGCTTGTTGCAGGGAAACCTGATGAAGGATCTGACCTGTGACCTTCAACTCCTGACAGGGTAACTTCAAGCAGTTCAGAAGTCTGGTTACTTCTGATAAACACTCTCCCATTTGTTTGCTTAATAACCTCCATCTGGTGAGCCTTCACCCTGAATCAGGCAACCCCTTGGGTTCAGACCCTCTCACAGGTTTCAGCATTTTCCCATTCACTCCCCCAGTCCCAAACAGAACCCAAAAGAGCCTGACACTATAAAGATAAAACTTACAGATAAGCTCAGCTGTGTTGCAGGGGGAACAGAGGCAGGGGTTTAACCCTTGTCCCAAGCATAAGGATTTTGCAATCTCTCTACAGGGCCTATGTTCCTATCTCTTCAAGGTAGGTTATTTTTTACAGTGATACATGGACAGCACCTACTCAGTTTTTAGCAAGGTAACCAAAATCAGAACTTGACTTTGGATACTGAGAGATGAAATTCCTTAACTGATATTTTCTCATCCTATGTGAGGATGAGAAAACACACCAACCATTTCACATACTATTAAATAATGTTTCCTAAGGCTGGAGCAAAAATGGTTTCAGTCCTTGAGCTGCAGGATTCTCACTAGCATCCCACATGAGCGGCTGACAGCACCCTGTGCTAGGAAAAGCTTGGAACAGAGCTGGAGTCCGAATGACCCACTCCAGGAAAACATGTGATAGGGCTCAAGCCCTTCCCACTGCGGAAAAATCAGTTCACAGTTTAACTTCTTTCTTATTAGCCAGCTTTTACTACCACTCAAACACAATATATGGATTAAATGAAGATCTTTAACAAGATAGTTAAACATTACCAAAACCCTGGAACTGAATTAAGATTAAAAGATAGGTTCGAGGGACACTGGGAGGAAAAGGCAGGCAGTGATGCTCAGCAGAGGTAAATGTCCACAGAGGCAGCTGAGGAGCAGAACTGGCCACTTTTCATTTTTGTGATACAGCTTGGTGAGTTTGGAAGGCAGCATGTTGCGGCATAGGGAAAACAGAAGTTTCCAAGCTACCTTTCTCTTTGCTATTTACAATTTTTCACACTTTATTAGCTTCCATTATTTCTCTCTTCCTCTCCTCAAAGTGTTAGGCCCCACCTCTTTCAGTAGTTTGACTAACAAGAGTCTTTCAGGTCTTAAAAATCTTTAGGAGAGATGTTACAGATGCTGTAATTCCAAAACTCGGAGAAAAAAATTTTGAAAGAGGTAGGCTTCTATCTAGCCTAGGTACTCTGAGTTGCTCCTCTGAGGAGCCTGTCTCTGCATTCACTACAGGGAGATTAAGCTCCTAATCAAAGCACTTCCGATGCCTGAAGCCAGATGATGCAAAACCTCCCTGCTCCAACACTGCTCCTGTTCTCCTTAGCGCACCCTGTGTGCAGTGCTCCGCACGCCAACTTGGAAGGTCACAGGGAAGACCTTCAGTTCACATCCAAAGACACGACTTAGAGCAACGCTGAGCGCTTGCCAACATAAACCTCTGAAGGCAAGGCAGAGGGACTGTTGGAGATCATTCAAAGACAAAATTACAGGAAGTGTCTTTCATGGTAACACAGTGCTGATGCAACTTTGGTTTCGAAACCACCTTTCAAATGACACCTCCACTTCCATATCGCTAGAGCCAAGCAGTAAGCAACACAGAAAACACAACTCCCATCAAAGCCAACTCTTCTGCAGTAGAGCAGAGCTCATGCAAAAAGAAGACAGCCTTGGGTTGCTTTTAATTTGTGTAATATACAGCTTGCCCTAGTTTATACACACTGCAGCATTAGACAATTAGACATGCTGAAGTATCATTATTCGCCTGACTCGCAACTGAGCATCCTGTCTCCGCTCCCCTTCTCTCCCCTGAGTGTGGACCATTATCCTCATTTTTGCAACTCTCACGGAATAGCTGCCCCACAACTATAATTAGTCCACTACTGCTCGCCTGTTTTAATAGCTGTATTTTCTAAATCAATAGTGGCATTCTTTTCTAAACAATCTTGTTTATTTGGGAATTTTTGCCTAGGATATTTCTTTCAATCATTTTTCCTCTATTTTCACATCTTTGTGGGAAAAGGAAAGAGCTTAATTGAAGTTAAGATTGCCAAACTTAACTTTTGAGCTTAGGTATATTATAGGATTACAATGTTTTCATTTTCAAAAATTACTAATCTTTTGCAGAAAGTGTCAAAAAGCAGGATAAAATAAAAGGGGGGTTGGAGAAAAGGTATTTGCAGCTGTTGTTTTATAAAGCAACTCTATTACAAGGTTTACAGCTTTTTCCCAAGGCATAGAAACAATGCTTCCCCTGTGACCTCGAGTAAAATTAATATAATGGAAGGATCACGAACAGTAGTGTATATACAGCCAGATATTTGTAAAATGTCTAACTGTTGATAAACTTTGCCAGAGAGACAGCACATGTAAAATGTACAAAATATAGCAAAATATTGTGAATTGCAGTACACATGGGATACTTGAGGATGGGCATTGGAAAACTTATTTTTACATTATTTTAAATGATATGCTACTTTAAGGTAAAGATAGTATCCCATACTCATGCCAACAAATCAGGTCACATGATCAGACATTCCTATTTATTTACAATATCAGATAATGTTGGAGAGACTTAAAATTGCTTGCTGGGACTACTTTTTGTCTAAACCTACACTGCATTAGTTACCATTAATCCTGCTATGTAGCTCCCAAATGGCAAGAAAAATAGCCACTTATTTTGAAAAATGTCTAAAAATGACACTACTTTAACATCCATCATCTTGCTCCTTTCTAGCCCTAAGGAGTTCTTGTGTAGTCCCTTGGGAGGCTTAGAATATCTACCACTAATAGTGGAAATACCCTATTTTTGGATCTACATGCTTGTGACAGAGCTTCCTAAATCTAGTTTCAGTTTATCCCTAAATACTTTTTTGTACATTGGGCATTTGTAGTATTTAGACAGGCAGGTAGGAGAAAGAAGAAAACACTCAGGCTACAATTTCTTAGCTGGCTACCTAAGTTCTTTTCTGAAGATTTTCAAGTAAGTTCTGAGAACTTTATTAATGCGATGGCAAAAGTGAGGCAAGTAAAAATAAACTGTAAGTATAAGTTATCACATGAAGTTTACTATGCCAAACACTGGAATCCATGGAGCATTAAAAGAGAAAAATAACTTGGCCTGCAAATTTAGTATCTTTTCTTATTAATTGAATAATATTAACTAGCAACTCCCTCATGCTGGGGTGAACATAACCTTTGTATGTCTTTTCTGAAATGACCTATGTATTAAGGCTCTATGACTTCTGAGGATCAGTATTCCTGAAGCTGGACAGACCTAAGTTTCCAAAAGCAGAGAGTGAAGAGTAGTTCAGCACATCCAGTCCAGGCAACTTCAAGTTCTGCTCAGGGCCATTTCAAAGACTACAGGACTGGATTAAACTGTGGATTTATTTGGAGAGTTCAGAGCTTTCCTGTCTCAAGGGAGACTGAACAGCTCATGTTCTCTCTATAGCTCAAATAATAGCTTCTCAGGCTGGTGACTTTGCTGCAGCTGAGTTTAACAGTTCAGAGCCTCCCTATTTCTTTAGTCCATGCACCCAGGCAAGACACAGGACTACTGGGAGTTGAAATTGGCAGGGATTTCTTCTCCAAGCTGAACAATTGTGTTGCTCTGAAGACCTATTCCATTTTACTAACACTTGCTCAGTAGAAGTCACATTTGAGCAGAGATACAGTCACCAGGGTTATATTTGTCTCCAAATAAAGCCATAAAAAAAATCCAAACCATGGACTAAAATGGCCAACCTCAGAAAACTACAGCACTTAGTTTAAAAAAAAAACAAACAAAAACCAAACCCAAAGAAACAGTCAGCCAGGTGCATCACCATTGCAAGTACCCAAGAAGCATCAGGAGTTACATGGTAATCTCTTGTGCCATTCCCAGTTTCTGGGAGCTCAGCACAGCACTGCCACTTGCTGCTTCTCAAGGATGGGGAGGCAGACAGCCCCAGTGGGGAGCCCAGCAGGCTCCCATTGCATCTGTGCTCTTATCTCTCCTCTGTGGACTTCCTGCAGCAGAAGGGAACAGGATGTTCATCATTAGTCAGCCACCATCTGTAGCTAAAATATCAGATGGCAATGAAATAGGCAAGGGGAGTTACTATTCTCTTCCAACCTTATTTTTTCAACAAGATGGAGGTGACATTTAAGACATGACATGAAAGGAAAGAAGATGACCATGGCAGAGTGGAATTTCAGTCTACAGATTCAGGTGGCTGAATGTAGCCAAAGGTCATAGGTGGACAGTCTCAGGGATGCTCTAGACCCTGTTCTTGAACACTCCTTGAGAACCAAATATCAGAAAAGCTACATTTGTCTGCAACAGTGGTCACTGATTGAGGCAAAATATATTTTTATGTTAGTCATATCCCAGAATAAAAATATGCAGGCAAGAAAGGATTATGCAGAAGAGAAAGAAACTAATAGCCCATCAAATTGAAACACTTTCAAAATCCCACATCACTGAGAATCATCATAAAAAAAAACCAAACCAAAAACCTGCTCTGGCCCAAGAAGTGCAGATTTTTTCTTTAAGGATCTCAGTAGCCAGTTCATGAAACTGTTTAGTTGCCATATGGAGTTAGTAACAGACTTTAACCTTGGGTCTATTTCACATGGAAACTTGTTTCAAAAGACCCAGACAGCAGAACAAACCTAGAGAAAAGAAAACCTGAACTTGTGTATTTTACCAGCAGCATTTTTAGCAGAAGCAATATCATCTGTGATTACAACATGACCCAATGACTCATGTGAACATGCACCAATATTAACAGAACCCTTCAGCCCCAAAACAAACTGGCAGGAAGATAACCAAGTATGCAGCAGCTTGAGCCCTGTATTCTTCCAACACTACAGCAGTGCTCAAGGAATTTATTGTGATTTGGATGGGCATTTTTCAAGTCTCAATCTCTACCTGTTGGTTGATAGGCCAACCTTTCTTTTTTCAGGTTCACAGACCTCTGAATATTCACACACACACACTCACTCTCATTCAGTCCAGCAGAGCACCCACGATGGCCCATTTACCTGACAATAGCCTATTTCACAAAAATGGACTGGCCCTAATTAGTACAAAGATAATAAAGTAAATTTAGAGGAATTTGTCAACCCCAGGCTTACGGTGGACTGGGCAACCGAGAGGAATGCATTAGCATAGAGACAAGAGAGAACCTTGAGTACCTAATTCATTCATTTACACCTTTCCTATCTTTAAGTCTTATTCTGAATTTAATCCAGTTTATTTAAAGCTATCTCTAGCATGTCTGTCCCACACTGCAATGTTAACAAACCTGGGGACAATGGGGCTTTTCCATATTCTTAGGAAGGTAGAAGTGACTTAATAGGATTCCTAAAAGCATCCTAAGAAAACCATCCCACAAACACACAGATTAGACTACTGGAAGTCACCAGTATTGCTCTCAGTTGTGCCATTTGGCTTATCTTCAAAATTTTTTTTTCCCATAGTCTTCAATGAATACTAGATGTTTATCAAGCATAAAAGGAATAATCATTAGAATTCCAGTATATTAGAATTTTATATATATGCAAAAGTACCTATTAATGAAATAGAAAAATTAACACTTAGCAGTGACCATACGTAACATCTAAAAATATTTCACTGCTGAATTGCAATGGAGATTAATAAAGATAGAGCTTTATACAGTATTTAGCTATGGATAAATAATGCAATTAATCAAGTGCATGTGAATTTGAAGAAGAGAGAAAGAGAATATTATCCCTTCATGTCCTGTAACACTGGCAGCCTTAGGTTAAATATAATTTCAAAGTGTTTCTTGACTAAATCTAGTATTCCCCTCTTTTGAGGAAAGTTGTTAGATCCCACTTAAAAGACCGATAATCCTGCAAAGAGGAAGACCACATTACCACAAGCGACTAAAACTCTCCAACTATCAATTATTAGACAACATTCACCAACAGGCCTGGTGTGCTTTACAATAAGTTAACATTATCTTATAGTAATTGCAGGATATGTTGCTGTTTAAATCACACACTAAGCATGAGAGATCAATTCCCAGCAAGAAAAGTCTCTTGGGTAGAAGCTCCAAAGCGCTCTCTCACCACAGTAAGACATTTCATGATCTGTCCCTTACATGATGACATTATGCCTGGAGTTGGACTACGGGAATAACTGATTTTTTGGGTCGGCAACAAAACAGGGAGGACAGGGGAGGGTCCTGACTGCAACACTTCTGAAATTTTCATTTCTTTTCTCACAACAGCAAAAGGAAGCCATTTCACTGAGCACAAAACATGTTTTCAGTATGAAACATTTCATTTGTGGGCACTTGGAAGAGAATCAAATGAAGTAAAGGGCCAGATGCACAAGACTGCAGAAGGCCACTGCATGTCCCACTTATTTAAAAGTGGATAGAGCACTCACCCAGTCTCAAATCCCTTCTCTGCCTGAGAGGGCATGAATCCTCATCAAGTACACAGGAGTATGATGGCTAGAGACCCTTAATAGTACCCTGGCAATCATAGAATCATTTAGGTTGGAAAAGACCTTTAAGATCATCGAGTCCAACCATCAACGATGCCCACTCAATCATGTCCTGAAGCACCTTGTCTACATGCTTTTGGAATACCTCCAGGGATGGTGACTCCACCACTTCCCTGGGCAGCCTGTTCCAATGCCTGACAACCCTTTCAGTAAAGAAATTTTTCCTAATATCCAAGCTAAACTTTCCCTGTCGCAACTTGAGGCCATTTCCTCTCATCCTAATCCCAGGAGATGGGAACCCACGAAGGTGGTGCTGGTGGGTACTGTATGGTCTGATATAAATCAGGAACTGATTCACAGAGGCAGAGACCAGAACCTCTCCACTGTGTCCTAACAGTCTCACAGCAGTTGGGGGGACTGTCTCTGAAATGCTTGGCTTGCAGCTTTCCCCAAATTACAAGTCTCATATATAAAATACTTAGATATCAGTCGAGAAATCAGTGCAATCAGACATTTTTCCTTTGCCAGGGGTCAGGGCAGTTCCTTCAGAGGTAGGACCTCTCAGCTCTAGACTTCACTATGCCCTCTTAACATCAGGAAGGAGGACTGAGGGTTGCCCTTGCCTCCTCCTGCCTGCATCTAGCAGGTTGCTGAAAGGCTGCAGCTGCAGCTTCGCATTTCCATCAGCAGGAACCCATTGGCTTCCGCAGCCCCATCTCCTGCACCAAACAAGATGACAGAGACTAATGCTTACTGACAGCAGCCCTCCCCTTACTACCCTACCCCCCCACACCCCCAAAAAGTCCATTGAAAGCTGGATAACAAACTTTACCTGAGATATCAGAAGCCTGTGACTTTGGGGAAATACTATCTTTCCTCTACATTTCCTCCAGCCTGCTTTTGTTGCTCCCTTCTTTGCAGGGGCAACTAATCTGGAGGCTGACCCAGGCCAGGGGACCTGAAGGTCTACCCTCAGAGAAGGTGATGCCCACGCTTTCACAAGCAAACTGGCTGGAGACTTGCCTGCTCATGCAGTCATCCCAGCTTCCTGAGGTCATTTGCTTCCGTTCTCATGGGAGAGGAAAGGATCAGCCCCCACTTTCTACACTTGGGAGATTTAAGGCTTAAGGATAGACTGTTGTAGTATGATATTTTCAATAATACCTTTCCAACTGTGTCGCTCATCACACTAACATGTTCCTGCTTTAGTGTTCCAGAAAGCCTTCTGTGACCCGCCCTCGGCACACTCTGCGCCCCAGTGCTCTGCAGCCACCAGATAGCATTGATGTCCCCTAATGAAAACAAGCCCTTCCTTTTCCTGGCTGTGAGGCAGGAGCTGTGACTCAGCAGAAGCCACTGTATGAATAAACACGGTGGGCCAGATCCGCCTGGACACAAGCAGCCCTTTGGCACCCTTCTGGCGATGCCAGAGCGCCCTGCTGTGATTGCAAGTGTGCTTTATGCCCACTTTAAGATATTTCTGCAGTGCTAGGGACATGTAAAGTAGCCTCAGAATAAATGAAATCAGGCCCAGCAAGGACAGAAACGCTACAATGGCATTTCTGTGGGAACTTTCCCAAAAGTCATCTCCCACTGAAACTCTACTCTAGGCTGATGCTTGTTCTGCTGGTCACATGTGGCTCCCAGATCTTTTCAGCTCATCAGCCTCTGAACATATGTGATGGCGTCTCTGTGTGGTGGAAAAAAAAAAAAAAGGAAAAAAAGAAAAAAGGTGGCTCCATTTCCAACTCCACAAAGGATATGAGCAAGCTGTGTATGCTTCTGCAGTCCATGTCAGTCAGTAAAATTAGATCCTTACAGCCCTCTCCCTTGAAGACATGTAACTAACTACACATCAGGCTGCACAGGGCTCTGTTAGAGGCACAAGTGCAGCAGGAGAACGGTAAGAAGAATGCTGGATTGGTTCTGCCATTACCAGGGTCTTTTCAATAGCTGGTCATCTCAGCGAACAGTGGTGAACAGGCTGCAAGGGCTATGTGGAGATATAATGAGCATTTCTCAAATTATTACAGTATAAATATATATAGTGGGGGGGTTTATTGTGACTTTCTGATGAGCTTTTTTAACCAAAGCATAGGAATAAAATGTCTGCACATTTGTAATTATTTTAAATTATAGATTCATGGCTTTGTTTTTCTTGCTTGTTTTTGTTTGAGTTTTAAGATGAAAGCAATCAGTACAAGGTTATCCTGAAGAAAATCTAGGTGTGCAAAGCTCTTGTTAATTCTGCCTATAGGGAAAAATAGGCTGCTTCTCCTCAAACCTTTAACATAATTTTTCATACCATAATCAGTGCAATAGAATGAACTGATTGATTGTTTGAGAGGGGCAAGAGGGGCTAATTTTCCACAGAGGTGGCCAGTACTGTCTATGCTGAAAATTATACTCAAGCCTTTTACAGCACTGCTGCCATTCCATGCAAATTCCTTTGCTAACTGTATGTTAGAAATATCCACAGGGATCTTTTTAACCTCTGTTTCTGTGTCCCCAGTAAGAGGGAAGTTGACTGAAAATGCAGAGACCAATGATTACTTCTATGAAATTTAAACCGAGGACACCCCAAAGATGTATGTCATTTTTGACATTTGCTTACTTTTTTTTCCCCCTTTAAATTAAGTCAAGAGCTTTAAAAAAAAACAGGAGAAAATAAATTAGGAAAAAGCCTCCCGAAAGGGTTAATTTTTTCCCCCTACAGCTTCTCTAAGCGGAACTGATATTCTTAGTCTGACTTAAGGATATGGAATAGAAAGGCTGCCAACATCTGCTGTGGTCAGAGACAGATAAAAGAGACTAATTCAGAGCTGGAAGAACCCATGTACAGCATTCTGTGTTGCATTACGCTTTTCATAAAAGCACACCAAATAGTATTTGATAGTATGGAAGATAGATGCTCACCTAAACTTCTTCACTGTAGAGACCTAGGAGTTTCACGTGTATATAGGTACCCTAATCACCACACTGAGAGACAGAGAACACAACACAACACATTTAACTTCTGACTGGGGAATTGCAGGCTGAGAATATTTCAGAAACACTGAGTATATAATCACACTGCCATATAATGGGAATGAATGAGAGAAAGAAAAGACAGGTGATTTGTGCGCTTACAGATATTTTGAGCAATTATTGATTAGCCTGCCAACCATGGAAAAAGTTAGCACAGAACAGATTAAGATGCTAATTAACTTTGGATGAGGATTAGCCCAGACTCTATGAAGGCACTCAGAGCAAGAGTGTCCACATAGAGACTTGAAGAAAAGCTACTGTGATTTACATTCACACCCTAATTCAGTTATTAAATATACTTCATGTAGACAAGCCTTCAAATTACTGCAATCAGCAACTATTGCCAAGGAAGCCATTTGCATTATGACAGTATATAATAGGCACACAGTCAAAACCTGGTCAAACTCTACAGACTGCAAAACTATTATATCCATCTGTATTTATTTTTGCCAGGACTGATCTCACTAGGGGAAGGGAACTTCAGTATCTGAAGTGGATTTCAAATAACAGCTCTTTTACTACAGGAAGGGAACATCTTACAGGCAGGCAGCTTAATTACATTACAAGTGAGACTGAAGTGACACCAAACATTTAGCATCTAAATGTTCTTTTGGTGCATGCTCTGCTGTTCTTATTCCAAGGAAGCACCCGTGAAGTCAGCAGAAACTCTGCCCAAGGAAGGGCAGCCAGTCTGCCTCTTTTGTCATAAAGCAAGAATTACACCTCACCTTTTATTTGCATCGGTAGGTAAGGTGCAGGCATGAAACTAAAACTCCCCAGCAATGGGACTATAGTGTGCACTGCTGCCAGGGGTAGGGAACGGCAGTGGTCACAGGGACTGGGGCCAACTGCCCAGCTTCTGGGAAGGCTAGAGCTGGAGAAGTCCTGCCTTCATTTCTTCTCCTAGGAGGTGGCCCAGTCCTTACTTCAGGGGATGACTGAGCTTAGCAGTATTTCTCTCTACCTCTTACACCCTGACATCCCCCTAAAAGCATATCCCTTAGCTTTCTGCAGAGGTGCAGAAAGTTATTGGCATGTATCGTAACCAGTCAAAACCTGAAGAGCTTAAAGAAATTCTCCTTTAGCTACCTCCATCCACTTTAAAATTCTTTGCACTTCTCATTCTTAATAACCTGGAGAGCTTCACCAAACATTTCTCCTCACTTGATATAGAATTGGAAGGTACCTACAACAATCATCTAGTCCAACTGCCTGACCACTGGGCTGACCAAGAGTTAAAACACATTATTAAGGGCATTGTCCAAATGCCTCAAACACTAACAGGCTTGAGGCATTGACCACCTCTCTAGGAAGCCTCTTCCAGTGTTTGATCACCCTCCCTGAAAAGAAATGCTTCCTAATGTCCAATCTGAACCTCCTCAACACAGCTTTATCAGATTATGAAGCACTGGTTTGCACCTGCACTGGATTAATAATTAGGGATTCATAACATAAAGAAGTTTCTTCTCATATACTTAATCATGCATGCCTTTAACAAAACAGCTATAAACTTAGCAGCTGGCTTTGTGAACTCATCCCCCCATTACCAAACTTTCAATTAAGTCTGATTTTTTTTCTACTCAATAACACTTATGTATTAAATACACAAAGAATTATTAAATCATTTATTGAGGTTTTACCACTTAGACACATATTTTGCAACATTAAAAGCTTCCAAATATGTTTTAAATTATTTATAAGTATTTACTTTGTCATACTGGGGTTTTTTCAAATATAAATGTTTTGAATAGCTGATCTGTACTTTTGATGCATGGAAATCAATTATTTAAAACATAATTTGAGGTTTAAACAACTATACCATGTCTACCTCTCCATAATCTCAGGCTGCATATATCAAAATGAAGATGCATGCTGCCACTTAAAGACAACTTGCTACAGCTAAATGAAGTATCTGATACAGCTCTTGGATCCCACTGCATGTATCCCAGTTGTTAAATAATATGCCCAGGAAATTAAGAGCAGTCTTTGTGCACAGTGTGATGCAGTAGGATTTTGCCGTCCAAAACCTGCCAGCCTCTAGATCCGTATTTCTATGACTGCGATGGCAGCTCCCTGCAAAGAGACAGGGTTTGGGCAAGAAAAAGGAAGCCTTAGTACACCACACAAGTTCTTCATGTTCCACAGTCCAAAATAGACTTATCTGGAGCCAATTTACTAACTGTAATTTATACCAGACCCTTGCTGGAATGACTTGCACTCTTGCGGCTCTTCAGATGTATATCCAATAGGGAGCTGTCACTCCATATGAGTTTTAATACAGAGGTCCAAGTACAAAATCCAGTACCCAGAGACACCATGTGGCTTTGTAGCTCTCCTTGAGAAAAGCTGAGCCAACGGCTCAGCAGCTGGGCTACACACATCCATGGAGTCCTCCTACTCATGACAGGTATAATATGGGTTATTTTCTTCTTTTTAAGATTTGACGGTGTTCTTCAATAAACAAGAGGTCAAATAGTTATAATAAGGTTTTTAGCCCAATAAGTTTGTTTATTTTTTTAACTTAGCTATTATTTCAGAAGGACAGACCTGGTCCTTAGAGATGCTGAGCATCGGCCACACTTACTGGAAGAACATAAGGAATATACAACTTTCTTACAAATCTGTAAGGCCCTGGTAGCCTTTCACAGTGTTTATGAGCATGAAATTCAAGAGGCGCTATATAATAGTCTTCTATATATCTCATTCCCAGTCTATATATTATATACAGAGAACCTGAACCACAGTTCACAAAGCAATAGTAGTCACCAAGGAATATCTGCTGTATGTGATGGAGCAGTGCTTTGGAAATCATACGCTGAAGGTATGTCTCCACTGTACCCTGCAATGCAGTGCAGATACCCAGCTTCAGCAAGCCAGTTCCCATAGCAGAAGCAGCCCAGGCTAGGCAGCATAAAGCTCACCAGATGACCTCTCTAGAAACACTGAAAGAGACCCAAGATAAGCAGAATTTAGTTAGCTTTGTTGCAATTCTAGTGTCCAGAAGTCCTTAACTAAAAAAGTAAAGTAACATTCTTGTTACTTTTTCTTCAGAAAGGAAGGTGCAGCTTTTGTGCAACCCACTGCCAAACTCTCTGGATATTAATATACAGAAACTAGATTATGTTCACCCGCAAGTATATCTTAGCCCATAACACCACTGTACTATCAAAAAGCAATTTTCAGCAGTCTCACACAACCACTGTCCCTTCACTATGTCTTATTTTTCAACAGGGAGATGAGGGACAGGGAGGATAAGCCTACTATCACACAGGCAGTCAGTAAGGGAGCCAAGTGGTGAACACAAACTTGCCATGTCCTAGTTTCTAGAGCACCCTTTTAGCTTGAAGAGAAGGAAGGAGCTCCCCCACGCTGCATGGCCAGCAGTTCCTGAACTGCAAAGCATGACACCAAGCTTACAGGGCAGCGGAAACTTCACCAAAATTAAAACAAGTAGATTTTCATTAGCTAAATATGCTAATGGCTTATGCCAGCAACATGGCAAGTTCTTAGACATTCATTTTAATAGGCCCACTCCCCTTGGGGAAAAGGGCTAGAGATCTTTCCTGGATATTTTTTTGCTAAAGTAGCTGAAGTTTTTACAGCATCAGGTATAGTATCAGTATTTAAGGCTCTCATATTGCAAACCCTCAGCCACGCACAGCAGTCTCACCAGCTTTGATTCTTAGCACTGATAAGAAAGTTATTTTAAATCCCCACAGGAGGCAAAACAGGGCAATAACCCCCACACCAGGGAAATGCAGCGACTGCCACCCAGCCCCACAAGCAAAGAAGGGCAACAGCAATGCCAGCACAGGGGATCCCAACCGTCACCTTGCTGGGGCTGGCGTGGTGGCTCGAGCATAACCAGCAACTAAAATGTAGGAAACAGACAGGGAAGGGTGAGGGACAGCATTTATGTAGGTGATCATCCAATTAGGTACTGAGGAAAAGAAAGACACAAGCAAGCTCCCAGGCTCATCGCGTACCTCTGCTGCTCAAGGTTGCCAGCCATGACCTGCCAAAACTGCCTGCTAGACAGCAGCAGCCATCCCATCTCTCCATCACAGTGCAAACCATTAGACTCACACTCAAGTGCTTATTTATGAGTAAGCAGCACAAGAGCAGGGTTACCACCCCCTTACTTCAACATCTCACTAGCCAAGAGACAGCACATGGTTGTCCGTGCTAGGCATTGCTGCTGGTGGAGGGGGGAACAGGCCACGGACAACGATGTGCCTAGCTTTAAGCACATGTTGAGATTCTATTCTGAAGCCAGAGGGATTTGTGTTTAAGATTGAGATTTGCCTAGTGCTTTAACTGAATCAGACAAAAAAAGACACCAAAAAAACCACCAGAGAAAGCCTGGAGGATACCAAGGAGAAAGGACAAGGCTGGACTCATTGTTACTTTAACAGCAGCCCACTCTTTCAAATTAGTTGATACTTGTGAAGGCTGTTCAAGTGATGGAACTGTTTCTAAGCTATTAAGTTGGTGTAAGTATTTACTCTGAATAATATTTTGCGATTCAGCTGCCAGATCTCTTTTATCTGTAGCAATTTCCAGTTAGTAGGTGTCATTTGCACATTGCTTTACATATATTTAAGATTTTATGGATTAGCCGTGTGTTTCCCAGCTTTGCAACAGCTTTCCAAGCCTCTTATAAGAGCTGATTCAGCAGTAGGACACCATAGGCTACAATATCATCAAATACATCTTAGGCAACAGATACGTATTTTGGCTTTATCCCTCATACTGTACCAGAGGTGTGTAAACTATTAGGAATACCAGCTTTAGGAAAATAGCAGACATCATTGCTCTCATAAGACCACACATTAAAATATAAGTTAGTAATGGTGAACATGCCTACAGCTTTCTGTGGACTGTCAACATTTTAAACTAAAATAAAGGAATGCCTTTTTATTCTTTAGCCCTCACATCCAGTGATTTTAAAGCACTTTTTACAGTCTGCCTCTAACACCACCTCCACTTGGCACCAAGCAGTCACTAAAGACAAGAACCCAGTCTTAACAGGCTTACAGCTAAAAAAAAAAAATTTACCTCAGAAAAAGCTCTTGTGAGATCAATAAATCTTATGCTCCCATTTCACAGAAGGATAGACCTCTCCATGCTATATTTAGTAGACATACACAAGGCCTGCAAAGTAAAACAGCACAGGCTCCAGCAAGACCAGGGATTAGCACAAGTCAGAAAACACAGAAAGCTTGCCTCAGTTCTTCAACCAAGCATTTCAGAAAAAAAAAAAAACCAAAAAAAACCAACAAAACACCCACCACTAGTCATAACAGACTTATACCAGCTTCAATATGTCTTCCTCCCTCCTCCTTCAAAGCCTCAACTTTCTCCATGGGGCAACGAGGAGGGCCACAATCACACACAGCAGTCCCTACCCACAACACAGCAGGGAAGAGAGAAGTCCACAGCCGCAGCCCCTCGGCCCTTTATAGTTTGTTTTGCCACCTGGTGTGAGACACAGCTGGGATGAATCTTCCAGAATTGCTCCACCCAAAACACTAGGCTGTGTAATTCATGCAGGCCTCATGGCTGTCAGAGTGGGGCCAGGAGCCGATCCATCTCCCAGTGCAGCAGCAATTCTGACTACCAACCAGAGCAACAGCAAATCCTGCAGAAGGCCCAGAATAAAAATGTAGCGAGCTCCTTGCAAAGTTCCTGCAGAAATCTTTCCAATCTTCTGAAAAAAAAAGCTACTCCCTCTCCTCCATTAGAAACACCTTCCCAGTGATGTGCTGCTCATGGTCAAAATGATGCTGGTATTTTGTTGACACAGACCTTTCACGAACAAACAAAGATCGCAAAAATAGTTGAGAGTTGTCGGATGATAGGGAAGCGCCAACATTTCCCCATGGCAAGAGAAAAAGCTATCATCAGCAGCCTAAAAAGAAAAGGGTTGATTTTTGTTTATGATATTTGAATGTGAGAGCAAACTGGGCCACCCATTTAGAGCTGGATCCTGCTCCCTGACTGCACAGCTATTTTTAACTTCTGTGTTTTTATAACAAGTCTGGCTACGAACTTTGCTACAGCTCCTCATACAAAGAGAATTCAGACTTTCAGCAAGACTGCTGTATTTTAGATTAGATAGCAATTCTATTTGAAAAGTGACAAGGAAAAAAGTGGCTTCTCTTACTTGGCAGATCTGTGCCCTGTGTGTATTCGGTTATAATTTATTCATGCTGGTGATGAAATACATTCCCCATGTTTTCAATTGCTCAGCCCTGCAGAGCTGGTGGAGCTCAAAGAGAGAAGAGCATCCACATCTCAAGGCTTTCCAGAGCAAATCTGTGTGAAACTTGAATGCTTTGTGTATTTCTTTCTTTTTCTTTCTTTTTTTTTTTTTTTAATTTGGCTGTAGCAAGCACAGGTGGATCTCCCCTAGAGCTGCCCACCTGAGCTACTCTGTGTCCAGATGCTTTTACCATCCAGGACCCACAAGATCTATTTAGCTAGCAGTAGGTAAAACATCAGGAGATTCACCATGAAGTTAAATCTATGGGATTCTCAGTTAAATCCCTTGCCTCCAGTAGCTAGGACTTTGACCAGAAGTTGTGAGATTTGTGATAAAAATCATCAGGCATATAAAAATGCCACTGAGGTTAAGCAAAAGCTTTACAAGAGCTGAGTCTGCAAAGGTATGCAAGGGTGTATTTCGGCCGTAGGACCACCTCTGTCCTCCAGGCCCAGTGCCACAACAGCCACCTTCGTCTCCTCCTGCCAGTAAAGCCCAGTGCAAAGAAAAGGACTAGCAACCACATGTATTGCATAATGTGTTGCTTATAAGAAAAACTGTAAGAGGTGTGGTAAGTCCAGTCCCAACTTTTAGAAGCATTTCTGCAAAAAAGCACATAGAGAGGACAGAGGAGGAGCGGTCCTCCCTGTCCAGGGATGTGTGGGCCAGCCTGGTTTTGAAGACAAGCAATGCTCCTACAACTTTTTACGTGCATTTGTTTGGTGGCATGTACAAGCGGTATTCCTCAAAATCAGCCACCAGGTAAACAACACGGATGACACAGGTGCAGCTGAAAAATGTATTCCTTCCCGGTGGCTCCCTCCAGAGTCTAGCTTTTAGCTTCCTGAACTTCAGGGGAAAGTTTTAGTTGGGGGAGGGGTGGGGGTGGTGGTGATATGGGTTTTTTTTTAATTTTTACATAATTTAAGTAGATTCCCTAAGATAGAAAACTTTAGAAATCAAGCAGCCAAATATATAAATAAAAGGAGAGAAAAAAGAAAAAAAAATGATGTCACCCTCAAGCAGTTCCATCAAGGGATGACATTTTAAATCACATCATGTCTCACACCCATTTCTTAGTGCAAAATAAATCACTTGAACAGAGTGCAAGCCAATTTTTACTTTAAAAAATGTTGTGTCCTAAGGCTCTGTTCTTGAACTTCAAAAGCATACTTCATAATTACTCTACCTATCAAAGGAAACTCAATATTTCACCTCCAACCTCCCTCCGCTTGTGTTATAATTTTTAATTGTTAATAAATTATATTAATTTTAAACTGGTTATTCTCTCTTGAAATTACATCCTTCAAATGAGTATGCAAACTTATTTTAAATTAACATATTTACCTTAAAATTATATTTCAGTAATTTGTTCATGACTTTTCTTCCTTATTAATTCTTGTATTAGGATTTCAGTCTTGGGTTACCCCATTCAATTTTATTTGAATACTATTGTCTCAATTTAAGAGTCAAAACATATTTCACAGAGCTTGAGATTTCTGGAAAGCAAATACTTTTCTCTTTTTAGCACATTTATATATTTTTATTTGGAGGCATCATTATGCACTGCATGGGCTTTTGTCATTGCAAGCTTAAGACACAGAAGGAAAATCTGGAGGTCTTTCTTAAAATCTAGAATCTCCTTTTACAGGTGCGTGCAGGCACTCTTAAAGAGTATACCACATCAGTATTTTGGGCAGGGCAACATTATTTTCTTTAGCTCGCAGGTGTTTTATTTAACTCTCAGTCCTTGCAAATACATTCAAGAAGGCCTGACACGGCAGGCTTCAGGTACAGTATTTTATGTAAAGGCAAAGATTTTTCTGAACAAGGAAGCAAGATTCCTGTGAGTATTCAGGTCTGATAATGAAGGCATCATTCTTCATAGAGTCCAGAAGTCAGCATTTAAGAGTTCTCACTGATTTTTCAAGGCTGGTCACATGCTTAAATGGATGAATAACTATTGCAAAATGGTAGAAAAATGTCAGTCCACCAATGCCAGTATGACATAAATCAGTGCTCTTAAAAACTCCAGCATGCAGAAATTACCCTGAAGGCAGGACCAACTGAAATAGGATGCAAAATTTGTGCCTGAAAGCAACCTGAGCTGGGAATCAGGCAGAAAAGTTCCCACACAAGGAACGCTCAGTTGGCTTCTGAGGCACTCAGAGTGGATCAAGGCATACTGGAAAAAACGCATCCAGTTGGTGAACTCAACTACGTGACTGAACAAACAATTCCCCTGTTGAAAGAAAAATCTTCCCAGAGATGCCTTTGGGATTCCTGGGTAGCACACAGGAAAGAAAAACAAAGCAGAGATTGTCCCTGGAAAGTTGTTGCGAATGCTACGTTAAGACCAGTATCTACAGGACACTATTCAGTGCCAGGTGGGTACTCTTTAGTCTGCAGGGTGGGGTTTTTTTTATAAAAAAAAGATGACTAGGACTGTTTCACCATCCCAGTAAATTGCATAGCCACATACAAAATTATTTTTTTTCCAAAGTATCAATAGACAACTGCAAATTGCCCATGTTAGAAGAACTCTGGCTGTCAAAGGTGTGACACAAATAGCCTGTTTTTCAGAGATTGCTACTCCCCAGAACTGCCACATTCTGTCATCTTGCCCTCATTATTCTTTATGCATAACAGTCTTCCTGTAGGAAAGAAATCTGGGTTTTGCTCTTCCTTCAGCCAAGCTCTCTGCTCACAATCAAATCCACAGTCAACCACTTTTTCTGAGTCCTGATGACACCCATTGCTGGTAGATCACAGGAGGACTAAATCACAGGAAGATGGAAGAAGTACAAGCACACCAAAGAATAGTTGCAGACCAAATTCACAGTCTTGCATAAATCTCAAGACATGCTCCCAAGTCCCAGCTCATCAAGATGAAAATGTAGCTCCTAATTCTTCCCATATGTTTCAAACAAAATGTTATGAATGAAAGATGGATCTTCTTCCCAGTTGTTCCCTTCCAGTGCAACCCACCCAACTCCGGATTAACCCACTTTGTTCTAGTTCTGTCTCCTCTGTGTGGTCAGAAGCAAAGAGGGGAGCTGTGCCAACAGAGACACTGGACTTCTTGCCAAAGGAGCAGGCGCGTGAGGTAGAAGGCAGCATGTGCTGGAAAACTCAGATGTTGAAACACGTGTTTTTCTCCAGCAAAATCAGAGAGGGAGGGGTCGTGTGGAGCGAGGCAGCACAGTTCCTCTCTTTCATGTTGTGAGAGCTTCCAAAAGAGAAGTATCTTTCAAACAAAAGTGAGGCATGGGTAGCTTTCCAAATGTTCTCATTTACTTCTGATAGTTGTCTTCATTTAAGGAGTAACGTGTTTTCTCTCGAGTCTGGCATAGCCACTGGCTGAAGCAACAGATGTACCACACTGATGACCCTGAAGAAGGAAAACACATCTGTCTGCAGTAGCTTTTTTGGACTCTGAGGACCGAGTGTGTAAGCCTGTGGGAACTTCACAGACACTTGAAGTCTGAATTTATTCATTGTTGATTTATTTATATACCTTTATGCAAGAGCTTTGGTGATAGACAATAATGTATATAGAAAAGTTTTAGCATATAAATTACACTTTTTCCCCATTTTAAGATATCAAGCAAAAAAAAAGAAGAAGCTTTAGGTATCTATGAAGTGGCATATAATTAGATACTTGTGTATTGAGGCAGGCATTGGACTTTTTATAGTGTACACAATTGGCACACCTGGGAAAATGCATACGCTGCCAGCTAAAATGCCTAATCTCTTCTTTAGCACATTTGTGGTTTAATTACAAAACCTAGTGAACAATTAAAATTCAGGTCAGCACACAGCAGCAATACCAGCCTTTGATGTGGGGTCAGTATTGGTCACAGTCCTGTACTCATTACATAGGTTAATCAACTTAGTTGAGTAAATATGACAGGACTGACCAAAAATCTATGTAATTACTATCGCTCTGAGAGCACTGCCAAGCAGGGCTGGTTTATTTGTTAGATACACAAGCATTATTTCTTCTAAACAAAACACTGATCCGGAGCTGTTAGTGTAAAGCAGATTTGCGTCTCCCGTGAGCAGACCCTCTCGTTGCTGCTGCCCATCTGCACGCGCGTGTGCAGGCGGCAGGGCGTGCACCCCCACGTACACACGTGCAAGCACCCCCCACACACAACAGTCTCGCCATTAGATTTGTACAAGTGACTACTTCTGCTCCTGCAGCATCCCACTGACCACAGCTGATTATGTTCTGTGCTGACTTGCAAAGCCACTGCACAGACCTCATTGCGGTAATTTCATGTGAAATAACGCACAGTACTTTTGGTCTCAGAAAGAGAAAGGCATCTCTGTGACAGTGGCACTGAAATGGGCTGGGAATATATGGAAATATATGTTTGTGACTGCCCCAGTCATCTTCACCCCCTAGTCCAGCTCATGAGACCTACTTTTTGTCAGTGCAAATTTTGGGGCGCCATTCCAAACAGTAATTACTTAATAGAAATGGATCGCTTTGGCCAGATCAAATATTGCTTTCTCTTGCCCAGACGTAGATTCTCCGTGATCCCCAAATAAAGGAAACCTATCGCAAGCCTCAGACAGGTCATACTCCATCCAGCTTGAGGGATGTAGCTAAGGCCAAAACGTCAAAACCCTCTGCACTGGAAAAGCAAGATTCCTGCTGGCTTTCGGGTAGGATGTACGGTGCTTGCTTCCTGCCCTGAAAGCCAGGAGTTATCAGGCTCTTCAGCCTGGGATTTTCGCAATAGACACCCAATTCCCCCTGAAAGGAGAGTGACAGCTAGGAGGTTTGAGCTGGGATTTTTGCAACAGTCACCAAACTCCCAGGGAAAGTCAGTGAGAGCTGAAGAGTTTTGATCCCTCACATGAAAGTTGATAGCAAATTAATATGAGTTTCAATGGGGGCTGGAGTAGGTCCAGGTGCCACACACTCCCATAAGCTCTTTTGAAAATCACAGCCTTAAGTGCTAATATTCTGATATTCCAAATATGTGGGGTTAGGTAATTTTTTCTAATTCTTAAAAATGTATTAGTCATAATTTTCTTCTGCCTTTCAGTCCCTATGAGATAAAAGGAGTATGGCTTTACAAGCAACAAGATTTACCAAAATAGCCCCAGAGAAGTTTTAAACCATTTTCTACAATATTTACAAATTATTTCCTAGTTTTCCTTTCTGTAAAATGTGTGCCATACAGGGTGTAGCACTGTGGCCGCTGTACCAGCTGAGCATTTGTCTGGGCGGATGTGTGTGCATTTGTGATGGGTGTCATCTGAACCCTATCGATTACCTTTGTGGCATCCTCCCTAGGAGCAGTCAGCCAGCCATAGGTGACAATTAACCAAGGGAGGAGGCTGCAGAAAGACGGCGGAGGGTACACACAGCCATAAAATATATGACACCAGAGTAGAGTATGGCATTGTAGAGGCACACTGTGTTTTCGTTAGGGTGTGTCAAAATATTAAAAAAGGACAATAAAGAAGAAAATGTTTTTGTAATAAACCATGGGTCGTCCCTTTGTAAAACAAAAGCTTAATTGCTGTAGGGACAAGGTCTGTGTCTTCTTGTGCTTGTTTTCTGGTGTCTATCTCAACATCCTCTTTATATACTATTGGAATAACAATAAATAACAGGAACATTCAAGTGCTGCTACAGTGTTAATGCTTACACTAGCAATCGGCATTGATGAACAGATCTTTACTGCTCATTTTCTGTTTGAGTCCTACTCCCTACAACATCCTGCTCTCTCATTCTTCCCACCCACTGCATTTAAACGAACAAACCACATTTTCTTTATGTCATCTCTATCCATCCCAAGAGCTTTGATCACCAAAGGGAACATGTCAGAGCTGGCAGTGTTCTCATTCTGGGGGAAATGTTGATATTTCAAACTTATTTTTGCTGTGCATCTGAATGATAGCAAGTATTTTCAACTGTTTTAGTTTTCCAAGGGAAAAATCACTCTGGTCAGGACAGCTTATTTAGCTTACCTTTGACATATCATTTTTAGTTTGACTTACTTTTAAAAATGACTTTTTAACTGCTTCTTAGAAAAATAAAAAACAAACCTTCAAGAAAAAATTGCTTGGAAACAAAACACTGAAGCTGCTTGTTGTGGCAGTAATCAAAAAGGATGTATTAATATCTTGCTTCTATATTTTCAAATAAAATTCACTGAAATGGTCACAAACCCACTAGATGTTCACTTTTTTAAATAAAAATGGCATTTTTGGTGGACAAACATGCCGAATTATTTTTCATGGACTAGTTGAAGATACCAGGGAGAAGCACAATGTCGTCTTGCTGTTTCTTACCTCCCTATTACCGAGTTTTACTGCCAGCTAGTCTGTGGACTTCAGCTGGGTCACCGTGGAAATGTGGGATCAGAAAGTGCGTTACAACCCTCTTGAACTGAGTTAGTGGAGTACCAATACTCCATTAGGGACTACATAAATATGTAACTGTAGCAGATTGGGTAGTGTCAGTCACCTGAGCTGTTCCTATCACCATTCACAGCAGCAGAGCTGGTCCCATGCTGATCATTTTCCTTTATCTCAAGAAACCTCACTCGGCTTCCTTTTTTATTCCCAAGTCTGGAAAACACGAGCAGTCCAAGGGCAGTGCAGTGCAGAGCCAGCAGGAGGTGCTCCTATAGCAAGAAAATCTGTCCAACAGAATAAATAATAGATATGTGGCACCAAATTTCCCTGCCGCTATAATATAATAAATGATTGGCATACTCAAAAAGGGGGTTTTGGCATAGCAGGGAAACCAGTTTGAGCTCTCCTACTGCATAAGCGTAGACAGATGCAATATTTCTCTTGTTTTTAAGTTACTGTAATTAAGCATATTGCAAAAGAGGAAAAAAATAAACGAAAATGTGTTATTAGGTCCTAGTAGACTTGCAATTTCTGAATTTCTTTTACAAATGCCCATAGAGTATTCTGTCTTTATCCTCCCAAGTCACTGAGAATAACACATCAAAGAGCATGTTTGCATTTCTATAATAGATAACAGCATTGACACAAGCTTCAGGGTTCATACAAACTATAAACTGAATTACCAATCTCCTATCTCACATATTTATAAACTGTAAGTCGAGCCTGGAGAAAAAATTCCAACTCCAGGTGAAATAATTACTGTGGAGCTTTCAGAGAGTCCCTTCTGAGCTGCAATCTGAATTCCAGTGGATGTGAATTATCAGTTTGGTTTGTACCAGCCTCTGTTTGCATAGCAAGAGGCAAATGGCAACCTGGACTCTGCTGGTCACTGCAGCGGCAAGGTTGGCATTGTCATTTGAACAAGAGATTTAGTAAAAGTCATGGTCTCTCAGCCTTCCCTGGCCGAGGAAGGAAATGATTTGCTGCTGCAGTGCTCTTGCATTGCCTCCAAAGCCCACGACCGCGTGGAAGCCAGCTCTCCTGCGATCCTCCCAGATGCCAGAGCCTCAACAGAGCAAGCCCTGGTAGCCCAGAGCTTCTGCTTGCAAACCTGAAAGCATTATAAACTATGACACTTTTCTCCTCATACCTTAAGGAGGAAGAATATAATTCCCCTTATTTCTATAAACCAGAAAGCTCACACAGAAGGGGCCCATTTTTTGAGAAACTGGGCATCTTCCAAGCTTCTTTGACATCAAAGCATCAATAAAGCCAGGGGACCCTGCCTAAGAGGCAAAGGTCAGTGTAACAGATAGAGTGCTCCCATGAGACCACAGGTAACCCAGCAGTAAGTATGCCCCGACAAGGGCCAAACTGGGAAAAGTCAACAAAAGCTGCCTTTCTCCTATTGCCAGGTGCTGGGTTGAGTGTGACTCACCTAAACCACAGAGCTGAGACCATAGCTCTCGGATTAGGACGCACGTCGGTGAAATACAATGTCTAGGGACAGTGTGAGTCACTCGCAGCAGCTCTCTATACAGCCACATTGAGTTTTTGTGCACTACGTTGTCAGAAAGAAAAACAAAGTGAAAAGGAAAACATTGCTAAAAAAGGCTATCGTACTGTCTCACACAAATATGTTAAAAAAGAAACCAAAACCCTTAAGCCAATACCACTTCTGGAACTCAAATACTGGTCCAAGCCATCAGCTCCTTGCCATAACTCCCCAAAAGTGTCTCTTCTCCTGCTGCTACTGTTTGGCATGCCCAAAAGGCAAAGAAACAGTATGTCAGAGGCAAGAAGGCGAGGGATTTGAGGCAGGATGTTCTTTTACTGGGTAGTTTGACAAAGACCGAGTGGAATCTAAGGTAGACACGTTTCTTTCTGGACCTCACACAAAAACAGTAGACCCAGGTTTTTTATGTGAACTCAGCGGGACACAAGAGTATTTGGCTCTGGAATATATAACAGTGCATAGGCATTTAAGCGATGCAACATTCAGGGACTTTAATTATTATGGTTTTGTTTTGAGAATTCTTAAGAAATCTTAAGAAAACTACCTTGTCGGAAATGGCTCTAATTTTTAATCTTAGAGATTAAAATCTTGCATCATGGTTCCTCACCACAATACAGACAGGAACGATCCTTTTCCTTGCACCATCCCCTATTGCATTATACAAACACTGGAAATCTACTAAATCCGATGTTATTAACTACCTTGCAACTGAAATCATCAACTATTTTTATTTCAGCGATAGGAAAAAAGCTTTTCTCTAATGTGTTGCTAATTTACTGAGCATTTATTAATTTAAAAACCTTTCCTGACAGCCAGGACCAATTCCAAAGCAGACCAGGTATAACACACCCGATATTTTGCTGCTTGGTAACAAAACCAGCCTATAAAATGACTTTTTGGAGATTCTCTTAGCCTCGTCAGCATGATCGATTCTTGTTCGCTTACTACCACACCAGTAAGCGCAGAGCTGGCATTAGGATTTGGGGTCGGATCAGAAAAAGGATTCTGGTGACAATAGCAGTATTCACAAGCTCTGTCAACGCGACATGGTTTATTTAATTCAGCAAACACTTAGCTTTGGCGGCACAGAAAGGCAAAGCAATGTAGACAGAAATATTAAGGTAGAAGTGCAGAGAAAAAAAAATTTCTCCTGGCTAGACCACGTCTACATTCAAAGGAAAACTGAGGAGGGAACAAAGGAGTGGGATTTTTTTTGTTGTTCCTGGGTTGTTTTTTCCTGAAACAGAGTCCTGTTCTTGCGCTGCAAGCGGCAGAAACATGAGGTGAGGATCATTAAGTGATGAAGGCTTTGTGGCTGACACATTACAGGACAAATTCAGCTCAGTCTCTTAAACTTTGCTCCTCTGCAAATTAAAACACTCTCTTCTTTTTCTCGTTGGAGACTTTATCTAAGAGGATCAATACATGGGAGAAAGGTAAGTTCAGCTTTCTGAGAGGCAGGGATGCAGCACTGAAAAGACGCTCAAAAAGGCACTAAAAAGTACTTGACTGTTGAAGAGGTTAGCATTTAAAAAACTGGACTGGGTAAGTGAAAGATGAAAAACTGTTCCAGTAGAATATGCAACAACACTTTAAAATGGAAGTTTACAAACAAGAGCCCCTTTGTTCAATGGAGCCATTTCACTTGGGGTTTGGAGGCTTTTTTGTTCCTTTCTGGCTCCAAATTGGCTTAAAAGGAACGAAAAATAAATCTTGCTGAAAAAATACTTTTAGGTTAAAACACACAAGAAAGCACATGAACATGATGGGATGGTATGTTTGACCGACTCTCAGGCCAAATGATTTCTGAATTTGCTAGCAATAGAGAAATGGGTCAGATCCTCCTGTACATCAGGGAAACAGCCAACACCACTCCAAAACTGAGATTGCTCAATAACACACAGGTGCAATTATTGAGTGTCCCTGATAACTCCACGTGATATCTTACTGTCGACGTCTTACTTTCTTTTCTCCAAATGGCTTGCAGCTTTTCTTCTTGCGCTACTCCATAACCATCACAGCTGGCAGAGGTGCTCGAGCCAGACGCTATGAAGTTTGAAGGAAGAAGGGCTCCAGGGTACAGCATTTGCTGTGAGGCTCCTTCAGCTTTATGGAGACCTCTCCCCACCTTTCCCAGGACAGCACCAGCTCAGGTTCTTCACACACTGCAAAGAATATATATCTAGGCTGCAATCAGCAGAGATGCGTTTCCGAGAGCGGAGCTGCGCTCACAGAGTTGAGTGAGCAGTTTTGTGTTCTTCTAATAGTTTCATTTGGTTCAAGTATTTAAAGCCTTACAAACTTACGGAGCTGTCCTTATCATTTTTGTGTAAATGAAATAAATCAGTATTCCTGCAAAATTCCTGCCAATAAAGCCTTCCCGTTACACCGGTGTGTCTGAATCAGCAGACCTACTCACCATTACTAAACAGATGGTGGACTCTTTAGAGAAACCCTCCTGGGTTAACTAAGTATGGTTAACGGTATAGCTCAGCCACTCAGAGCAACAGATTGTTTTCATATACAGTAACTTAAACGGAAAGGAAAAGTGTAACCAACAAACTAGCCTGGCTAGGCGTACATGCATTGCCCCACAGCTACGTGAACTAAACTCAGCCAGAGCAAGGAGGCAACAACAAATAAAATGCCCTGGTTCAGCAGCCTCCTGCCTTTCCAGGAAAAGGGCTAAAAACTTCCCCTCAGTAAAACCCCTCACAGCTTCCCAGCTTCGCTGTCTAGTTGAAATAAAGATATTTTCAGTCCTCAAAACCGAAGTGCTACTGCACGCTGTGTTGTGCTGTATGGCCAAAATGAGTGATGTTGCTCTGAGAGGCCCCCACCGGGCTGCCAACACTCTCCACATGAGCTAATCGAGAAGCATAAGCAGCACTTACAAATTAAAATAACACCTTTGTTTGGTATTTGTGACTATCATGGACCTGCAGTGTTACAGTTGCCAAGTAGACTTCACCTGAGCAAGGAAAGGCGGAGAGCAAGGTTTCTCCTGCGGCAAGGCAGGGAGTGGTGCTGCTGGCCCAGCGAAAGGAGGGCTAGCCTGGACCCTTCTGGGTCTGCTTGCCTGGGCCACTGCCTTGGCCACACAGATGTTCACACCAAACTGTTCAGCCTG
Source organism: Pandion haliaetus (assembly GCA_013401275.1). NCBI lineage: Eukaryota > Metazoa > Chordata > Aves > Accipitriformes > Pandionidae > Pandion > Pandion haliaetus. Next base: position 315,537 of record VYZV01019366.1, read on the forward strand.
GTTATATATGCTATACGTATAGAAACACGTATACACACGCGCACATATAGGTGTATATTCAGATTCTGATTGGGATTGGAGTCCCGTTGTGTTCCTCACAGTACAAATACAGAGGATACCATGGGCCTGCTCCAAGAGGCAAGTCTCTGAAACCACGAGTAAGGATTAATTTTAAGTAACTGCTGCCAAGACCGCTGAAAGTACGTGCCTGAAAACTCTTTCATTGTCCCTTGTGCTGGAGGCCAAAAGATTAAGAATGAGGAACAAGCCTCCTTCAAATGACTTCTTACAGGACACTAAGCCCAGCAGCACCACGGCAGCTCTGGCAATCGGCTCCTTGACTTCTTCTGTGGAGAGTTCGTGTTTTCTCCCCTTTACCGAGGAACAATTGACATTAAATACTTCTAGGTCTTGGTCAATGCTGTTTTCTTTTTCTTTGTTGGCCTCATGTCCGAATCTCATAAAACTGAGACCAAGAGACAATAAGTTACCTTGGGGCAATTTTCAGACCATCCGTCTGTTGCACTTAACTTCACAGGCAAGAAAGCCTGCGCTCCCAATACATCCAGCACAGAGGGAAAGGCTCCCTGGAGGGCAATTGCGAAAGCTATGTCACGTCTTGTGGTCGGACCTAGGGCTGCTGTAAGCCTCTAACAAGCTATGCTTTCACAGCTGAACACCTAGCAAGCTCTTCCAGCCTTGGCATGGCCAGGGAGCCATTTACAAGGATTTTTTCCCCCATCTTTGATCCATCTTCTCCCGCACCACTTGGTTTAGTCACCAGTTGTGCCTGGGCACTCCCACCTGCAGGAAAGCCGCTGCCTCCTTGCCTCTCCCCTGCCCGGCTGGTGGCCTGGCTCCCCCATTGCCCACCCACCAGCCAGGCTCCTCTCCTGCACCTCCGCCAAGCACGCCGCTGTGCCGTGCGGTCTCTGTCCTCAACCTGCCTGGCCCATCTTCCCTTGAAACCATTTCCAACAGTCCTATCGGGGCATGGGCATTTTCTTCCTGGGCCTGACGGTAGCTCACGCCTCTCTCTGGGGTCCTCCAGCCACACAGCGATCTTGAAGCAAGCTTAGCTCCTGGGTCAGTCTCAAACTGTGCTTTCTCCACGTCACCCAAGTGATGGCCAACATTTAGGCTCCTGGCAGAACAAAAGGGGCAGAGGAGTTAAACGTTAACTATTGCATGCTTACTAAATTATGTTTATATTATATTAAACTCTCCATTATCATAGGGATGAATTTCTGAATCAGTGGGAAAACTGTCGCTGCTGCCGTCCCCTCCTCTACCATATAGCGAACGGCTATTTGCGCTTTCGATGGGAGTAAGGCGCAACAGATCCCTTGCTTGTGTGACAGACGATAGCAGGCAGAGGCCCTTAGCCTGGGACTGAAGGTGCCCAGTGGGGGCTCTTGCATTTACACAGAGCCCCGCTGAACTGACTTGCAGACGGCCCAAGCACGATCGTTACAGGCATTGCTCCACTTCTGCCGAGTTATACTTAATGCAGGGGCCTAAATTACACAGCAGATGAGAACTCCCTTTGAAAAGGCTTATGAGGTACCACCTGTTTCCCAGGTGAGAGTCAGGACTTTTGAAGGCACACGTGTTTTACAAGATCCAGATCAACCGAACAAAGTAACATTAATAGGACGCCCTCCCCTGCTCGGGCGCTGGGCATGAGGCAGCTGCCCTGGTGCCTGGCTTGAAATTAGCAGCAGTTCCCAGGGGATGTTGCAGGCTTCCCCAGCTGCGGGGAGAGTTCACAGGGAGGATGTGCAGCAATAACAAGGGACACAAAAGTGTGACTGAGGGGACAGGGAGCTTCTGAGAGGTGAGAAAGAGCCAAAGGATAATTCATTTCCCCAGATGAGGGTAATTCAAATAAGTTCAAAGGTAGGAGCTTCCTCCAAAGCAGAAGCTTCCCTGGGTCAGACCTGCTAACTTGGAGAGCATCCTGTGCACAACAGAGGCTGCACAGGCACCTCCATAAACCGTGGGGAGGAGCAGGTGGGGAGACCTTCCTGCTTGAATCAGACCTTCGTTTGGACCCACAACATCAAATCCACCAGCACAGGTCGGGGTGCAGATGAAACAAAACCAGCGCATTGCAACCCTGCACAAGAGCTTGCGTAAAGCACCGGACCTGAACGCTCGCAAAAGCTGCTCTGCACCCTTCCTCTGGATCTGCCTCTGGAGTCTGCCCCAGCTGTTTTTCAAAACACCCTAGTAGTTCCTAAAGCACCACCATTTTAATATCTACATACAAAACCTCCTGATGTGTTGGGTTTAGTGAACCACAAACTACCTTAAAAATGCAACATAAAATTAGAGAATTCACTGTTCATAGCTCCAAGTAGGGAACTGAGTAATTAATATATTGCTTAATCTACAGCTTCTGCTATCCTTATACAGCTCTAGTGCTTTGGCCTGCAGCCCCTTTGCTTTAATTGCTCTCGCTAAAGATAGCACTCTTCTAATGCAAAATAATCTGGTGAATCCTATGCCCATATCAGAGCTAAATGCAGGGTGCATAAGAGGAAAAGAAGAGAGCTCAACATAAAAAGGTGTTTGCTTGCATTCAAGGGAAAACAGAAAGGTTTACTGGAAGTCAAAATAATATACCACAAATTAAATTAAATCCCATTAAAAGCCAATTTTTCTAGTTATCTAATATTATTTTTATGGTGAATGTTTCATGGATGATCTTTTGTTGACATACAAAGTCGAGCCACAGCCCGTCTGCATGCCAGTGATACCCTCTTTAAAGAAATATAAATACCATGCAACACTTCTGATCTTTCTTGTATAAACATTTTTTTTTTATGAAACACTATTTAGATGCTTCACGGTCAGCAAACATAAATAAAAGTTATAAAAGGTAGTCTTGGCTTCAAGAGAGGTCTGAAAGACTGAATTTCTCGAGGGACAGACAAATAAAACAGGGAAAGTTTTATTTCATTATCAACATAGTTGAGGCATACACACATCGGCTGGTATTAATCTTGGTTATAGCTTGAGGCCAGTGACTGACGGCATGCTGCAAATTCAAATTCTGAAGAAAAAAAGGTGATCCTCTTGACTGATATATTAAATCTCATTTTAAGTTAGATTGGGTTGCAGACATCTGACTTTTCTGTCACAGCACGCATTTGGGTTGGCTTCTGCAGTTTTCGGTTTCCCACTCCACACTCCTCTGCTGCGTTACCTTCGTGTGCCCGGACGGATTGCCTGCAATTGCAGGTCCAGGGACTTTTCGAGCTGGAAGCGGTGTCCGACCAGTCATGTTTCGTAGCCAAATGAGTTTGCCTAATCCTTTTCTGAATCCATTCATCGATTCGGCCTCCATAACATCTTACGGCAAGCAGCTTCACGATTTAATTGCACTTTGTGTAAAAAGGTACTGAAATTAGTAAAAGTTATTAAAGTCTTTTAGTCAAGAAGAGTATTATGAGCTGGAGTCCCTTGTTTTGTTGAAAAGCCTTGCTGGGTGGGCAAGGACGGTCAGTTCTGCTGCTGGAGGTTCACCCAGATATGCAAGTTTTGCAGCTACTCCTTCCTTCTGGACAGCACAAAGCAGGAGAGGAGGTAAGGTAGAAACGGGAGAGAAAGCACAGCTTTCCGCCGAGATATGCAAGCCAGAAGACAGCTGATCAATCATGGCGTAATGGCCCGACCTGGCAGATGAGCAACAACAGCCATGATCTGGAGCCTGTCTGGCTTCAACCCTCCACAAGACGCCTGGCCGGTCTCAGCAGGTCCCTCTCTCTCATTACCCTTCTCCAGCAGGGCAGAAACCATCCTCCTCCTCAGGCAGGGCTTACTCCCAGGGGGGTTGAGCGCCCACAGCTCTGGCTGAACTCAGCGGGAACCACAAGTGGTCTGAGAGACCCAGGCCAGCACCGCACAGGGAATTTTGTGATGGTAAGCGCTACCATTCACTTACTGTTGCTTCGAGTTTTCTCCTCTACCCCATGCTGTCCTTAATGTCACCTCCTCTTTCGCAGCTCAGGGTCTCATCTGTAGGTCTCTGCTCCAGCGCAATTATGAGTCAAGGTCTGCAGAATTTGACCCAAACCTCCTCGCCTGTGGTGCTTCGCCCTCCTTTGACAACCCAGCCACGCCTGCAGGACTTTTGCTCACATCCCTTTGTTTCCCTCAGCCTTGAAGAGCCTTTCTGAAATTCTGAATTGCAAGCCGAAACTGCCTGTTTTCCCAGGACGTGGACACAGTAGCCCACGAGGCCCACGCAAAGGAGAACGGAGCTAAAGGTGAAGTGGCCAGCTGCAAGTCGGACTGATCTCGCTCTTCATCAAAAGGTGAGCTCTAACTGCTGTCCCCGCTCGCCATGCCTCTCTGCCTTCCAGTCACCGTGAAGACACGTATTTTTGGATCGTTACCAGACCAGAAACCATGAAGCTGTGATGATGAGATGACAAGGCTCTGAACAATACCCCAGACTCCTGCAAACTCCTAATTGTCATCTTCTGGCACTTCCCTAGCAAACACCACTGCCTTTGACTGGCATTCAGCTGTTACTGTTTAATACCTCAGTCGGGCAAATTAATGGCAGTTACTTCCCTGGGAAGTGAGAGATGGTACTTCAAAATAAGACCCACCTCCAAGTAACCTCCTCAGCAAGAAGGAAAATTCGCCACCTCGGTACTTGCTTCAAACGCTTCCCCCGAGGGAGTGCCGCATGTTTCTCCTGGTACAGCCCGGCTGCTGTTCCCCCTCCCTGTCCAGCTGCATATGGGTGATGGACTTGGTCAGACAGAGGTCAGAGAATTAAAAAAAAGTAAATAGGAGTCATGCACTGGCAGCACACATTCACTGCATTGCTGAACTGTCTCACTAACCCGGGAGAAGCCTCCCACACTTCCATGCCGTTAGTGCACAGCTGCTGCTGGAAAGTTGCCCATGGAGCCTCCCTCCCCTCCCACCTCTTTCAAAGGACCTTGTCTGGAGCTACCAGGCTTCTGCCGGCAATATTTGTCAGGGCACAGAGGACTACTGTCACTTAAAAACAAGTGAGGGATTACAAGATGCTTTGATTTTGTTGGGAGCACAGAAAGGGAACGGTCGCCGTTTCAAAAGCTAGGAGGAAACCCTTGGTGCATAGTCAGCTCTGCACATTCATTACATATTTGGCAGAATATATCAATTGGTTTATGCTGAATTCCAAAGCAGGCCTAGCTATCGCCATGCCAAGGGCTTTTGTAGAAGGATGACTTCTCCACAAAGCACCTCACATGCTTCTGGGGCTACAGATACTAATTTTGCACTGTACAAGCAAGTACCAACAGAAATAAACACTTTCAGCATAAGGCTTCCAACAACACGTGCACAACCCCCCTGACAAAAGCCCCTCATTGCCCTTCCCTGGTGCATCCAAGAAGTCGCAGTGTGAGACACGCACTGGCGCTTCTGAGTGCAAAGCTAGAGAAGCAGAAGCAGGACTCGGCTGGAGGGGCCTTTGAAAACCTGCCCACGGACACTGCCTCCGGGTGCGGCATCCTGGCTCTCAGGGATGCAGAAAATCTCATCCGCTCTGGGCCACGTATAACACTTATTTATTCAGGAGCAGAACTTCCCGCTCTAAGAAAGTAGGAAATGTTGACGTAAATGGGCAAAACTGCTACTCTGCAATTAAAACACACTTCTTCAGCCAGAATCTCTCATAAATGTAATGTCCAACAAAACTACTAAAGTTTGGATTTTCAAAGGCCCCCTCGGGGATGTAGTACTCTACTCCCTTTGAACATCTCCTCAGTCCTTTCAAAAATCCCAGCCTAAAAATCCCTGCTGGGGGGCAGCACGTTGCTGTGCTCTTTTCAGGTCTTACCTTTAATACAACATTAACCTCACATTTTGCATTCTCCCATGCGTGACGTTCTGGGTTTGGTTCTGACTCTGAGTCCTGCCGCCCCTTTTATCCACACGCCGTGGATTATCTGATCTGATGAGTCATCAGAAATAATCCTGCAACGGCACTTCTCGATGTAAGGGTTAGTTTGCAAGCTACTTCTTGTCACCATTTATTCGAATAAACCATACCACTTCCCCTCTATTTTATCTTGCGCTTAAAGAACGAAGAAGAAAGCAGCTCCTGAGCTGCTAACTATTTTAATCTCGAAATAAGATAACTCAACCTATTTGTGAGATCTGAGCCACCAATGCATTCCTCTAAACAAAAGCTCTTACAGTAAAAATGCGCTGGTGAGATTTGCCCACTCAAATCTCATAAAGCCCATGTTGTCGCAAGGGCTAAGAAAACCTAGCTCTTTAAATAGAGTAATTCTGGGCTAAGAACATTAATGGCATCCCGGAACTGGAAAGCTGGATGTGTAAATTAAAAAGCAAAAAGCACATATACACTCTTAATATCCTAATACCTATTACATGTGATATCTTTCAAAGTCGCTTTAAATGAGAAGTGCAGCTACTCTTTGATATAGCTGCTAGAAACATAGCCAGGATGCCCTTTGTTATAATTTTAAAAAATGAGCCCGCATTTCATAAAGACTCATAATAACTGAGTTTTCAAAACCAGCACACATTATTCCCTTTTTTGTTTTTTCCTCCATTCAAAGCACAAATCTCCAGCAAATACGGAACTGCTCCCTTCCCTCGGCAGCATCCTCTTGACTCTGCCCAACCATGAAAGAAAGAAAGTCAGAAAGAAACCCTTTTAGCCACCATGAGGGAAATGAAGATGCGTGCGGTGGGAAATCCTCCCCACACCACCCCTGCCTAAGTGCCCCTGAGGCTGCCGGGGACCGGCATCACTGCTTCATCACCCGGGACCCCACAGCCCCAGCAGTGTCACAGCAGGCGACCCACACCGATGAGCAGCTGGATGTGGTTCATGGGGGCTGTAGGCCACCCAAACCTGGACCCAAATCCAAAGCCACACCAGCTGCCTGGACCCCGTGTTAGTAAAAGCACTGAGAAGGGTTTGCACTGCCAAAGGGACCGTACAAAGGTACAACACAAGAGTGAGGGCGCTTTGGGTTTTGCCCCCAAACCATCCAGATCTGTCATTTACAGCTTTTCCTATGGCAGCGAGCCTCTCACACACAACATCGCATTTAATCTCACAGGGCAAAAAAAAGAGGCTTACAAGTATTATCCTTGTTTTGGAGGCAAGGAACAGGTCCGTATTTCTAAATACATTCATGCATCCTGAGGCAGCCCCGGGGCTGGCTCCCCGGCGGTGCCGCACAGCCAGACCACCGCAATAACGCTGCAGAGCCCAGGGCTAATCGTCGCATCCCTGCTCGGGCCCTGCTCACCCCACATCCTGACGGAGGAGGATTTATTTGCTTCAGAAGGAATTTGGGAATTCAGCCTATATATTCAACTTGCACATAAATCACGGATGTTATCTAAACAGGGTGGCAAACGCAGACCCAGGGAACACGCATAATTCAGTCACATTGCCTCGCAAAGGCACTGTAAAATCTTGATTTGAGAAATTTTGAAATCCGGCATCCTTTCCTTCGTGCTTTCCAGTCCTGAGGGAGCAGCGGAAGCCCAGAGGTGGGTGGCCGTCCCTGCAGGCCCCGGGGTGGGCAGGGTGGTGGTGGTGGTGGGCCCCCCCGGGGCTCCCCTCCCCGCACCCCACCTCTGCCACCCGTGCACCTCACAGCTGATAAAAAAAGCCCTGCTGCTCCTCAGCAGCGGGGTGCACGCCTGTCCCGTCAGGGGAGCACAGCGTGGGGTGCCGCAAATGGCGCCCACCCCCTCAGCGCACCCACACCTCGGGGGGCCACCCTCGACATTTCCCCCCCGGGGGACAAAAACCCGCGGAGGGTTTGCCTAGAAAGACTCCCTCCGAACCGGCGCCGGTCTCTC
>VYZV01019367.1:10827-54311 GCA_013401275.1 Pandion haliaetus
GGTACCGGCGGAGCGCCCGGATCGGCCGGCGCCAGGCGGGGTTTAAGCGGTAGTGCGAGCTTAGAAACAACTGCCAAGTCATGCAGGCCGAGCGGTGTCCCGGCATTAACGGCCCGGCCCGCGGGGCCGGTGAAGGCTTTTCCCGGGAGGGGGGAAGGTGCCGCGGGTGAGGCCGGGCGCGGTGGGGTGCTGAGCTGCCGGAGGTCACCCGTGCAGGGGTGCTGTGGCACAGGGCGGCCTGCGGCGCTCTGCCGGGATGCTGAAGCGGGAGTCCGAAGATCGGCGTTAGAGTAGGGCGTCTGGTAATTAAAACGTCCCTGATCTGTGAACCGTGATAGGAACCGAAGAAGGAAGTGTTGGGGGGATGGTGGTTTCGTTTTCCAGTATCTTAGCAGATAGGCTCCTCTTTACTAGGGGAGATCTGTGGAGCATCCTGTCTTCATCCTGGGTTCCGCTTTAGCTCTTGTGGATTGCCCTGAAATCCTGCAGGCAGTGAGACAGATTCCTTTTGTGGAGCTCACTGGATAGAGATGGAAATTTGATATCGAGAAGAGAGAATATGGGAAGGTTTCTCACCGCATCTGCTGCTCGCTCTCGTTCCAGGATGTCTTCAGGCGCGCTATTTCCAAGCCTGGTGCCAGGCTCCCGTGGCTCTTCGAGCAAATACCTGGTGGAATTTCGGGCAGGGAAGATGTCCCTGAAAGGCAGCACTGTAACCCCAGACAAGAGAAAAGGCCTCGTGTACATCCAGCAAACTGACGATTCCCTCATTCACTTCTGCTGGAAGGACAGGACTTCGGGCAATGTGGAGGATGTGAGTATGGTTTTGTGTTTCAGTGCTGAGGCATTAAGTCACAGTCTGTCTTGTTCTGGTTCCGCTGGCACTGCTGAAAGAACTTCTCCAAGACAAATTAGGATGAGAATGCCACTGTGGCCTGACAGACCTCCACTTCCAAATCCTTTCTGCCCTGAGGAGCAGATGGAAGAAGGTTTGGGGAGGAGGCCAGAGGTTTTTGGGAGGCTAAAAGGAATAACCAGGCATTTTCTCACACACTTGTTCCTACTGCCACATTTTCCAGGATTTGATTATTTTTCCTGACGACTGTGAATTCAAGAGGGTACCTCAGTGCACTACCGGCCGCGTGTATGTATTGAAGTTCAAGGCAGGATCGAAACGACTCTTCTTCTGGATGCAGGTTTGTGGGAGGTCAATAACAAAAGGTCTTGGAACAAAATACTTCCAGTTTGACTCGTACCAAGAGCAACTTTCTTGCAGGAGCCAAAGACGGACAAGGATGAAGAACACTGCCGTAAAGTGAACGAGTATCTCAACAATCCACCAATGCCTGGTGCTTTGGGTGGAAATGCAAGCGGAGGCCACGAGCTCTCGGCATTAGGAGGTACAGTCCATTCTCTGCTCCTTCATGTGAGAGGCTTTTTTTTTTTTTTTAAAAAATCTATTTTTGGAATAAGCACTTATAGTTCCCTAGGAGGAAATTCCTGATGGCTGTGGAGGGTGAGTTGGGGACGATGTTAATACCAGAAGTGTAAACGTGCTTCCAGCAAAATAAACTGTGCTGTTACAATAGGTGCAGGCTGAAAGTTAAGACTGCCAGAAGAAATCTGTCTTTGTTTCCAGTAGATTCTCTGGAGTCTTACCTCTTTATGAAGCCAAGTTGCATTTATCTTTTATGAGCATCATGAATCAGTAAACGCTTGAAACTGTTTTTTCCATACAGAATGTGATGCCAATTAATCTCCTGCTGTTTGAGCCGGAGTGCTGTGAAAAAAACTATGTGAATATGTTGTGTTTCAGAATGTTTTTGTTTTTAGGTGAGGGTGGCTTGCAAAGCCTTCTTGGAAACATGAGCCATAACCAGCTCATGCAGCTGATCGGACCAACGGGCTTAGGAGGACTTGGTAAAATGCTTTAATATATTTATGCCAAAATGGTATTTTCTCCTGCCAGGTTAAATATTACCTGACAATATTTTCAAGTAGTGCTATTGATTTGAATAGCGCTTCTTTCACATGAGAAAGCAAGGCCCTGCCTCCAAGATGAGCTAAGGGGCAAAAAAAGGATGCAGGAAACGAAGGGTACCACATTCTACATGGCACTCATCTTAGGGCTTGATCTGCAAGGAACGTCGGTTCTGCTCCTTGCTCTGCTGAATCTTCTGCTTTTTTTTTTNTCCTAAATATTCACTGGAGCAGAGACTGAAAACCAGGGATTTGTTCCTGGTGAATGTCCCAGTTACCAAGCTGTGGAGTTGCTCGTGTCATCTCTGGTCCAGTGAATATTTGTGTGCAAAGTAGAAAGAGTTCAAGGGGAAGGTTGGAGTGTACCCACCCCACAGCACTCTCTAGTCAGAGCAGTAAGGCTCAGGTTAGGGCTTTCTCTCCTTGGCCACACTGGGGAGAGCTTGAATCGCCGTGCTCTTTTTTCGGAAGGGGATGAGAGGTGTGTTGGAGTCCCTGCTGTGGTCTGTTCTTAACACTGTCCATGCTACAAGCCCAATAGAGCATTTTCTGAGTGGTCAGACCTTCGAGTGGAAGTAGGCAAAGGAATGCTTGGCAGGTTGCAGTGACTAATGTTCTGTGCTTAAAGCTCCAAAGTCCATTTTTGTGGATCTAGTTCACGTCTTTTTAGCTTCAGATGCAAATCTCATGTTGGTGGGATGTTCAGATGCAAATCTCATGTTAGTGTTGGAAGATTCTGGCTTTTTAGGATGTGTTTGGAAACGATCTTCCTTCTTGAAGCTTCGCGTGACTCCCGAGACTGTCTTCCTCTTCTTCTCATCACTTTTTCTCAGCAGCTCTTCTTTATTTGCCTTTACATCTAGCCATAAGACAGCTTGTCATGAAGCTCACTACTGTAACGCAAAGAAAACCATCTGCTTGCCTCTGCAAACGGTGGTTGTAGTGAATCTGTGTGGATCTCTTCCCCCAGTAGCATCTTGTTCTTTTGCATCTGGTTTGTATCTCTCTCGGGACGCTGTCTTTATTGCAGAGCTCCTGCAACAAAGGAGCTTTCTTGCTCCTGGATGAACTTTCCTAGCAAGGACAAACAGAGTAGAGTAGCGTGTGGTACAGCCCGGTTAGCGTCACCCTGCCGTTCCTGCTGCGATTAGTGACCAGAAGTGTTACAGGCATGGTTCCGTAGCAGTGGGCTCTATACAAAGGAGGGAGCTGGTGGCTGGTGCTTGCTCTGACCTCCAGTGGTTGGCAGCTTCGGTTAATCACGTGTTTGCTAATGGAGCACTGTCATTCTGTCCTGTGCTTGCAGGTAGTTCCCAAAAAGTGGGTGATGAATGCAGGTGCTTGCATAGGGACGTGTATCTAATTAAGTGGGGTACAAGAAACCACTGGATGGGAAGCGTGTGGCAAATGGAGCGTTTGGCTGGTGTGGCTCAAAGGAATTGCAGGGGGACCATCAATCAGTCACTGACTGTTCCAGTGGACCTAGAAGCCAGGCCTTTCCCCAGCTCTTCTTAGCTGATGTTCTTGATGCTGTGATAAGTCCTTGGTGGTTGGGATGTGTGGATGAAGGAGGGTGATTCTGATTTCTTTTGCATATGGCAGTTGGCTCAAAGGCTGAGTGTTGGTTTCCTGCTGTGTTTCCTGATCGCTGCTCTACTGGGAGCGCTTTGTGAGTGGGGTTGTCCTTACTTTGCCTATGAAGTGTTTAAGGACTCAGCCGATTCTGCTGCTGCATCTCTGTGTTAGGTTTGAAGCTGCAAAACCCAGGTGTATGGGGAGACAGTGGTGGTGACTCAAAGGCTGCCTCTATAATCTTCTGCTGAGGGCCTTGGCTTTAGAGAAAAGTTGGATTTTGGGGAACCAGTAGATAAGAAGAGAACGATTGTGTATGTATGGCACAAACCTTGCGTACATCTAGAAATTGAGTCATTTCTAAGACGTGCAACTCTTTTTTTTTTTAAGGCAGTTTTCTAATAGGGATGCAAGATCAGAAAATGAGAGCTGTTAATTTACAGAAAGGGGTGGGGGGGGTTGGTCTGGGCTCTTTCACCCCCTCCTCCTTTATTTTAGCAAATAAAACCTTTCAGGTACAAGAGTGACCTCTCTAGAGCAGAGAGGTGCAAAAAACCTGAAGAAATAAATTTCTAAACCTGTTCTTCTTTTATGTTTATGGAAGGTGGGCTGGGTGCACTGACGGGTCCTGGGCTGGCCAGTCTGCTTGGAAGTGGGGGACCCCCGACCAGCAGTTCGTCATCAAGGTAGGATGCCTCGGTCTGGGCTTATAATAGTTCTGTAAAGGCAAGTTGCCACCTCTGTGGGAGGAATCGTGGCCTACTGAACAGGAAATATGATGGGAATTAAGACTGCTTATTATCTCTCTAAAATGAGGTAGGAGCACTTCATATTGTAAGGGCTTGAAAAGAAGCTTTTCAAAATACAAGAGGCAAAGCTGTTTTTCAGGGAATTAATTATACTAATTATCTTCTCCAGCTCTCGCAGCCAATCAGCTGCTGTGACGCCATCTTCCACAACTTCTTCTACACGTGTAACACCCGCCCCGTCCGTTCCTGCGGCTGCATCTGTGACCAGCCCGAGCCCTGTACCAAGTTCGGGTAATGGAACCAGCTCAGCCACCAGCCCAACCCAGCCCATTCAATTGAGTGACCTTCAGAACATTTTAGCTACTATGAATGTGCCATCTGGAGCAGGAGGACAGCAAGGTAACGGTGTTCTGACCAGACAGCTGTTGGATCCAGGAGTCCTTTGGAGCTGTTTTACTGTCCTATCCTGTTCCAAATTGGTTTGAAAGGTCTCTTAGGTTTTTTNTTTTTTTGAGGGTTCTTTTTTTCATTTGAGTGCGGTTCTTGGCTGCTTCAAGAGTCTTATTCTCACTCCAGAACTGAGGGAGGGAGAAAGGAAGCTAGCAGCGTGCTAACTATGTTTCAGTACTCCTCGGAATAGATCACTTGGTTTACATGACAAAAAATGGGGGGGGTTGTGCATAGTCTTAACAGCCAACCCTTTATTTTCTTCCTAGTTGACCTGGCAACTGTTCTGACTCCGGAGATAATGGCTCCCATCCTGGCCAATGCTGAAGTTCAAGAACGGTTGATGCCTTACCTTCCCTCAGGGGAATCTCTGCCGCAGACCGCAGAAGAGATTCAGAATACCCTGACGTCTCCTCAGTTTCAGCAGGTAGCTGCCTAGCTGTCATGGGAAGTGCAGTTCTCCTTCCTTCCTCCCCCATGTGGCATGATTCGCCTTGTCCTGCTTTTTCAGGTTCCTGATGCTGTTCAGTGTAGGAAGTTGCTCAGTAGAAGCAGGAAGGAGGAGGGACATGGTTTAATGGAGCACTAGCTCTTCCTTCCTGCAGTCACCCAAGGGCAGATCGGAATGTGGTTTACTTTTTCTTTTGGAATTGGGCTTTACCTTTCTCTTTATTACAAATGTTCTCTGGCAAATGACAGGAATAGTAGCAAATTTGTTATTCCCTGTCAAAGAATGGCTTGTCAGCAGTCTCCTTAAAGATGAAGTGAGTGAACACATGGAAGGGAAGAGACAAGGTGCTCATGTTGATAGCACTACATCCCTTGATCCTCTTGAAACAAACACTAGTACTTAATTCCAGGAGTGTCTGTGGGTGATAAAAGCTGGTGTGTTACAGGCCAATTTGAACTAGTTACACTGATAGATTGAAATTTGTCACTTAGCCACTGAAATTTCAGTGGCTAAGGTGACTGTTTTTAGTTTAAACTATGGTGGCTCTTTTGTGCAGGCAAGACTCAGAAGCGAGGGCTGTTTTTAACTGGTTATTTGATAGAGGAGCTGCATCTAGATGAAAGGTTGTCCATGCAGTAAACTGACTGGAGGTTCTGTTGCTGTGGTTTGGTGTGTTGCTCAGTCTAGCAGGGCTTACCAGTTTGTGCTTACTGGTATCTAGCTGGTTAAGAGCAGACACTGTTCCCGATTGCAGAATCCGCACAGGGCCTGTGGTGTAGCAGCATTTTGACACCTGCCCACAGCACAGTAGTTGATACAGGAGAGTGGCTGCTCCCAGGCCGCCCGTACGGTCACCGTGCCATAACCCGCCTGCTGTCCTTACGTGGGTATCGCACAGTAGCCACCCGATGCTGGAGGAACGTGATGCAAACTTTTTTTTTTTTTGATGCTGTTGACTCTGATTCACAGGCATTGAGCATGTTCAGTGCTGCCTTAGCTTCAGGACAGCTTGGCCCACTAATGAGTCAGTTTGGCTTACCCGCAGAGGCAGTAGATGCAGCAAATAAAGGAGGTAAGTATTGGTGCTGTTGGGAACACGATGAAGTGGTTTGTTGGGGTGGTTGTTGGTTTAATTTTTTTTTTGTGCACGCTGCGTACAGCCATTGAATATGGAACATAATGATTAGCTGCTGAGTAATTGTCAACGCTGACTCTTGCAGTGTTCTTTTTTTACAATGAAAAAGCAGGTGCCTCAGGTGTTGCCCAGCAGACATAGCATGATGTCAGCTGTGCATTTAGAGAAGTCAGGGTTCTGCAAAGAAAGAGATGTGCTGAGCAGCCTTGGCGTTGTTTCCTTGCTAGAGATGCCAAAGGTTCTGGAGATGCCATAGAGTCCATGTTCAGGCATGCCTTTTTTGTGGGAGTCAGTCTTTAAAGAGTCACTTGAAGTAAGTGCACAGCTGTGGCCTGTAGCACTGGGGGGAGGGGGGTATCAGTTTTCCCTGATGAGCTTTTAGCATCTATTCCATGACTGAAGTAATTCTGGTCTTGGGCTGCCTGCACACAGCATTAAAGTGCAGAAAACGCTGGCTGTGTCAGGGAGATCCCAATGGGTGTTATAAAGGAGTGTTAAAATTTGCTTCCTTGCTAATAGATTCTTAAGAGAGGCGCTTTATTATTTTCCAAGTAATGAAGCTTAACCTCATGTGGACAATGAACTCCATCCCAGAAGGAGCAAAGTTTAAATAACTAATGTGTTTAACTTCTAGATGTAGAAGCATTTGCCAAAGCAATGCAGAACAGTGTCAAGTCAGACCAAAAGGAAGGAGACTCTAAGGACAAGAAAGACGAAGAGGAAGATATGAGTTTAGATTAAGTTATTTGCTCTTCCTTACAGATATTCCTAGATACTAACTTAAGCAACTGCAGTAGGATTACTAACTTCATATTATGCTTATATAAATCTACAAATAAAGAAAATTCCTTTATCTGCCATACTGTTCTTTCTCAGTCTGTTTAACGTGCACTTAAGTAGTACTTGCTCTTTGTGTTCAGTGGAGTTGCTTACTGTTCAGTTTTGATGCTTCTGGTATCGGGCTGGACTAACTTTTTCCCACTTCCTTGTGATTAAAAGGGTCGAGCCCATGATTACATGAGTAACAAGCACCTCAAGGACACACTGCTGACTGCCATCCCATTTTGGGCCTACCATGTTGTGATCTGCAGGGCTGCCAGCTCACCCAGTCATTGTCCCACATCTACTGCTGCAAGGGTTGTCCAGTCCTGGGTGCAGGACTTCACCTTTGAACACAAGGAGGGTCACCATCATGAACATCAAAGTGTTACTGCTGCAGCTGCTATACTAGGAGGGAGCTGCTTACAGCAAATACAAGCTGTAAGGTCCCTGTTGTGCCACTTCCCAAGGAGGTGATTTATTCCTTTTCCAGTTCTGTCAGCCTCATACTTGCTCTTCACCAGTAAAGTGAAAGAGAGTAACATAAAACTTTATTCGACTCCAAAGTATGTACCAGTGATTTACAAAGACCACCTTTAATACTACAACTTAAAAACAGGTCATAATTACATTTGTTTAAGATGGACATGTTAAAAACCCATTTTACAATATTTACCCCTCATAAAAAACCCACAATATATAATGATATAAGTTATAAGTCCATTTCAGAAGCAAGATTTTGTCCCCAAGTGGCTAGATATATATATACACACACAAATATATAAATGACGTGTAAGTGCACAAGTGAACTAGGTGTCTTGGGAGAAAAAGGCTTTTTCAAGTGAAGACTGCACTACAAGAGGCACGAGTGAGGCTGGACAGGAGAAGGCAGGGACTGGCAGGGCAGGTGAGGGCCAAGTAGCACCTCCCCCACCCAGCCAGACTCGGAGGTAACCTTTCTTTATTCCCTTTCAAGCAACAGTTTCTTGCTTCATGCAACAGGACTTTTGTCAGTGTATCACCAGCACTGAATGCAGGTGCAGAGAGTCAGACTGGTATTTTTGTTCCTTTTTTTTTTTTATTCTTATAAATTAATCTGATAAGAAGATGCTAATTCTGTGAACAGAATTTTGTCCAAGTTCCCCCTTGCAGAGCTCTTCCTTTGCATAGCGGTGGCAGGTGAACTGAGACTGCCCTTGGGGGAGGTTAAATGCGTCCTTGCTTATAAAAACACAGAAGTGATGGAATTAATCCAGTTTGTCCTAATTGCATTTATTATAAAATACAAACTGCCTACAGCTTTTAGCAGAAGACAGTCTGTGACTGTTATTAATAGCCTTGGTGTTCGTGAACTAAATCTGTGTGCGTTGTAAGTGTGGGGTAAAGGGAACAGGATTTAGGTAGGACATGATGTACGGCTGCTGTCTGCTTCAGCCCACACTCCATAGAGGACAGCTGCTCTTACCACAAGCCACGTGGCAGCATTGAGTCCCGTTGCAGATGCTTGACCACCAGGGAAGGACTTGGAACTGTCTCCACACCCTGCTCCAACTTTTTGGTTGTATTTATGAAAGATGTACCCAAAGTGCCCCCTTCTCCCCACCTTCCTTCCCTGCCCTCCTTCCCCTTGGATTCATGGCCCCTCTCTGGTTTTGGCCCCAGACTTGTGCCTGCAGTCACTGGAGATCAAGTATGTTTGACCACGGTTAATGCTATCAAGCAGGTGATGTCTGGGGCCCATGGAGCAGTGCAGGTTTCTGTTGGTCAGGCTGTACACAGAGGTGCACTTACTTACATCACAGGGCAGCCCTTAAGGCCAACGGAGCCCCTGACAGTCCCGGCTCGCAGCAGGTCCACATGATTCCGGTTAATCACCAGGTTCCTTATACAGCCCACGTAATGAGGGACGGGAGGTAACGGTGACACGGTGCTGGCCTTGTCTGTCTCTGCAGAAGGAACAAGTAAAAGCGAGCATTAGTCTGGCTAATAACAGGGCAGGGGATTAAGTACCTCTTACTTGCACCAGGAATAGTATCAATCTGGGCTTTGGGGTATTTCATTCTGGAGCGCGTCTTTCCCAACTCACCTAGCAGCCCTCCCACATAGAAGGTCGCCCTTGCGCTGGGTGCAGGAGCCTGGCTGGGTCCCACTGTGTAGTTGCCTTCTGTGTCCACATCAATCTGGATTATGTTTTTCCATTTGGTAACTTCGAAAGAAAACAACAGTCAGTGCTGCTTCCCTACCTGAAGAGCAAGTCCACCTCCACTCTCTGGCCCAGACCAGCGATGGAGCAGAGCAAAACTACTGGGAAGGTCAGAGGACCTGGCCTGGCTCTTGGGAAACGCCCAGAGTCTGGACAGTCTTCCCAAAATCTGTGCTTTGGCCACAGCAGCCACCCATAAAGCACCATGTCTTGCCCTAGTGAAGAGGACTGCCCTCTCCCAGCAAGATGGGATGGCACATGCTGAGCGTAAGGGGATCAGCTCGGACCAGCTCCAGCCACGGGTGGGGAGAGGTCCTGTAGCTGAAAATGCACCAGGAGCACATGATGGCTCTCATCCAGTGCTGGGTCAAGCAAGATGAGGGCTTAAAATAGAGCTGTGCCAAGACGGGAGCTGTAGCTGTGACCCCCATCCCCAGAAAGGGCTTGATGCAAAACCTTAGCACTTGCTCAATGGCAACTACCTTAAAGGCTGAGTTTTGCCTGTACAGGTGTGAATCCTGCAAATCACTGGTCCCAGCTGTGGGCTTTCAGCCCTTTGGACACACTCTGCATGAAAGCAAGTCAGGCTTTTGCTTTCAGCAGGACACGACAGTCCTGGATGGAGCAGGTACCGTGGGACATCCCTGGCCTCGTCAGCTGCTCCATGACCCGGGGAAACACCCTGTCTCTCCTGCCCACCAGATCTGACAGCACTAACAAGATCAGGCAAGGACTCTTATTAATCAGGAAATGACTTAATAGAAGCTACAATCTCTCAAATTAAGTGCATACAGGTGGGAGCTGGGGTTTAAATACCCAAGGAAGGGCCCTGGGCTTCCCCTAGGAGATGTGGGCTGAGCAGCAGGAGTGGAGCAGTGTCCCAGAGCCAAGTGCAGGCTGTCACCCCACCTGCAATGGTGTGCCACTGCCCGTCGCAGAGAGATGGGCATGTCACCGATGTGGAGAACTCATCAGCCCCAGCGTTCACTCTCACAGTGACCTAGTGTGTGAGAGAAACCCGTTAGAGTCCAGTGAGCTGAGTGGGATGGGCAGGAGATGGCCGCTGCCTCCAAAAACCTGTGGGGAAGCCACCCTCCCACTACCTTTGTCTCCTCCATGTACAGCAGGATACGGTGGCTTCTCCTTGTGCCGACGTGGAAAATGAGGCCAGAGGCACTGCGGGGACGGACCTCCAGTGTCACCTCCAAGTCCTGCTCAGTCACCACTGCATCATCTGGAAGAGAAATGCCACTGGTGAGGAGAGGGACAAGGGACCTCCTCCGAGATGTGTCCCTCCCAGTCCCAGGGCTGTGGGGTACCTAGGATGATGGACCCGCCATCCGCAGCGAAGAAGACCCCAATCTCCAGTGTGCCCTCATAGCACGGCGTCACCCCAAAGGTGCGTGAGGGGGGACCCAGGGGCCTCCCATCCAGCTGCGGGTTTCTCAGGCAGCCGTCGAAGCTGTAGGCCGACGCAACCTGCAGAGAGGCCATGGGAGTGAGCGCAGAGGGGCTAAAAACTGGCAGGCACGGCGTGATGCCACTGGACTGGGAACTGGCAGAGATAGAGCGATGCCATGGGACCACCAAGCCCTTACCGGTATGTGAGCCTTGGCTTTTCCAGCTGGGACCCCCCCTACATACAAGGGGGTCCGGGCCACAAAGAGCCCTGCAGTGGCCACTGCAGCATCCTGGGCTCGTAGCCCATCAATGACGAGCTGGGCTCGGCTCTGGTCTCTGCTGAAGAAGACCTGCAAGGACCAAAGGTCAGTGCCAGGGCTGGCGGCTTCCCAGGTCAGGAGGAGCCCCAGGGAACAAATACCTCATCTCGTAGGTTCAGCCAGCCCTGGCTGTGTTTTGCTGTCCCTTTTGCTCCCATGGGAGCAATGTGGCTCAGGGAGGTCCTGCTGAGCCCTGACCCTCCACTCACCGTGTGCCACTGCCGGTCACGGTACTTGTCTTTGCTGCGGATGCGCAGCCGGCGCCCACCGACATCCACCAAGAAGACAAAGCGCCCGTTGGAGACAAGGAGAGCCATAAAGGCACCCTGCTCGCCTGCCACGTAGAAAAGCAGCCCACTGGAAGAGTTCAGCTTCACCTCCAGGGAGAAGTGGGACCTGCAGGGACAGGGCAGGTGATGGGAGCGCTCTGCTCTCCCACAACTGCAAGGGATACCTGCTCTCCAAGCGATGGTTCCTGGGGTCAAGCTTGTGTGGGGTGGGCACGGGGTGAGCCTCACCTCTGCCCAAAGGAGGCTGGGATCTCCTCAAACTCCCAGCGACTGCTCGGGGCCCCCCCAAAGCGGAAGGTGCCCCCAGCTGCGCGGGGCTGTGGGTGCAGCCGGCAGAGCCTGTTCTGATCGTGGCGGCGGTCCTTCGAGGCAGGCTTGCCCGGCACCTACAGAAGATGCACCAAGGAACGGAGTGAGGGGAGCATCCCTGTGGGTGTCACAGGGCAGAGGTGCTTGGTGAGGGAGCAACAGTGGCATCTGAGGAGGACGTGGAGAGTTTCAGCAGCAGCTGGTACCTTGGGTTTCCGCCTGTCCTTCTTCAGAGTGACTCTGAGCTGTTGTGGCTGCTCACCCCAGGGACAGCTCATGGTGACATTGATGTTCTCCACGTTCTGCTGCAGGTCTACCACCATCTGTGGCTCTGACATCCTACATGCAGGGAGAAGAGGTGCCTGTCACCAGGCCAGCTGGCAGATGGGAAGGGGCTGAGCCCTGCTATCTGGAAGTAGCACAGAGGTGCTCACCGCTTGACAAAGACATTCCCAATGCAGCCAGTGAGGTTGCTGAGGGCATCCGGCTCCGGTGAACCCCCAAGCTGGAAGAGTGGCCGCCCATCCTGCCATTGCTGCCTCCGGCCAGGCCCAGTGCCTGTCGCAGTATCCTGCAGTTCATCATCCACATACAGCCGGACCCTGTGGGGGATGAGCAGCGTGAGCTGAGCAGGTCCCCATGGCTGTTGGCATCCCATGCCCCATGCACGACCAGGACACATACCCACGTGCATCGCTGTAGAAGGCCACGTAGTGGGTCCTGTCATCTGCATAGACATTTTCAGTGGTGACTTCGGTTTCCAGCAGGTTCAAGGCCAGCTGGCCTCTCTGGAGGGACACCCGGCACACCCCCTCCTGCAGAAAGCATCACCCCATTGCTGCTCAGCAGCTGAACCCCCAAGGAAGGGCCCATTTCCCCACCACCGTCCACGAGCTCAGGGTACAGATTTCACTGTGTATTCACCCTTTGGCCCCACCAAAATCCCCTCCTTTCCCAAGGGGGAGCAGCACCATCCTCAGAGCAGGAGCAGACGTTTCTGTCCTGCTGCTGGGATACCTGGGAGGACTGCAGGTACCCACCTGGGTGGCGTGGTGGTAGAGCAGCCCCTCGCGCTGGCTTGTCCGGAAGCTGAAGCCGCTGTAGAAGTCCCGCAGTCCTGGCACATCCTTCAGGGCCAGGGTCAGGTAACCATGGCCGTGGACACTGACTGAGCGAGCCACCTGCAAGGGACACCATGGAGATGAGGTGAGAGCCCAGCCCTGGCACTGCAGGGGTATGGGAGGGTAACCGAGACGCCCAGGTCCTCACTGGGTCTGGCTAGTGCTATGGCCAGCCATGTGGAGCACCTTGCCACAATCCCCCCGCACCGAGGACCTGGAGGTTTTGTACTTGTTTCTGTGTGAACAAGGGGAAATCGAGCCTGTCCTGTGGGTCCTGCACTCCCTTTCCCTGACAGACCATCTCCCCACCATGCTGGCCAGGCTGCCATGGCTTGTGCTTACCAGGAGGTCTGAGGTGCACCCATAGCTCACGCCAACAGTGCTCATGCGTTTCAGGTCGACGTATTTGCCGAGAGCCTTCAAGCCCTTCATGCAGCCCCGGATGGGCCCACCCGTGGGGAAGAGCGCTTTCAAGCTGCAGGAGAAGCAGGCGGTGTTACCAGGCCAGCCCAGCCCCAGGCACAATCCAGCCCTGAGCAGGATCTGGCCCTGCAGCCCTTCAAACAGAGTGCCTGGGAAGGACCTGTGATGGCCACGGGTATCTCCAGTGCCTCAAGCACAAGGCTGCTCCAGAACACCCAGTATGACAAAGGAGGGCTCAGTGACACCCACCAGCACCTCATTCCTCACCAGAGATGGAGATGTCCCATCCTCAAAAGCTCACGGTGATGGGCAAGAAGAGGAAATCTCCCCCCCAGAGCTTCAGCAGGGCCCTGATAGCCCTGGATGTGGCTGGGAAAGGGGCAGGGCCACGGCCACTGGAGGAGAAGATGTGGACTGTCCCACCCCACCGCAGGCTGGACCCACCTGGGGGGCAGCGCAGCTGGGGGCACACCACCCAGGTAGTAGGAGACAGCATTCTCCAGGGAGTTTTCCTGCTCCACCATGAAGATGGTGAGGCGCTCCAGCCGCACCAGGATGCGCTTCTTGTTACTCATTTTGAGGAGAAAAATCTGGATCTGGAGACAGAGGACAAAAGTGATCTGCCAGCCTGGGGCAATTAGGTCCATCACAGACAGCAATATGAGGTGTCCAGTTTGTGGCTCTAGACAAAGAACTTCTTGCAAGCTCCACCCCACCAAAAAATACACCAGGGTCCAGGTGTCCCCCCTACCCTCTGGATGAAGAGCCCTCCAAGCGAGCCAGGCAGGTGGCTGTTCCCCCTTACCGCTTTGTTTGTGGTGCTGCTGATGGTGAGGGAGGAGGAGTTGCTGCTGGGTTTTGCCACCTCCAGGCCAGTGCTGAAGTCATAGTAAAGCACCAGCTTCCCATCCCGGATGGCCAGACACAGGAACTGACCCTGCGGGGGGGCAGAACGGACACTCAGCCCCACATCCTGGTGTCCAGCGTGCAGTTGTGGCACTGAGCCCAACCTGCCCTTTAGGACTGGTGGGAGCAGGTCCCACTGCCAGTGCCCTGATGCATTGCTGTCACAATTACAGTGGATTTATCTGCAAACAGCAGCCCTGTGCTGGAGCACAGGGATAGCACTGCAAGCTGGAAATGCTCCTTGCAGCGCTGCCTGCTCCAGTGAACCCTGGCCCAGCTTGGAGGGTCTGTGCATGGGTGCTCTCTGAGTTCAGGGGAGTCCCTCCAGCACCAGACAAGTGGTTGCTGTGAGGTTTGGGTCCAGCCCTCTTGTGGCTTTTAACAATAGTGCAGAAATACTGCTCAAAGCAGCCTTGCCATCTCCAAAGCCCTCTTCTCGCCAGTGTCCTGAACTGGGAATGCTTACAAGTGGGGCTGGGATTGTCCCATCCCAGCAGCTGAGGCATGAAGGCTCCCCAGGGGAGCAAGCACCTGCCTGGTTCTCCAAGAAGAAGAGGATGCCATTGTAGGAGACCACCCGGATCTCCTGCTCGAAGCGCTTGGTCATGCCAAACTGGCTCTCAAACTTGATCTCCGCATAACCGGTGCCATCAAAGTAGGAGCCGTCAGTCAACCAGGGATCTCCCGTGGACTTGGACCTGAGCCACACAAGAAGAGGCATGAGGCATCACTCCAAAGCCAGCTGCCACGCTCTGGGCAGCTGAGGGTCAAGGTAAGTACCACGGACCAGAGCTGCCCCTGGCCTGGGCACGGTGCCCTACCTTGCACAGGGCTTCTCAGCAGTGGTATCCAGCTGGAAGGTGCGTTGGAAGTTGTACAGGCTCACCACCTCCTCATTCAGTGTGTCCAGCTCCAGGCACCCACGGTAGTTGGGATAGCGCAAAGTGGGAGGAGGCTGGGAATGAAACCAGACAGTTAAGGCAAGTTTGATCCTGGTTTTCCAAAGAAATCAAAGGGTTTTGCCTCCAAGAAGCTCCAAAGGTATCACTGATACCCCCTAGAAAACCAAGCCTCCCTCCCCGCTGCCTGTCTTACCATGAAGCTGGAAGGGTAGCCACCCACGTAGAAGACCACGTTGTGCGGGTCGAGGTTGAGCAGCCCCTGCTCCCCCTTGGCCACACTGTCTCCCTTGGTCTCATGCACCGTCTGCCTCTCCACGATCACCGACATGTGCCCGTACTGCAGGATCCTGCAGCAGGGAGGGGTGGTCAAGACAAGGGGGGACCCTGAAAGAGGAGCAAACCCTGCCCTCCCTGAGCAAAGGGCTTCCCCACACAGCCCTACCAAAAAGGGGTGCATCTCCCACTGGGGAGTCCCACAGCAGCACTGCATTGAAAGGACTCAGCATTCATGTTATCAGCACTGCCACAAGGCTGAATGGACCCTCCATGATGAGCTTCATCTTTCCTCTCCTGCAGGCACCCCCAGACCCTCCATGACCTGGTAAGACACCATCTCCCTGCTAGTTTTTTTTGAGGTTATCTCAGTGTTGATCATTTAGGGATGACTGGATGATGGAGTTCACAGCACCCCTGCAAGCCCAGGGCCTGTCTGGACTTGGGCACAGCACTACCTACATCCGCTGCAGGGACAGTCTCCTCCTGAACTTCCTCAGGATGCATCCCACCAGTCTCCTACCTGTTGATGCTGATGGTGGCAAACTGCTCTCCTATATCCTCATCAACGGTTAGGGAGGCTGGCTCCTCATTGCCCAGTTTGTAGATCCACTGCACTTTGTGGTCCTTGAGCACAATGCCCAGGTAGTCTCCAGCAGCCTGAATGCAGGGAGAGACAGGGCCATGTATTGGTATTTGAGACAGACAGGAGTGCCAAGCGATGCTCTCCCTGATGCTCCCAGGGCTGCACTGGCCAAGCACCCCCATTCACACTGCTCTCCCCATCCACCTCCAGTCAGGCTGACGGCTGCACCCAGAGCCTGTTCGTTTTCCCCACAAAGACACTCAGGGAGCAGGCAAAGGGCAAGGGGCTGACGTCCAGGCATGATCCCCCATTGATGTTACAAATATGAGCTCCTGCTGCCCCCCTCCTGCCCGCACAGCCCCACCTCACCTCCCGGCTGCCCAGGTACAACACGAACCGCCCCTCCTCTGTGCCATCCTGCCGTCGCTGCCGGCTCCTGGGCTCAGGGTTTTGGATGTAGAATTTAAGGGACGTATAGGCTGCCAAATCCTGCAGGTTGCTGGGCATCCGGACCTGCACACCCGAGCTGCCGTTGAACTTCATGGGGACTTTCACCTGGAGGGAGAGAAATCCAAACCCACAGCATTGAAACCACTGCTGCTGCCTTTCTCATCACTGCCATCTCTACCAAGCCAAAGCATTTTCTGGAGTATTCCCATGAGAAAAGGACCCTGCCTGGAGGCCCCAGAGCTCTTCTAGATATCCCTCACATTTGCATGCTGCCCTCAGGTAAGCCTTCACGCACCCCAAGTCGCCGGTACCCTGTGCACAGCCCTCACCCTCCCACAAACCTACCTTGCTGGCAGCGTTCCTCGCCTGCGTGATGAGCTGCCGGATCCGCACAATGTTCTCTGACACGGTGGCGTTCTTGTTCCTCCTGTTCTCCAGGCTGCTCAGCTTCCCCAGCAACAGCGGGATGGTGCTTTCCAGGCTGGACACTGGGGTTGGAGAGGAGCCAGGGGTTTTGAAGGTTAGTGAGGAAGGGAGGTGTAAAGCTAAGGCAGTTTTGAGACATGCAAGTCAAAGCAGTGGCAGCTGGGAGCACAGTCACAGAATGATCCCCTAAATCCAGAATCCTTGATGGGGGATTGTGAAATTGCTCTAGTGCATGCAATCTCCTGCAGTAAAGGTGTAAGTGATATAGACACTGCAGGGAGAGAAAAAAAATTAAGGGACAGGACTTAAAGCATCCAGTATTGGCTGCCACCTCCCTCTACTCTTGACCTGGAGCTCCAAAGCACAGCTTCCAAAAGCACAGAGCTCTCCGGGGACATCTGTCCATGCACTGGCTCATGCCAGACTCGGCCCTGGCAGCCTAGCAGGCTCAGCACTCACCAGATTTCCTGGCATCTTGGACTGCCTGGTTCAGGTCTTCATTTCGAAGGTCTCCATACTGGTCTTTCCACTCATCCAGATTTTTTTTCATGGTGCTCAGGGTGTCTTCCACTCTTGCAGCTGTTTCGTTGGCCTCGGCAGCTGCCGCTTTGGCATTCTGGATCATCTCTTTCGTGTCCTCTGGAAAGAAAGGAAAAAAAATCTCTGGGATGGCCAGGAAAGGGGAGGAAACACCCTTGCAATTACAGCCTGGATGCAAGGAAGGTAGTAGAGAGAACCAGTCTAGCTATCCCAGGACAAACCTTGGTCCCTGCCCAGCATGTTCTGCACAGATTGGAGCTGGCTCAGGAGCTGCTCCTTCTTCACACGGAGGTCAGCCAGATTGTCCTTTGCTGTCTGCAGAGTGCCTTTAATAGCTGTAATTAAAGAAATGCATATGTTGTGTGTTGGATTTCAGTCCAGCCCTAAGGACATTGCACCCTGCAAGGAGCCTCTCTCACCCCCGTTGAGTTTTCTCTGCTCTCTCCTCACAGCCTCCTCCAGGTTACTGCTGTTCCTCTTCAGCTCTTTAGAGATGGCCCCGAGATTTTCTGATATGACACTCTGTAAAACAAACATGCACTGCCTGGGAGTCTGAAGAGGAATTCCAGTCTTCAGTCCTGACTGCACACAAAAGTGCTTGTTCAGACAACTGCAGTGGTGTGTGCTGCTGGGGTGTGATGGGGAGACCCAAACTCCCAGAGTCTGGCCCCAGCTGTGCTCAAGTGCACAAAGTGCTCAAGTGTCAGAGGGAAGGGGCAGCAGAGCCCTACATGTGGGTGTGAAAAGTTGGAGGACTGTCAAGGGAGTTTGGCTTTTGCTCATCTTCACGGGGCTCCCCACAGCACATACCATCAAAGCCTTGCTGGCTGCCTCATCAGCATCGTGGGCCGCTTGCTCGGCTTTTTTCACAGCTTCAATGATGCTGGCATAGGCATTAGAGGCATCGATCGCCCGCTGGATAAAGCCATCCTGGTTTGTGCCCTGGATAATGCTGTGTTGGAAGATGAAGCCATCAAGTCCATGGAGACTGCTCAAGCTGGGCTCTTGCCAGCCTTTGTGTTCCCTTTGGGAAACCCTTTTGGTCTCCTCATCACATGTTCTCCAGGACAAAGCTTTGGAGACAGCACCTGGCTGCTCCCCTGCCATGGTGTGGGGCTGCAGTTTCCCATCCCCAACACTGGCAGGAGATGGTCTGACTACTGAGTGTCAGGACCGGTGCCTCACCTGGACAGGTTCCTTGCAAGCTCATCCAGGAGCCGGGCATGCTCCTCCGCCTGCTCCACAATAGGGATCTTGCTGCTGGCCGGGGAGAACTTCTTGACCCGCTCAGTCAGGGGCACCTTTGCCCCATCCAGTAGGGCTGCCAGCTTCTCGTATGCCTGCAAGGACACACGTCGCTCCTGAGGCCTGCCTGCCCCTTGCACTCTGCCCATGCCAACGCACCTCCATCACTCACCTCCTTTGCACTCTCCATCTTCTGTAGGAAGCTGGAGACGTGTGCCAGGGAGTCCTTGGCCATCCTCAGGGTCTCCTGCACCAGTGCATGCTGCTTTTGGAGTTCCCGGCTCTTTTGCTAGAAACACAGATGCAGGGTTAGGCACTGGCAGGGCTGGGGCAGGCCACCCCCTCACTGCATGCCAGTATGGGACCACCCTGTGAATCTCTACCTGACTCTCCTCCAGGTTGTTGCGGTTCAGGCTGTTCAAATCCTCTGTCTGCCTGGTTTTGTTCACAGCCTCGTTGAGGGCATCACGGAGATCCATCAGCTGGGAGTTGTGCTGTGCCAGCCGGTCCCGGATGCTGCTCACCAGGTCCTGGTTGGACTCCCAGCGGGCGTGCAGCTCACTCTTCACCCGATGCAGCACTGACGATGGAGGAGATGAGAACTGTTGCTAATTCATCCTCCTGTGTTAAAGGGCTCTTCCTGCACTTGGCTGCGGAAAAGCCTGGTTCTGGTCTCACTTGGCAGGTATCAACAAGGCCAGAAGTGACTATCTTCCTTCCCTCCCTCCCTCCTTCAGCTGGGATAGCAGTGGATCTGACCCAAGATTGTCTCCAAACCCCCAGTGCTGGTGAGAGGGATGGGATCTCTTTCAGAAGGACACCCAGCCATGCCTGAAAGGTTCCAGATGATGGAGAAACCTCACCTGAGGCCTGTTCCAGTGCTTGATTACTCCCACAGTGAAAAATTACTTATTTCTAGCAAAAGCCAGTTTATAAATTCCAGCTTTCAGGTGCTGAATTATGTTTTGCCACTGCCTGTTAATCAGAAGCCCTTGCTTCCTGCAGCACCAGCATGCCTGGTTATGCAGTGGGGCTCACTCCCCTCACTCCTGCAAAGGATGCCCTCAGGGCAGCAGAGCTGCTGTGGGTGGTGGGCTGCTGGCTGTTACTCTGAAACCCTTTCCTAGCACAGCATATATGAAGAAACATGAGGTGACTTATTCACATCCACACGTGATTTGAATACATCACATAATAATGGTAACTCCTGGTTCCAAGCGTGGGAATTTCTGGTCATCAAACAGAACTACGCAGTTAGAGAGGATTGTACTAAAATTTGCCTTAAGGGAAAAGGAACCACAAATGATAGCACTGGAGTGTCACAGGGGACTCTGAAACTACTGTAAAACTTGTTGGGGGTGCCTGTTTATTAACAGCACTCTCCAAATGTGACCACGATGCATATTGTCCGCACGGGCTCCAAGCCAGGCTATCAGGAATGGCTAGACCCAACAGGATCTGTGCAGCCCTGTCCCATGCCACTGAGCCAGACTCACACTTCTGAGCCTCCTCGTGCTCATGCCTTGCCAGCTCTTCCTGCCTGCCCAGACTCCGCTCCTTCATCTCCCTCAGCATTCTCTCCACCTCGGCCATCTTCTGCCGGAACTCCTCAGTGGAGGTGGTGCTGGTGTTTGCTGCCCCGAACCTGGCCATCTGCCGCGCCAAGTCTGTAGAGAAATCCAGATCCCCCATTAGTATTGACCAACTCAGGTCCTTCACAATCCCCCGAGATCCTTCCTCTCTTACATCACCCTCACCAAACCGCAGCCAGCTTTCATGCAGTACTCAGGCACCCAAATTGCTCGAGATCACTCAGAGGTATTGCCCCACATTTGTGTCTCCTTGGCTGCTACGGTAACACATGCTACATCCCAAGCATCTTTTTGTGGCTTTATGTCCTCTCCTAGATCCAGTCACTCCCTGTTTTGCTAAATCTCTCCTGAAGCAGTACTGCAGATTGCAGCAGTTTTATGCATTTTAATAACATTTGTGCAAGTTTAATGTGTTTTTTCTGAAGACTGTATTTAGCCAAACAGCTGGGACTCATAATAAGCCTGGTCTACCTGAACAGCCAGAATTCTGCAGTGATCTCCATTTCATTTGTATTTCCCTTTGTTTTCTCCACAGCTCTAAGTGATGCAGTACTCAGTGCTGTTTGAAAGCAAGAGTGTGGCATTCCCAGCAGGAAAAACCCACAAAGCAGAGACCCTTCTTTACCTACCCGCAATGCCTTTCTGAACGCTTTGGATATTTAGCAGGAGCTGCTCCCCCCTCTGGTAGGTCTCTCTTGTGTGCTGCTCAATCCGCTTTGCTTCTCTGTGAGTCATTGTCATCTACAACAAACAACACTGGCTTAGCTGAAGTATGAGATTATGTTTTATGTGATCTGTCAGCAAGAAAGATATTCCCAGAAGGCACATAAGGCTTGGGAATGTGCAGCTTTTGAGGTCTTTGAACTATGTCTCCAACAGCCTGCCCTGTGCTGCTCACCTACAACGCATTTAGTGAGTCTTATTTAGTACCTTCAGAGAAGCAAAAGCAATAAATGCAGCTCCAATGCAACAGGCTCCGGATCCTGAAACAGTCCCAAGACTACAGAGGACAGCACTGTCCTGTGCATTTAACACAGGAAAAGCCTGAGAGCCTGGAGCCAGGCCCACTTGAGTCCTGACCACAACACAAGAAGAGATGGAGGGCTGCAGTTTGACCGTTCAGAGCGTAGATGTGCGTAGACGTACGTATACAGAGGCAGTTTGTCCATGCAACTGCCCGAGGACATGCATCATCAAATAGAGACTTTTCCCTCTCCCTTAGATTAGGAGCAGGCAGTTTACAAATCAAATCAGATCAAGTTCTCTGAAGACAGAACTAGTGTTTTTTAGACTGTATATAGATTGCATCTTGCAAAAGGTGTTGCTGTACTGAGGCCTCCAAGAACTATTACAATAAAAAGGGTTGACTCATTTGCTGACAGGGACCAGGCTCTCCCAGCCACAGTGTGGATATATCCAGGATGGACCTGGATGTTTACGTTCCTTCCTTGTATGCTTCTTCTATGAATGACATTCTGTTGAATTTATTTTTACTGGTTGAAGTTGGAGCCGCCTCAAAAGCAAGTAATCAAGAAACAACCATCAATATCACAAGATGTTCAACAGCCCTCCAAGGGAAGAATGCAGGCAGTATAACCTTTAGCATCTAAGTAAGAGACCCCGATCCCCAAGCCCAGTGGTAGCTGGGCAGGAGATCCATCCTGCCTGAACTAGGCTCCTCGCAGCCTTCAAAGCCCACATTTTAGGTAAAAGGAGGGACTTGTGCTCTGGCAAAGGAAGATGTAGAAATACCCTACTTTGTGCTGCAGCGCGTTCAGGTCCTGTGTGAGGTCCACGTTCTCATCCTCCAGCTCGTCAGCCCTTTGTCTGACCTTATTTATGGCTCTCTGGTACTCACGGAGCTGGTTCTGGGGAAAAAAAAAAAAAAAAAAAAAAGTTGAAATGAGGCCAACAGGCCAGGAAACACGGGCAAAAGTGATGCTAAACCTTCCACGTACAGCGACAGCTGCCATAGTGCTGTTGAGACCATGGAGGCGAGCCCAGGCGATGGAGCTGGCATTGAGGTTGACCAGCTGGCTGCGAATGGAGGGGAAGGACATCTCGATGTTCTGCAGATCCTCCAGCAGAAGCAGGACACAGCTGTCGCACACTGCCAAGGTAACGAAGCAGTCAGCACAGGGCCCTTTCCAGTGGCTTCCCTTGACTCTTTCCCCAGGACTGCAGGATACAGACCTTCACACCTCATGCTGTCTGGGCCGTTTGCCACAGGGATCTCATACTCATGCGTGCAGACGTCGCACTGCTTCCCCGTCAGCCCGTTAGAGCAAGCGCACTCCCCAGTGCGTGGGTCGCAGGAGCCCCCTCTGCACTCACACTCTGCCAAGTTTAAGAACAGGGAAATGCCTGTGGCATCATTTTGTGCTGTTAACACCTCAGACAGAGGGGAAGGAGGGGTTTTATTCCAGCTGTGCAATTGCATCTCTGCTTATCTACCTGGGGGTTTCCCTGTGCAACCTAGCAATGTGCACAGGACCTCAGAGAGCAGTCAGTTGTTTTCCACCTTTAATAATTTGACAAGCACACATGCCACCAATGCCTTGTCCCACTCCTCCACATGCAGGACCCAATGCCCAGGAAGCAGGACTCACTTGTACAGCCGCTCTTGCTGAAGCCCCAGTAGCCCGGGGCGCACTGCTGGCAGCGTGAGCCACTGACGCCGGGCAGGCAGCTGCACTGGCCAGTCTGTGCGTGGCAGCTGCTCCCCACAGCACCGACGTCGCAGTCACACCTCCGGCAGCCAGAGCATCCCTCAAAGCCATAGTATCCCTCCTAGGGAAAAGCAGGACAGTCGGTGCCCTATTCAGCAAGATGGCATGCATGCCTCCCTCCTGGGGCAGGCTGAGGTGACGTTGGACGCCAGCCTTGCTTTCTAGGAGTGTTTTCACCACCACAAAACTCATATCAACATGGCAAAGATGTGGAGCTGTAGCAAGAAGCCACACACACCACAGTACTGCCCTGCAAACCTGCCCTTGCCCTGCAACGCCCACGCTGGATGCATACAGGAAAATGGGGTTTATTGCAATTTCCCAAAGGGTACCCATGTTACTGCCCAGGCTGCAGCTGAATGCTGCTGCCTCCGTTGCTTGCTGCCAGATCATTAATAGGCTTTTGCCATGTATAGGCAGGTCATGCAAATCCAGCCTTAACCACCTGGCTGCCGGTGCAGCTGCCAGCACTGCTCTGCTCACAGGCCTGGGGACGACATGGTGGTGCTGTGCCAAGGACAGGCACCATCCCAGTACACAGGTGGCCCTTACCTCGCAGCGGTCACAGTGCTGGCCTGTCACTCCGGTCTTGCAGAAGCACTGCCCAGTTCGTGGATGGCACGAGTCAGTCCCGCAAGGCGAACAGTTGCACTCTGCGAGGGAAAAATACACCCAGTTATACACCGAAGAGTCTGCTCAGCCACTCGCAAACCTTATTCCCAACATGGAATCCTATCTTCCCCTTATCTATCACAGTCAGAGCAAAGATAGAGCCTCTTTCCTCTTGGATTTGCTCCTCCCAACAACTTAATCCCACAACACCTGCCCAGGGCAGACCCCCTTTTGTGAGCTGCAATTTGGCTGCTGCTCCTCAGAGGGAGATGAGCAGTGCTGGGAGTGGGCTGTGCAAACCCACACTCCCGAGGGAGCGCCAGCACCGTTGGTGTGGTAGCTGCTCAGGGCAACACCATTCCAGCTTGGGTGTGGTTTGGCAGCTCGCATGCAGGGGTGGATTGGAGGTTATGGAGTTGTGATGCTAGAGGGAAGGTTTTTGGAGTTGGTTTGTTTCTTATTATTGTGTTTAGAGGATGTCTGCAACACGTGCAATCAAGTGTGGGACTCACTGGGGCAACGCACAGCCTGGCTAAGGTACTAAACATATCCACAGTCTGTCCATCTTCCCCCCACCCCAGTGCTCGCTGCCCACCCTACTCACGTGTGCAGTTCTTGGCTGCCACTGCATCCCCATAGTAGCCGGGAGCGCAGACCTCGCACCGTGCACCAGCCGTGTGGTGCATGCACCCCGTGCAGGTGCCTGTCAGGGAGTCGCAGCTGCTGAACAGCATGTTGGGATCTGTGTTCCCACTACAGTCGCAGGGCTGGCATGAGCTGCCTATCACCAAGGGATTGCCATAGTATCCTGGGGCACACCTGGAAAAACACGGCAAGTTAAAACACAGTCAGGGCATCGGGGGATCCCTGCAGCTCACACCTGCACCGTGCTTGAGTTGTGCAATTATTACAGTGCAACCATCCAACACTTGTAACTGCTGCAACCCTCAGGGATCTCAAAGCACTTTGTGTTTTGCCTCATGATACCTCAGAAAGGTGCCTTTATCACAGACTGCAAGTTAAGGCAAAGCGTAGCTAAGGAATACACCCATGGTAACACAATATATCAGCAGTAGAGACAGCAACAGGGCATTTGCAGGCTGAAAAGGACTGAAAGAAAACCTGCCAGAGCGAAGCACACTGGGAGCAGAGCCAACCATTTCCTCTGCAATCATTACTGGGACAACTTCTTTTCTGCCACAGCAGTGGCTGCACGGGACTAGTATGTGAGGCCTCTGAAACATGGGTGCCATCACCCTTACCGCTCACAGTTGGGTCCAGCGTAGCCAGGCTTGCAGAGGCACTGCACGTTGGAGCCCTTGTGGACACAACCAATGGCAAAACTGAAACGATAAGGGGTAAACAGGAAGGTGCAGTTACCCCTGACATGGTGCCAGGGGAGCTGATCATTTGGTGTGGGCTGCTGGGGCCTTGGGTAAGAGGCCATGGACAAGGCTGGCATTGGGACACCCACCGGTGCCAAGCCAGTGCCCCGATGTGGCAGAGCATGGCTCCCAGCAGTTAAGCAGTGAAGCCAAATAGGCAATCCCATCCAAGGGTCCTTACTTGTTAGAGGCAACTGAAAGAGGGCACGGACATCCAACACACTGCAGGCGTTCTTCAGCAGAGTGGCTGCCCACGTAGCCGTCCTTGCATCGCTCGCAGTGGTCTCCCTCCGTGTTGTGCTGGCAGTTCTGCAAGGAAAAGGCAGGCTGCAGGCTCAGTGCTGACAGCAAGAAATGGTGTGTTGCACAAAGAATTCCTCACCAGATCTCTGGATGCTTCAGTCCTTCCTCTTTCCCAAAAATGTCTTTCACCCTAAGCTGACCCTGAGCAGGACCACTCCTGAAATGGCACATGCAGCTAATCCTCCAATTCGGGCACAATTAGTGCCAGCTCAGTTAGTATGTGAAGAGCTTTTTAATGGCACACTACAGACCTTACAACTCCAAAATATCACGCTGTTTTACTGTTTACTTACAAGGCATATCCCAGAGCCTGGCAGGCACTGATCTGAGTGGCCGTTGCAATGACATGGGATACATTTTCCCAGAAAGAGCCCCTTGGTGTCCCTGTAGTAACCTGGAGCACATTCCTGAGGAGACAGAAAAAGATGGAGATCTGAAAAACAGCCTGATACATTCAGGCAAAGAGACTAATTTAATTTCCATGACAGAATTCCCACAGGGTTGTACTGATGGAGAAGAGATTAGAAGCAACAATGAAGATATTTCAGCGTACTTTCTTCCTGCTCCTTGTCAATAGGAGATAACTGGCCAGACAGAAGGACCTATTCTTCCAAGGTACTGCATGCACTTAATTTTGGTCTACAACAGTTGAACGACTTCCCCATTGTGCCTCTTCCAAGAAGGCAGATGTGGGTAACACACCTCTCCCAGGCGCACTGTGTTGTGGTGGGAGGGGAGCTGGGAGCAGGCTGGTGTGGGGGAGCCTGGGAGCTGTTGTTCCTTCCCTCGGCACAACCTAAGCTGTAATTTCAACTGAAGCCCTCAGGGGTTGGCTTGGAAGCTGGTGCTCTGGCACCACCACTTCGCACAAACATCCAAACCCCATGGCTGCCACCCATACCGAGCACAAGAGGTGGCTGAGGTCCTAAACGGCAGCTGTTTGGCCACCCGCTCTGTCTGAAGCAGCACATCCCCTTTCACCCCTACCTGGCAGGAATCCCCCTGGTAGTTAGCTGGGCAGAAGCACAGCTCCACGTTGCTGGCACGGATGCCTGTAGCTGTATCTGTTGCCATCTCCAGGACCACGCGGTGCAGGGACACAGAGGAAGAAAGCTGGGAGAAGAGTGCCCGGATCTGCAGCTGTTCCAGGTTTGCCAGCACCATCATGAGCTCCTCTCTAGACACATGGTTGTGTGTCTCGGTGTGCCTGAAGTTACCCTAGTGGGAGAAGACCTGATGTTACTGGCAGGAAGCACAGGCACCTGAACATCCATCCCAGCCTTCACTTCCCTGCGGCTAGGATGTCTCCCCTTTGCACAGGCAAAAAAAGCCCCTGGATCTTCACAGCCGTTCTGCTGCAATAGGCAGCCCCTAGAATACTGAGCTCAAACCAATTGTCCCTTCTGTCTACATGCTAGACTTGTCCTTTCAGTAGCATCTGAGCACTTAACTTGGTACACTCTTGTGTGTGCAAACTCACCTCCACCAGCTGCAGCTGGCCTTCATGTACCTCCCCTGGGGAAGGGTAGGTGCTTTCCAGAAACATGATGCTCATCTGATTGCCCTGGCAAAAGTAAGGAAGGTGTCAGTCACCACCTCATCCTGCTCATACATTAGCAGGGGACACGAGGGAATTTCTCGGACTGCACCTTCAGGATCACGTCCGGACGGGACTCCATGGGAATGAACACATCACCCCTCCGTGGGTCAGAGTGAAGCTCATAGTGCAGGTGTCCACCATAGGAAGAAACCTAAGGGAGAGCCAAATTGCATGTGTTGCTGCAAGTCCACACCACTGAGCCAGGGCAGAGCTGTCTGTGTTCAACCAAAGCGTGACCAATGCCTGCATGTCAGTGGGGTCAGGGATGTGCATGACTTCTGGTCCAGCTGCCACTGTGCTCTTACCCGGTCCCCGAGGTAGGAGCTGGGTGCAACCCAGTAGAGCTCCTGGTAGACATCTGGGAGGTTCTTGAGATCAGCGTGGAGGAGCTGCTCCCGCAGGCTCAGAGTTGTCGGCACCTCCTGGCGGTCACCGCTCAGCAAGAGCCACCCATTCATGTCGATGAACTGTGGAGGAAGAGCAACCGTAGGTCTTCTGGTGGAGCTACAGAATGTATTTGGGTGCTGATACTTCAGAAGAGCAAGTCCCAGAGCAGCAGAAAGGATGATAATGGGCTCACAACCTCACATGCATCCTGATGAAGCCACTGGAAAACGGAGCACCACCCCTGCCTCCTGCCTGCCACAGTCACCCCACGCCATGACTTTCCCACCCTATGAGACCCCAGAGACCAGGAAAAGGGACTGAAAGTGGGAGACAGGCACAGGGAGACGAAGATAACCCTTCTCACAGTGTATCTTCCAGAGGGGTAGGATTAATGCAGGACAGAGACCCGAGGGCAGTAAGGAGCCAGGTAGATGGGAACACAACTGCATTGCAGGCTCTGGTGGCCCCCAGCCGCTCTCACCTCAGCTCGGTGCTTCTCAGCGCTGCGGCAGCGATTGGTCGCACCAAAGCAGAAACACTTGGTGCAGCCCTTGGGGTTGCTGGCATCCAGAGAAAATGTCCCCAGGCGGCACTGGTCACACCTTGGGCCCTCCACATTTTCCTGGAAGACAGGCAAAGCTCAACAGTGTCAGCAGCTCCTCACTAGACCTTAGTGGAGGACACAGACGGCCGTATGAGTGATCAAAGCACAACGGTGTGATGCTGAAAGACAACTAAGCAGTCCCTGAACAGGTTTGCTTGCACACCACCCATCAAACATTAAATTCACCTGGAGAAAGCAGTTGTGAGCCCTGCAAAGGGGCCAGAGTAGGTAACTCAGCAGCAGTTTAGGTCATTCTGCTGTCACACAAAAGCAGGAGGAGTCAACAGGGCTGACAGCTTTACCTGCAATGGGCTCTGACACAGGGCTGGACTCAGACTGTCTGTCTCTGCAGTGACAGCCCAAAGTAGGCCTTCATGGACAGGAAAGATGGGGAGGAGGAGTCTTTCAGGGTGCTCCGAACCCACCAACACATGGGGCGAGCTGGCTGCAGCTCAGCACGCTGGCATTCTCCTTCTCAAGCCCTGCTTCCTCCCGGCACGCCAGACACCCACAGCCCCCCTAGGCTGAACCAGCTGTATTGCCAGAGCAGGAGAGTTGAGCTGAGCAGAAACACATCCCAGGAAGGCAAAGGACTGACCTTGCAGTGACACTGCCCTGTAACCGGGTCGCACACGCTTGCTTCGGTGCCAGCCTGGTGGCAGTCACACCGCTGGCAGCTGGGGTAGTGGTAGAAGCCAGGGGCACAGAGGTCACACTGTCGCCCTATGATATTGGGCTTGCACCTGGATGGGATGCAAGAGCCACAGTGTTAGAAACCTCTGCTTTGTGCTGCTGTGCGGGGAGAAGCCAGGCTTTCAGAGCTTCACCCACACTGGCAGGGACACAGTGCTGACGAGGATTTCCCCATCCTGCAAGTTTCCTCCCTGTAATCTCCTGACAAGTCCCATCACTCCAGCAAGGACTAGGGATGCTGCCAGACATGCCCTGCACAGGGACAGGGCTCCCTCACCTGCACTGCCCGCTGTCCATGTCACAGCCTGGCTCCGTCAGCTCCTGCACGCCAGGCCGAGAGCAATTGCAGTCCTCGCAGCCGATGAGGGGATGGCAGCCGAAGGTCTGGGGCTCACAGATGACGCACTCTGGCTTCAGGGTGTGCGGAGGGCAGATGCACTGCCCCGTGACTTCATCGCAAAGACGAGTCCCACAGTCGCATGCTGGAAGGCGCAGAAAAGGGGCTGTGTTTGGGGGAGCAAGACCCAGGCAGCCCAAGGAGAGCATGAGGCAATGGATGCAGAGCTCAACTGCTCTGCGGGCAGCTGGGCTGTTTTCATGCAAGTGGAGCCATTACAGGGCTGGAAAATGCAGCCATTTCCCAAATCAGCCTCAGCCCTGTAAGAGGCAAAACAGCAAGTGCTGGGAAAGCAGAGTGGGAGATGGGACAACTCACGCCTGCAGTTGGGGAAGCCCCAGTAGCCGGTGGCACAGCGGGAGCACTCTCGCCCAATGACATTGGACTTGCAGGGACACTGCCCACCGAAGGGCTCGCACTGGCTGCCCCGTGCCCCTGCCTCATGGCACCGGCAGGGCTGCGCCCCATTGTTGTAGAAGAGGGAGAGTGAGATGGCAGAGTCGCGGCAGAACCTCGATGACGTGCTGGGGCTGCAGGGGAAGGCAGGAGGAATCACTGTGCTGCACACCCCCACAGCCTCCCCATCACCCCCAAATCCAGCAGGATGTCCTGCAGCAACAGGTACTGAATTAGTGGTAGGGACAGCCCTGTGACACTGAGATCCCCCAAATACCCACAGGTTTGGTCATTAGATAAGGAAAGCCTTAACCAGATGCCTCCCCTGCCACAAACAGGGCCCAAGAAGGGAAGGGGTTTTTGCTCCAAGGAGTGTGCAGCCCATGGACAGCAGAGCAGCCACCCAAAGCCAAGGGTCTCACTTGATGTAGAAGCTGTTGATGCCGCAGCTGCTAATGAAATCGTAGGACTTGTCCAGGGGTTCCTCCTGCAGGTACTGAGAGCTGTAGCTGTCCTCAGGCACCACAAGGATGTAATCCTGCAAAGCGAGGATGAGATGGGTGAGCCAGGCTCCTTAGCTGAGCCAAACAGATGCAGTCCAAAATGAGCTCACTCAAAAGTCCAAATGCACCAACTTCTCATCAGCTCATCCCTTGCTGGGACAGAACGTAACACACAAAGTGCCCAAGTACTTGGAAGACCAGAGATCACCTCTCCATTGGGGTCTTTCCATCAGGGTCCATCTACTCTAATGCTCCATGTGAGAAGTGGCCTAAATTCACTGCAGTAAAAAAAGGCAGGATACTCCAAAAGGGCAGCACTGGCTGTGCTTCAGCACAGATGCAGTCAGTCACTGTCATCTCGGACTCCTAGACATGAAGGCACTTATGTTCCAATTATGTCTTTCAGCCATTTATCCAAATTTTGGTCAATCTTCTAGTACTGTTCCCTGAGGATAACAAGGGCTACCTGCTCCCACGATGGGGCCTGCCTGGACAAACGATGCTATACAAGTGCAAAATATTGCTGGGGCAGGAATAAGGCTTATTCTGGATTATCACAAGCTATGTACACAAAGTAACAGCTTCAGCTTCTGCCTTGTTTTGGTATCAAAACCACACAGTGAAGAATAACTGTCACATACATATCCTGTCTCTGCCCTCAATTCTACACCACTAAGGTTGGAGATTGCAACTTTTAGGGCAATTCAGAAACTGAGCGATGGTGGGAAACATTCCTGTGGTCACACAGTGACAAAAATCCCTAAGGACAAACTCTAGGCCTGCTGGAGCCTGGTCCAGCATACTCTGGGAGCTTCCCAGAGAGAGGCTCACCAGCCACAGCTGCTTGCCCTCTGGCACTCGAACAACCACAGTCAGATCATTATCAGTAACATCCAAGATAATCTGGTCCTCGGAAACTACCAGGGTCCGGCAGCCGTAGCCATGTGGGCAGAAAGTAGCATTGGTCTGACCTGAAAAGACAACAAATGTATTGGTCCCACATTTCCCTTGCAGTCCCCATATCACACCCTCCCAGTTTGGAAGAGATGAGTCAGTCTTGCTTCATCTTTGCACTCAGAGAACCCACAGTTATCCTCTGGCATGAAGAACTTTCCACAGCTTCTGCCTGCCAGCAGCTTCCCCCAGGTCCCCGCTCTTCTCACCTTGCCAGATACGCCCACCGTTGATTAACACTTCCACAGGGAAGGTGGGATGGTTGGGCTGGTAGTAGTGTAGGATGAAAGCATAGCGTCCAAGGGTCTGGATCCG
This sequence comes from Pandion haliaetus, assembly GCA_013401275.1. Classification (NCBI taxonomy): domain Eukaryota; kingdom Metazoa; phylum Chordata; class Aves; order Accipitriformes; family Pandionidae; genus Pandion; species Pandion haliaetus. The sequence continues at coordinate 41,846 of VYZV01019367.1, forward strand.
GCTGTTAAACACAACAGCAGCCTGGCCCAAAACAGGAGAACAAAAGAAAGAGACAAAACCCCACATCTTACAGCTTCACTCACAGATGGGATATTTTTTATTACTGAAAAAATTTGTGCTCTTCTTGCACAGCTGTCTGGTCTTAAAGACTTTTGCTGAATCAATCCCCCTCCTCTCCACACTCCCCCCTCTAATGGTGCCACCTGCAAGGCTTTTCCTGGGAGCCCAGAGAGGGAAGCAGGGTTGGATGGAGCTAAGACAGGAGAGTCACAGGAATTACAGGTTCAGGGACAAGTTTAAAGTCCCAATTAAATTCTGAAAATGCTAATTGCTAAATTGCTAAAGTTACTGAATAGAGAAGGAATACTCCTCTGTGCCCCAAGCGTCTGGTGTCACAGCACCAGCGAACCACCCCAACCCATACCCATGCCACTACCTGCGGTGGTTGTAGGAGGATGAGCTCTGTGGTGGGATCCACCGCCGTGGGAGGCAGAGGTGCAGGCTCCACTGGGACGCCAGTTGGAGCCACATGGACTGCCTGAGCCAGGGGGACATCAGGAGTGATGTGCAGAGTCTGGCCTCCCTCCAAAATAATTGACTGAGAAAGCTTCAGGAACCTTGAGGGAACACAGGAGCTGCTGCAAGACAAGGAGAAAATGGGATGTAAAGATCTCCAACAAGGAAAGAGAGGCTATGGGGGTCGTGGCAGCAGAAGCGTGCCCTATAACACCTAGCAGATTATGAAGCATGCCTGCCAAGGGAGAGCTTTCCTCCAGCACCCCTGCAGCTCTGGGACACAGGCTTAGTGTGATGAACAGGAACCTTGCACAGGCTAATTCCTGTGCAAATATTGATTCAAAGCAGCGTCAAGAATTTGGATACAGCGAGTGTCTCTTGCTGTATGCGACCAAGGACAGGAAAGGCTATTCAGGATGACACTTCAGTGTCTGCCACAGGAGGCAGTGTGGTGTTCAGATAAAGGACCAGCGGCCTGACTTCCAGTCCTTACTTCATTGCCACCTGCTTGGTGGACATTGGCAAGGCGCTTCACCTCAGCCAGAGATTTCTTTCTACTGCATCAAGAACTGAAAAGGCTCCAAACCCGAGACAAGCAGGGGAAGCAATTGCTTTTGGAAACAGCCACGTTCATGGTAAAACCCTGAGGGACCTGGGACTCTTACCTGTTGGATGAGAACGTGCCATGGACGCTGATGCAATGAACCTTCGGCTCAATGAACTCCATGGTGAACTGTGCAGCGGGTATGAGGTACACTTTGTGCTGCCACATGTGAAAGAGAGAGATGCCCAGTTACAGGACAGCCTCTGCCACTGGGAGCCTATAGCAGTTTTTGTGCCCACCACCAATCAGGCTGACCACACTAAGCACCTCCTTATCAGACACTTCAGCTAACGCATGGCAGGTCGTATGTCTGTTTACTGCTCCTTCTTCCTTGGCACAAGCCCTAAGGCATTTAGGAGCTCCATGTATTTATGGGATTCTTCTATCCTTGGCTAAGCAATTGTGAATGCCTTCAAAGTAAAATAGGAAGAGGCACTGCCACACTGCTGCAGAGCTCCCTCCACCCAGAGCAGCTTCTTCTCCCCATCTTCTCCCAAATCCCAGTCCCATGATCTACTTCAAAACACACCACTGACCACATTCTCGACCTTGGACTGCTCATGACATAGACTAAGATCTAGTATCCAGTCCAAACAGGACTAGAAAACCCTTCTACAGGCTAGGTACCGCTCCTGCCTCTCCTCCTTTCAACCTGTCAACAGAGCTGCCCTCACAAGGAGGCTTACCAGGAAGAAGTCAGCCAGATCAGAGGTGAACTGAATGGTGGCCTCTGAGGTAAGTTCAAAAGTTGCCATGCGGCTCTGGGAATCTACAGCAATCCCTCGACAAAGGAAACTGTAAGAGAAACACAGATTTTTGAAGTCAGCCTTGAGCTGGGTCATGACCTATTTCTTGTCTTGCCAGCTGCATGTCCTGAAGGTATTTATACAAAGTCCCTGGAAATTTTTTGATGCCTCTTCTGACAAGTCATAAGAGTGAATTTTCCCAAGGACACCCCAGACATTTGTTTCCTATTGCAAAGGTTGCAGTCTGAAGTCAGACATTTCCACAGTAATGGACAGGGTTTCACCTGCACCAGCAGCTCCAATAAACGTGCCTGTAGGCCATTCCTTAAATCAAGGACCCCTACCAATGTACCCAGCTGTAAACAGACACAGCAGATTATCTCCAGGCAGAGGCATTAGAGGACTATGTTGCCACAGGTACCTATCTCCCAGGGATGGCCAGTCACTAAAATCCATGTCCAGCTACAATGAGTTCGGACATACACAGCTTAGATGTACAACACTGAGGCATTACTCTGTTCATGTGATAAAGCAGAAAAAGCTCAACTTGGGGGGGACCGTCCTTGCCTGCCCCTTTCCCTGTCTCAGAGACGACCATACCTGTAGACACACGGGTGGAGGATGACTGTGCCCTGCTGTATGGCTAAGTGTGGCGAGCTCACAGCAATGCCCACTGTCTGCAAAGCATTGGTGTTGGCGTACTCCACCATCAGCACGTATTTCCCAGGCTGGGCAATAGGCAGGGACAGCTGGACTTCCACCTGGGGGACAGAGAGATGGCTGAGGGAGGGTCTCCTGTCCCACTCCCCATAGCGAGCGTGTGCAGGATGCCTGTGCTACAAACCAGCCTCCTCTGCAGCTCAGAGGACAACGGGACAACTCTTACCATGTCCTTGTAAGACACTGCTTTTGGGTGCCTTGAACAACAGGGCATGCAAGCACACAGCTACAAGACTGATGGGGCAACAGCAGGGTGTACGTGGGTGCAAAGCCCTTCTGGTAACCTGCCTGGTTTTATGTAAAGCACCAGACAGTGGGAGCAGAGGGATGAATGCCGCAGTGCCCATGTGAGGGATGAAACAGAAGTGCCACTCACATCACTGCCGCTGCATGTTGCCATCCGGGGATGGGAGGGGGTGAGCTGCTCTGTGGGACACACTCTGGGTAACCGGTTGTCCAGCCTGCACACCGCATCCACCCCTGATGCAGCCGGGAAGCCATCTACAGACAGGTACTTATACAAGAGGCAGCTAAACACATTAAGAAAAGAATTGCAAAGTATGTTTGTTACATCACAATTGTAAAGAGTCAAGAGCACCCACGTAGCCTGATACCAGCAAGATTTGCAAAAGGCTTTAGTCCAACATGAAGGCTCCACTGCCCAAAGGAACGTCTCCAGTTAGCGTGGAGCAAGAGATTCTGTATTATAGGACCCATGATGGCAGTAGAACCAAAAAGCTTCTCTCCTTGCAATGTGCTTTATCCTGGGGACCATTGCTATAGTGGAAGGGACAACTGGTGTCCAGAGTCCAACCAGCCTTCCCACCAAGATGGACAGAGGTTCTGGGCAGAGCAAGCAGATGCACTGAGATGCTCTACACGCTACCACACTCTGCCCATTCATTTTAAATAGTCCAGCAAGACCTAATTTGTTGTAGCCATTTTCCAGGGCTGTTGACTAACATACAACCCAGCACTGGGAACCCAGCCTAGCAGAGGAGAGGGCTATGGTCTTACCGGATGAGTTGGCCCTCCAGGGTCCATGAACACACTGACTGTGCCATGGATGAAGAGATCTACGCATTGGCTTTCTGGGATAGTGCAGGTTCAGTGGGCTTTATCAACCACGGCCAAGTCCTCCACTAAGCAGTTTTATTGCATCCAGACCCTCACAGAGTGTGGACTGCACATATTTCTTAACCCCAGGCCAAGAGGAGCCGAGAAGGCCCCACACAGCACAGACACGGAGATCCTTACTTCTGGGTGGCTAGTTCTGGGGCTGGCTGGTAGGTACATGGCTCCGTGACCTTTAGCTGCAGTATTGGAGCTTCATAGTATGAGCTGGGTAGCAAAACAAGATAGTCCTAGGAGGAGAGATGGGAGAGTTGGTTATGTTTGGGATACTTGCCCCTAGGGAGCCGCAGAAGCCCCCTGTGGTCGATGGAGCATGGGGGCTGGTCCTTACCAGCAGCACACCCTCTGCTTCAACAACCAGAGACCAGGTGTTGGGGTTGAGTACGAAGGGCTCCCCAAAGCTGTTCTGGGGCACGGTGACAAAGGCTGGCTCTGTGCTGGGAGCAAAGACAATCTGCTTGGTCTGCTCTGTACCTGAAGTGGGAGGATAAGAGGCTGTGAAGGGACTGGGATGGAAAACCTGGGGCTGCAAATAGGAGGCTATGTTCAGAGCAGTGGCTCTGTAGTGCAGCGGGGAGTCTTGGGCTCCTGCTCTGTCGGCGCTGCCATAGCAGATGCACCACAATCCCACGCTGTCCCGTAACAGAAATATCCACTCTGAATCTGCTCAGTAGCTTAATAGGAGAAAAAACATTAATCACTGCAATCCTTAATGCTAATCCACAGCTCTCACAGTGTGCACTGTATCCCCAGACTGCAAAGCACAGAGCATTGCATGCCAAGGAGCGTTTTGCCAGCTAGAGAAGGAAGGAACTCATCTGTGAAGAATTTTTTCTGAGACAGACAAAAAGAATCACTGAGATACGTTCCGCCTTAGGGATATTCTGACCCCAGTTCCACAGGCAAGACACCTGTCTTCTGGCAAACTCTCAAAGCCCCAAGATGCACTCCTGTCTTTCTTGCCAACCACAGACTCTGCATCTGAGATTTAGATATTAATTTTAACTGACAGGCCAGAACAAGTTTAAGGCCTGATCCTACTGCTGTTGAACAGCTCCTTGGCTCAGCTGACACAGTCCCATAACCTTTGAATTCATTAACTTTGGATGCAGTAATGACAGCATCTAGAAGCAGACTGTCTGCCTGTCTAGCAGGTCTCAGGAGTGTTTTCAAGAGCACAGGTGAGAGGGATTAACTGAGTATGGCTGCAAGGCAGAAGGAAGTGGGGAATGTGGCACACTGACTGTCCTGGTGTGGTACATGGACATCAAAGTATAATGCAGGGGGCAAGAAGCTAAAGCAAGGGCTTGCGCTACTGCTGGGATGGGTCATCCCCTTCCCAGGTGTGCTAGCTCTGCAACATGCCTGGCATCAGCTGAGGCCAAGCCCTCACTTTCTCAGATGGGAAGCAGAGGTCAGGATGCAAGCAATGAAGAGATTTCCCTGAACAAGCAACAGGGTAGATTTCTTGACAAGCTGAATTTTCACATCCCTTTCAGATGAGACAAAACTTAAACTGAGATGGCTTCTGCAGGTGGGGTGGGAGAAACCAGCCTGCAAAGCATATACTCGGAAAAGGCTTCCCTTTTTGCAAGCCACATCTTCCAACTTATCTTCTTTCCAGGCTGCTTGTCCTTTACCATGTAAAGCCCATTCCACCTGGGCAGAAGGTGGCTCAGCATGTCTGGAGCCGATCTGGCCTATCAAGAAAGCTGCCCTCCTGGATCCCATTGATGGTGCATCAGTCTGGCAGCTTGCCTTCAGTGTTAGAAAAATCAAATGTTGCTTCTGAGCAAGGAGGGAAGCACATTGCTCTGCTGCTAGATAGGACAGATTAAATACTTCATGACCTTTGGTGCGATCCTAAAGCATGAGCATGGCTCATGCTTCTCTTGTCTTTCTGCTGTGTAATATGACTGACCATAAAAATAACCAGCTATTTCTCCCCTCAAAAAAGGAGGAAAAATAGTATCTTGGCTTTTCAAACCTTGCGTATCACATAAAAGGCAAAACACCTTCTATGTCAATTCAAGACAGAGGAGAGAACTCCACACACTGATAAATTAGGTAGCTGGTGTCGACAGCCTTGTGCTGTGCACGTATGGTCCGGAGGAAGAGCTTCAGCAGGATGATGCAGCTGTAGCATCAGAAGGGGTAAAAATCAATCAGCCAACCACCCACTAGGGCACTTGCATGGCCTCAGGTCTGTCCCCATGCAGTCTTGCTCATATTGATTCTCACGATATTTGTTGTCCACGTCTCTAGGCTTGTTCAGCCATCTTTTGGGGGCTCTTCTTCTTCTCCAGAAGCTCATGGCTTGATGAGAAGACACTGCACCAGAGTGCAATGACTATATAACATGTGCAATCCCGTGCCACTTCCAAACCCTGCCACCGTGTGCGAAGCCAGCAGCCTGGTTTGGGAGAAGCACGAGGCAAGGGCAGGACTGCCACGTGAGGGCACCTGCAAAATAAAACCATGTCCAGCTGCCAAAGTTTGGATCCAGTTCCCAGCACACGGCCCACTCTGGTTTCGTGGAAACTCAGCTCAGTTCTGCCTGGGGCAGTGGAATGATCTTGTCCCATGCTGGTAAGGCTGTATTGAATCATACAGCAGTCTTATCTCACACCAGCCTGGCTGCTAACAGTCCTCAGTGCGCAGCCCCAGGACTGGAGGCCAGCTTGCTGCTGCTTTGTTAAATAAGGGGGGCTGCAAACTCAAATCAGCCTTTCAATTGGAAGGGCAGGACTAATGGGATAAAGCCATATGGATGTGTCTTCTGGAAAGGATGATGTAGAATGTTGCCTGGGATGGGGAGGAGGTGGCGATGGTGTAGGGGAGCAGAGCAGTCTGGGATCCTTACCTCTCCTTCGTGGCTGATAAGCTGTAATTTTGCCATACACAGTGGCCCCTCCTGAATTAATATACCTCAGGATGACATGGAACAGATAGAGCTCTGCCTCCTTCACGTCTACAGTGACTCTGATTTTATTCTGCAAAAAGCAAAAAAGCACATGGGGCACATGTCACTGGGGGGCCAGCTCCTGGCTGCTCACCTGCTCTGCGGGAGAGCCTTACCCGCCTGCCTACCTGCCTGCCTGCCTGCCTCTCTTCCCCCTCCCTTGCCATCCCATGGCACGGCGCTGGCCGGCCACCTGAGATGGGCACACTTAGGATGGGCACACCTGGGACGGGCACACCTGGGGCAGGAGAAGGGGCAGAGGAGCAGTGTTGCAGTGTGGGATGCTCTGAGTTAGTCTAGAAGTGAAAAATGCACTTACAGTTGCCACAAACATTAAACTTTCCTTCCTCAACGACCGAGACCCTCCCTTCCACACTGGCAGGCCCCCGGCTGACGTAGCGGAAGACGAGGCGGAAGAGGTCGGGGGAGGTCACATTGAGAGTCACCACTACCTTGGGCTGGTGGGAGAGAGAAAGGGGAGAGAAGCAGAGCACACCTTCAATTACCTCCACCACTGACAGCTACCAGCCCAAGCGCAGCCGCTCGGCTCACTGCTCCCAAAGCAACATGCCACAGCGCAAGGAAGAAACAAGCACGCTGGCCCTACTGCACAGTCATGGCACGGGCGCCTTGCAATGCTGTCCCTTTTGGGGCCAGCCACCGAGGGAGCAACCCGCCTGGAGGAAGTAGGTGGAAAAGCTCTCATCACATCTGGAAGACACTGTGGCACAGCAGGGTGGTTCGGCTATCCTGGGGCACACGCCATGCCAGAGGAAAGGTTTTAAGAAGTTCATGCTTTTGTTACCGGCATGTTGCTTTTGGGCTTAGTGTGCCGTAACCAGCCAGCAGACACCAAACGCTGAAGCGCCTGCCCTTGTGTTTATAGGGCTCTGCCCAGATGCCTACAGAGGAGGCTGCAAATTGAGCTGGTGCCTTGTCCTTGGGAACCTGCAATGCTAAGGACTGGTGGTGCTAACAGAGTGTGCCACTGATGGGTGTGTCAGGCCTCCATCTGCATGGACACTGTTTGGCAAGACCCCAGTTAAGGAGATGTTTAAGTCTGACCCATTTCAAAGACATCTAAGCCTCTGCTTAAACACCCTCCTGCCTAAAAGCCAGGTTCTGCCCAGGGAGACTCCTAATGAGGGCTCTGTGCTCTTCAAAGCTCCAGTTACACACCATCTTCCTACCAGAGAGCAAACTGGAAGGACCTTGCAGAGAGCAAACTACAGGTGAGACCTGCCAGCAAAAAGCCATGTGCTAGCCCTTCTATCAAGGCCTATTTCTATCTCAAACGCCAACACTGGATGCAAAACAAAAGCCATGAGCTTGAGCACGAGCTCCATCCTTAAGCTGTAAGGCTGGGGTTTTCTCAAGGGAGCCTACAGGAGATTGTTGCTTTGCTCCTACGTACAAATTCAATGGGAAATGGCTAATGCATTTGGCCCCTCTATTATTTTACCTAAGCATGAAAAAGTGAAGAAAACTGAAAGTACATGCACCAGAATAAGGAGCATCTTACATGGGACAACTGTCAGAGAATTGCTGCCCTGCACCCCATTCCTAAATGCACACACAGGCAACACTTTCGCGGGGGCCATGCAGAAGAAGAATCCACCGAGGAGAAAAAAAGGTCAACAGATGAAATAGCTTCACTTCTAGGGCTTAGACAACTCCAGATTAGTGTAAACCATCACCACAGCAAACCAGCTAACAGCAAGAGCAGAGGCAGAATGGTAACAAGAAGTCAGAGCTGAACATAGCAGCTAAGGAGGAGGCAATTTATTTTTGGAAAAGGGAGGGAAGGTTATGCAGAGAGTTGCAGAAAAGAGCAGAGTCAGATGAAAGAGCCACAAGGAAATCCAGAGACAGTGTTTGTAGACATCCCTGTAAGTAATCACCAAGCTACCCCCTTTGTCTAAACAGATTAGAATGTCAGGGGATTCCCAGTTTAGGATCTTTCCCCTCATCAGTCTATGCCATCCCCAGCACTACAGGAAATATCTGCGCAAACAGGCTATATATACACTGTGCTTGTTTATGTTGGCCATCACATGACTTCGGGGGTTTGAGAAGCACTTGGGGTGAAAGATGTGTGCCAAAAGCACTTCAGTCCTCCACCAGCTGCATCCTCCCCAGGGAGAGCTGGGCTGGGCTGGAGACACCAGGCGTACCTGGATGGAGGACATCTGTGCGTATCCTCGCCAGCTGAAGCCCTCAAACTCCAGGGGGTTGTAGCCAAAGCGCACAGCCCGGCCAGCCGGCGTGGTGCCTTCCTCCAGCTCGTATTTCAAGTGGTGAAGGTCAGGGAAATAATGGTCCCGTGCAGGTCTGGGGAAGAGAGGGAGCACCATTACCTGCTGGGCTACCTGGAGGGAGAGGCAAGAGGACACCTCCGCCAGGCACGCGGCTGATGTGGCAGCAGCCCAGACGATGAGGTTCCCATCACTGTGGTGGCAGAGAACACCATCCCGGAGGGAGTGAATGGGAGACAGAGCACTCCAAGGTGCATCCTCTGTTAGCAGCTTACTGGGTACAGGTGGGGCCGCGTGTGCTCTGCCGGCAGCGACAGGCTCCACTCCGCTCCTCGCAGGACAACCCCAGGGACCCGCCAACGTCGCACCGGCAGCCTGTGGGCAGGAAGTGCCTGTTTACATTCCCGCTGCACTAACAAGCTCCTGGTCACTAATCAAAGGCACACCCCAGTGGGCAGGGAGGCTGGGGCGGCTATTTTTATTCCATTGTATCCGTTTTCATATTGGCCCTGGCCCCACTTGGATCCGCTCCTCTTCCACCTCAGCGCCGAGTTATTTCCAGACAGCTGATGGGAGGAACAAGGTCTGCAAACCCTCATGGCTGGACGCTGCAGCCCTGCCGCCAGCAGTAGCCTTGCTGCCTCTTCCCAGCCCTGCCAGGACTGTGTGGGCCAGCTGAGAATGGCCAGATCTCCTCCTTCCCTGCTTCCCGTGGGCATGATGGAGAGCAGCCGACCCCGCATATCCATGCCCACCTGCTCCCAGCAGGAGGAGGGGGTAGAGCTGCAAGGACATGGCCAGTGGTTAAAACACACCAGTTTCTGGCACCCAAAGGGGCACCTTTCTTGGCCTTTTATTCCCCAGCCTGATGGACCCATGTCCAACACTACCAAAAGCGTGAACTTTGATCTCCAGATCCACAGCAAGACCCAGTCCCTGCTCTGGGCCATGGTATGATCAAAAGCAAGAGGTGGGACATCTCCTGCCCCTTCTCTTCAAGGCCAACAGTCAGTTGGTATATGCAGAGCCACTTGTGGTCCCCCTCCTTCACCCAACACATCACGACATGGGCTCACCTTGGCAGCCAAAGTAATTTGTGTTCTCCATATTAAAGTAGCCGTCTTTGCACGCTGAGCAGAACTGGCCGCAGACATTCGGTTTGCAGAAGCACTGCCCGTTACCCTAGGAAAGAAGCAGGCATGGAAGCTCATTCCCTCCTGTTGCTCGTCACAGCCAAGCCATTTCTCAGCTATTTGGGCCCTAGTCTGAGACACTGGAGAAGCATTTTGAGTGTCATGCTCTACACTGCTTCCTCTGCGTGGGTGGGCCAGATAAATTAAATTATCCAACAGTGCAGGCAAACAAAAATCCAGGCATCCTGGGACAGACCCAGAAATATTTAGGTGCCTAATTTATGACAGGTCTTAATCCTATGTTCTTATGTGAGCCCAGATTGTGGTGCAACCTTTGAGGACTCGGCATCAGGACAGGCCTCTCCAGCAGCTGCTGGGAGGGACGGAGCTGAAACACTCCCAACACAGCACACACTCAGAGGCGCCTGGAAGCAGAGAGGAGCAAACCTACCTGCTGGCACTCTGCGATTCCACTGACGGTGCCCTTGGTATCACACTTGCAGCCTGGAGAGAGGGAGATGAACAGGAAAGCCAGAAGATCAATTAGCCCCTGAGAAGAAGCCTGATGGGGGACAGTACCCACCACACCAGAGGATACTGGCTGGGATAAGAAAGGCTGGAAACCGGTCAAGTAGAGGGTAGCGCTGCACAAGGGCTCATCACATTTAATTTTGGACAGTCACTGTTGAGGACACAACTACCAAAGGCATTTGCCTTTTCTGCACATTTGGCCATGAAAAATTAAGTGTGCAAAGTCTGCAGGGAGGGCTGAGAATGGCACAACTCATTGCACAAGCCCTGTGTTTCACCCCAAGCAAAAACCTCCAGACTCCAGCCTTTCCACTCTCCAAGTGGGGTTAACCAGACGGCTCCAGCTTTGACATGTCACTTCAGGGTGAAGATGGAAGGAAGGGCATCACTTCCATCCAGCAATGATGGTCCCCACTGGCTTGGGTTTGGGTCTTGCACCGTTACAGCATGGAGGGGACTTTTTGGGGCTGTACAAATGCCATTTCCTTACTCAGGCAGCCGTAGGGGTTCTCTGGAGTCAGGTTCCAGTATAAGGGCTTGCATCTGTCGCAAGCTGGGCCTTCAACGTATGCTCGACATGTGCAGGAGCCCTGGGGAAAGGGAGAGGGAGAAAAGAGCAGGTGAGAATTTGCACCATGGTGGCTGAATGTGGTGTCTGCTACTCTGGCACAGGTAATGGCTGTTTTCAGGCTGTGCTTAAGGAAGGACTTGGCCCAAAGTGAGAAAAAGGGGATCAAGTAAAAATGACCTGCAGGGGTTGGTGGGTTCATTCAATACTCACTGCGGCCAGCGAGGGATCTGCAGTCACCAATCCTGCTGGGTTACAGGAGCCCACTAGAAAAGACAGGCACAAGGAGGAATTTATAAAGACATAGCTCACACCCCCACTGTTCCTAAAGGGAGTTGTTTCTTCCCTTGCAAAGCTCTTGGGGGATGATAAGCCCATTTACCAGCACTGCACCACTATGTCCCGAGACACCGGAGTCCCCCCCCATCAGGGAGAAGGGGGCTACCTTCGCAGTGCGGAAATCCGTAGGCGCCTGGCACGCAGCTATCGCAGCGCAGTCCCGTCACTTTGGGCCGGCAGCTGCACTGCCCTGTTTCCTGGTCGCAGGTGCTGTGCAGGGAGCCTTCCCGGGAGCACTGGCAAGCTGCAAAAAAGGGGAGAGCAACTGCTGGAGCTGCAGGGCCCAGGGACTCCTGCATTCAAGGCTTCCCATCAGCAACCCCTTTTGTCGGCCTGACCTTCCCACCATCAAAGCCGCCAGAAATATGGTTTATAAATAACATACACGCTCATTCTTTCCTTTTGGTTAAAAACACCCCATCTTTAAAGAAAAACAATAGAAGCTGCAATGTTTATCACACCTATTCACATACATTTATGTGTATTTCTGGAAGCAGGGAGAAGTTTTGGTTAAGGAAAATGGGAATGTGTGATCTCATCCCCAAAAGGTCAGCAACCAGTGACAGATCAGACCCTACAAAAGCCCATTTGCACCCAAACACCCAAGAGCAGCATTTGGCCAACAGGGTCTGCCCTGTGGACGTTGTATGTCAGCAGCAGGCCTGCAGCACCGGGCCAGCAACACAGCCTTGGCACTGCCAGCATCTGAGGGTAAGGGCAGGGCAATGGCTCTACGGCTTCCTGCATGACCTGCCTCCTGTGAAGGCACGTAGACATCCTGCTGCCGTATCACATGAAAGGTCAGCAAGCTGTCAGGGAGCTGCCTATGCCCTCCTTGCCCAGCCAGCACTCCTCAAATCCCTGCCTAAGGGGACATTTTAGGCTGACACCCCCTGACTGGCTAGCAGCAAAACATTGTTCATAAAACAACAGATTTAAAAAAAAAAAAAAAAAAAAA